>CM062819.1:1158887099-1159404472 GCA_031772625.1 Pinus tabuliformis
ACTTATTTGGCTTCTTGTCCTTACCCTTGACACTATTTCAGATCTACTTGTTTCAGGTACAGTCCTCTTTGCTGAGCTTCTTCTTTTGGTTGATTGCTGAGGTTGTTCTCTAATGCTGTGGCTTCACTGGTTTTCTTAGCTTAACTTGGCTTGCTTTTTATCTCTTGCCTCTTTTTGAAGCTCAGTTATCGTGAGTTCTTTGACTGGTTGTTCTTTAACGGGTTGTGAGTAAGTCCAGTTTTTCTTTGGAAACCAGCCATGAAGATGAACGAATTCCAGTCTCTGCCTATCTTCTGAAGGCCATCTAAAACTAACAATTTAACCAAACCATGGTGAAACAAAGAAGTTTCACAATCCTCTTTCCTCAGTTGCACCTTATCACACATTTTACTTAAACTGCGAAATAAGTAAAAAGGAATGTCTATGGAAGCTTTCCCAGTGAAATGTAAAAGTAGCTTGAAGTGATAAGAGTAGACTTTATTGTATCTTCCTTCACAGGTCAAGTATTTCTGAATACAGGTGAGAAGAAGGGCATAATGCTCCTTGACATAGTTTCTGGGCACTGCTTTTGTTAGGTCTTCATTCACATATGCCTCTTTTAAAAAACTCTTTGCATGGATTCATATCAAACTTAAAATTCTTAAACCATTCTTGCCGCCCTCTTGGAATCTCTGTTACAGCAGCTATTGCCTCGGAGACACTTGAACTTCCAACATAGCTATTTTTGAATTTAAACCGGTGAAGTTTAAAGCAAAATCTTTGGTTACCTGCGCATGTCCTCCTTGCAGCTTTTTACAAAAGTTCCAGCACCCGACATCTTTGAATGCTTTCTTCACACCTTCATCTCTCAACGCTATATCCAAACCTTCGGGTTCGGTTCTCTGGCATTTTCCATATCTGTGTTCTTTCCTCTCCATTTTGCTTTTGAAATCTTCACACACACAATGACCAACAGCTTCAGTTGAAATGGCGGATCAGTTCTCTTTAACTCGGCCTCGCTTGTAATCAGGCTCGCTTGAAAACAGCCTCACTTGAAAACTCAAATACATCATCATACGAGCTTGTCACTTATGCATCACTTACGATCATCATAAAGATCCATGCACGGTAAAATCCATTGGAATGATATTTCAGTGCATTTCAACAAATCTATTGGTGGAGTAGTGACTAATGAGCGTTTAGACATGCTACAGGAGGGTACACAAACTGACATGAGAGGACAGAATTGGTGACTCATCAACAGACTTGACACTTTGGGAAAGATTCACTGCGAAATGCACGAATCCCGATTTTGCAGCGCGGCTAGTTTTGAATTCTAATAATGCGCTGCGAAATGGCTTAATGATCGCGTGCTGCGGAATGGCTAAACAATGATTACGCTGCGAAACTGGCCAATAGGAGATTACGCTGCGAAATCACGAAAAGAATCGGTGACTAGGATAAGACAAGACATGACTTATGAAACCATGATGGTGAAGGAGGACCAATGGAATTCGAGTCTAATTTAAATCAAACACCTTTAAAGCTCCAACCCTAAGTAAGAAACATACAACGAAAACAATTTGCCACAGAATTTTGACATTGAACTAGGACAAAGGATTATATGCAATTTTTTTTTTTTTTTTTTAAATTCTAAGTGATAACAGCAGGTCCAAAACCCTTATGCTTAGGGACATCAGGTGAAAAAGCCATATGTCCAAGGTCAACAGGCTCAACAACCTTTTAACCTGTATGTTTCTTATCAACAACCTCTACCCGGAAAATTTCAAGGCTTTCAAGGTCAGAATCCTCCTTACATGCAAGGTAACCTACAGTGGGGGCAAAAGCAAATGCCATATGGACAAAATCCTCCACTATGGGAAGAAAATCCTTACCAACAAGGATAGGCCCCACCAGGTTGTCCCCTTATCAACCTCAAATGCCTTTCAATACCCAATTGCCATTCTTGGCTACACTGGAATAACCATATGTGTCTAGACTCACGAATGACCCAATTTTTCATTTTCCATACTAGCCTCTAGTTCCATCCAAGATTCCGAGCGATTGTCTGAAGTTTGAAGGAAAAGCAAAAGAGGATCCTCAAACCCACATAATGACATATCACCTCTATTGCTCCTCGAATTCCTACATTGATGATTCAATTCGTCTTCAACTTTTCTAAAGAACTCTTACAAGTGTTGTAGCCAAGTGGTACATTGAGTTGCCTCAAAATACCTATCATTATTTTAACACTCTCGCCATGGCCTTTCTCACACATTTCGAGCTACCAGTTCACTATGAAACTGGCACCCACTTGTTAATGTTGCTCAAGAAAGAAATTGCGACTCATATCTCTGATCACATCCATGAATGGAGACGTAGGTATCATCTGATTAAGTTTGAGATTGCTAATCAGTTGTTGACTGTGTGGTTCACCAAATCATCGTCAACAAAATTGCTGAGGACATTGCTATGGGTGGATGCGTCACTAAGGAAAAATCCATCGTGCGTGCCCAATATCTAGATCTTGTCTATTCACAATCTGGCACATTATATGATGTGTTCCGATGCGCCCAAACCATCATCTGATATTATCACATCTAGGTATTTGGCTTCCCCTCCTGTTGATGGAGTAATTGGTTTGGTGACTCAGACTGTTGCAAAATCTTCTTCCAAATAGATGTCAATCTCCAACACTGCTCCCAATAATTCCTCTTGCAATTCATCTGGCCCTATTAAAACCTCAGAAGTTCACACTGTCCATCTACCGCAGTGGATAAATCCTCTAAAGGTAAGAAGAAAGGCAAGGCAAGGGTAAATCCAATGCCCCGAAATATGGTCCTCGTAAGTCATCTACTAGTGATGCTTCCCAACCGAAGCCTAAATATCCATGCCTCATTTGTGAGGAGGATCATTATACTAAGGATTGTTTGAGATGGTCCGAAGTTATTCGTTTTCTCAAAGGGACCCCAGTTGTACTATAATATCCCTCCCCTTAATAATAAATAATAAATAATAAAAATAATAAATAATACAAAGTAATAATAAATAATAAAAAAAATAAATCATAAATGTTAAATAATAAATGATATTAAAAATATATACAAGAAAATAAATAAAATAATAAAAAATTAAAAAAATAGTAATAACCATACTAAATAAGAATAAATAGAAATAAAACAAGAAAACAGTGAAAAAAAGAAAATAAAAACAAGAAAGCTAAAAATCAAAAGAAAAGTAAAGAAATAAAACAAGCTAAAAAATCAAAAAGTTGCATGTAGACACATGGAGTGCGTGCATGTGGTTCCCATCAAATGTTGCTCTATTTGTTAGATGGTGAGGAGGATGGGAGGCATTCCATCATTCTGAGATTCTATCTTTCATTCTCTTGGGAGAATGGTGTTCTAAGACTTAGGAGTCACTGGCAGTAGTATGTTGATTAAGGGTTCGGGGGTGGCCAGTTGTAGCAAATCCTTGCGCAATTGAGCCTACGGTTGGGTGGAGAGTCATCCCCAAAAACCTTGTTGCGGTAAGCCTACTTCTACCACAGGTATGCACAGGTAAGCATTATTCCTACTTTGAATTTAGTTTATTAATTACATGTTTATTTGGTTAGGTAAGTGCCACTTTGATTTAAATTTAATTTTAATTAGAAAGTTAATTAGATAATTATTTTGGGTTGTTACATGTCCTGAAAGAGCCCTTTCCATCCTAGCAAACTCAAATGGTAGACCAGCCTGAGTCATCCGCTTCCTCAGGTTCACAAGTGTTCATCATGAGCACCCCGATTAACATGGCTACGAGATCAAAATATTATCAAACTCCTACCCTGATAGTAGGGAAAGAAAAGGAAGGTACCCTGCTTCTTCTTCCCCGTCTAGTTCTGGTCCTCTCCATATAGAGCAACCTAATCTTGATTTGACCATTCAACCACCTTCTTGAGGTGTGCTACGAAAGTCCTCGTACAATCCCAACACTCAAGCCACTTAACATTATAACATTTTTGAAGATTTGGCTCAAGCATCGTCAACTATGTCCTCTCTCGAGGTCCTTCAATGTTGTCCTTCTCAGCAGAAATTGTTACTATTGGCTATTGGGGGTATAGATCTAAATGACTCTAATCTCTTCTGTTTTGACCTAGAAAACAACATTCCACATTTACCTCATCAGATTTCCTTTCTCATTCAGGTGATCATAAATGAGAAAACCATTCATAGGACCATCATCGATGAAGGTGCTTCTACTTGCATCATGTCTTTAACTTTTTGGAAGGAAATTGGTTCTCTTACTCTGAACCAGTCCCCTAACACTCTGGAAGCTTTTGACAGACAGGATTCATGACCATTCGGTGTCCTTCCCAATGTTGCCATTATGTTGGAGGGAAATATAGTACACGTTGAATGAAGTAGATATCGTTGATGCTAATCTTAACTACAATATTCTACTCGGACAGAGTTGGACCCATGCCATGCATGCTATAGCCTCCTCCCTTTTCCATGTGATTCGTTGTCCCCATCAAGTGAAGATAGTCACAGTCGACCAACTGTCCTTCTTTGCCTCTTCCTCTTCGGATGGTAATGTTCCATATGTCAAGCACACCGGTGCTCCTTATGAGAGTGTCGGGGCAGGACTCTTTAAAGAGCTTTCCTTGATGGGCATTTTTCCACTCCCACCTCCTCATGTTGCCACTGTCAACATGATTTCAATCAATTTTGATCCTTGGGTTATTCCTTCACTGGATCTTGTTGATACAATGGGCAAGGTTATGCCATTAAGTCCTACCGAAATTGATTACATGGAAATTGTTTCAGCTTCGCCTTCAGTATCCTCTGATCATCCTGTTTCGATAACATGTCTCGATGCGTATTCTCAATCCTCATGGCTTCGTTCTTCAGAATCTCCTGATCCCTTAGCCGAGACTTTTCTTTCTGACGAGAGTATCATGGAAGTAATGTCTCTAAAGGAAGTACCTTGAAATGACACTCATCATTGTTCCTCATTCTTGCCTGGCCTACCGGTCATGTGTACTTGTCTCGAGGAGTTCTCTTCTCATTTCCCATCCCTACCACTTCAGACACTGATCATGACTCATGAAGTTTGGTCACAAGGGAACATGGGTAACATTACCCAAATGATGCCAATTGATATTTCTGTCAAGCCTCGTGTCATTGAAAATTTCCATATTAGGGTAAATTGTTGTCCAAAAGAGATCAAGCTCTATACTCATCTGTTCCAAGAGTTCTAGGATGTTTTTGCGTGGTCATATGAAGAAATGCCTAGCATTGACCCAAGTATAGTCATGCACTAGATTCCAAATTATCCTGATGCGAGGCCCGTTCACCAACGGCTTCATCGAATGCACCATAGAAAAGTGGCTACCATTAAGGGTGAAGTTGTTGAAATATGGCAACAAGAATATTCCAATTTAATTTGTCCTTGAATTAAATTGTGAATTAAAATCGAATTTAGTCTTAACAGCTACTTGGAATTAATTAATTAATTTATTTTAAATTAATTAGTTGGATAAATTCAAGTTAGAAGTCTTTTTGAAGTCATGCAAGAGTTATCCCTTAAATTAAGGAGATAATATTGAGTTATATTTGAGTTGTAATTAGTTAACTCAGTTTACTGAGTTAAGTCCAGTTAAATAAGTTCCAAACTATTTGAGGAACTAATAGTGAGTTAACAGTCAGTTGATGCATTAATGCAGTAAACTAGTGCTACTCCAATTAACTAAAGATTCCCTCATCAGAAACTCATGAATGTCTATTCTGAGAAAGACCCAGTTGAGACAAATGTTCAAGGACAGTGTACTATCAATTATATGTGTTTTCTCTTGGAGAAAACTCATGCATGCAGTCAAGGATTCATCCTTGAGCATTGCACAGTTCTGAAGGTTGGTTTTCCACTTGGTAATAGGCTAATCATCCACAAGGAACAACACAAGGAAATAGGAGCTTGGAGGGCAGAGAGGAAGGCTGGAGAGAAGCCAAGATTGCCTGTGAGCATCTGTGAGGATTGTACTGAGAGCTGGCTAGCTGTGAGAGCTAAGGATTTGTATAATTCCTATGTATTTCCACCATGTACGATAATATAATAGTGTGGGGTTTTTCACTGATGCTTTCCCCAAAGTATTTTCATGTGCATTGTGCCATTGATTCTTCTTCTTCTGGTTATATTGTTCAGCTCGATCTTTAAGCTTCCGCAAATTGATAGTAGAAGTAGGTTATAGTATTCTGCTTTGATTTATATTGCATTATCGGGTTAACCTATCACAGATTTTCTACAAAAGTTGAAAAAATTCTGAAATCTAGATTTATCTATCGAATCCCTCTTACAGGTTGGGTGTCGAATATTGTACTGGTGACAAAGAAACAAATCACTATTCACATTTGCGTTGATTACCGTGATCTCAATTGTGCCCTTCGTAAGGATAATTACCCCACTCTCTTCATTGACCAGATCATTGATGAATGTGCTAGGAGTGAATTCTTTTACTTTATGGATGGTTTTTATGGTTACAACCAGATAAACATTGTGGTGGTTGATCACGATAAGACAACCTTTATCTGTTCGTGGGGGACCATTGTGTATAAAAAGCTCCCTTTTGGTCTTAAGAATGTTGGGGCCACATTTTAGAGAGCGATGTCTTATTCGTTCCACGACATTCGAAACATCACTCAACCTTACTTGGATGATCTCCCCACTCATTCTTGTAAATTCCAAGATCACCCTAATCATCTCTAGAAAATTTTTCTTCATTGTAGACATTACAACATTCGGCTGAATCTGCATAAATGTGTCTTTTGCGTCGAATCCAAATGACTCTTTGTATTTATCATTTTGAAAGAAGGCATATGCCTTGATCCTCTTAAAATTGAGGCCATATTTAATTTACCCCCTCCATCTTCATTCCATCAACTGCAAAGTTTGCAGGGAAAAGAAAATTTCCTTTGTCGTTTCGTACCAAACTACACTGAGATAGCCTCAGGGTTTACCTAGTTGCTCAAGAAAGGAACCCTATTTGTTTTGGATGAGGTTGCCCAAAAGTCTTCCAATGACCTAAAGGTTATATTCATCAATGCTCCTTTGCTGCATCCCCGAACAATCATCACGATTACTTCCTTTATCTAGTTTCAGCCTCTAGTACCATCACTATGGTGTTGGTACAGGATGATGATGAAGGAAATGAACATGTTATTTATTACCTCAGTCACAACGTCATTAACACTGAAACACGTTATGCTCATGTCGAGAAGTTGGCTTTGGTTGTCGTACATGTTGTTCAACGCTTTTGGCATTACATTCTACTTCACACTACCACTGTGATTTGGGAATGCAACCCCATGACCTACATCCTGACTCATCAGTTGGTGGGGCAGAAATATTTGAAGTGGATTGTCATCCTCCAAGAATTCTATTTGGTATTCACTACTACTAAATCTAAGAAATCATTGGTCTTCACTGTTGATTTTCTCCCTTCCCTCTGCTTCTCTCCCTGCTTGTGCCGATGAGCAGCTGCCAGACGAGACTCGGTTCTTAATTAGTACCCTCAACCCCTGGTATAATGATATCATTGTATATCTATAGACATCCACTTTCTGGTCTGCATTGACCACGGATGATCGCTGACGCATTCGACATCAATCTCAACCTTACCATATCATTGCAGATACTTTATACCGCATCGATGTCGATTCAATTCTTCATCATTGTCTCACTCTCGAGGAGGCTAAGAGAGTCTTGAATGACTACCATTATAGCACATGTGGTGGTCACCTGTTTGATATGCTACTGCTCAAAAAATCATTCGTGCTGGTTATTTTTGGCCCTCTATCTTCAAGGATTGCATCCTTGTTGTTCACAAGTGCCATGAGTGCCAAATTTATCAATGTAAGATGCATGCCTCACCCACTCACCTACATCCCATTATTAACATTGGTCATTTTTCCAAATGGGGCATCAACTATATGACCTGTAACCCTCGTTCAGTCAGGGGGGATGGGTATATTATCGTTGTTGTGGACTATTTCACCAAATGGGCCAAAGCAATGCCTACATACTCTACGGACAGTAAAATGACAACTCAATTTCTATTCAATCACATTATTGTTGGGTTGTGTTATATTCTTTCTGACTAGCCCATGTAGTTAACTGGGGGGTTATAAGGGGGGCGGAGTCCCCCCTTCGTTGCGCTGATTGCGTAGCCGGGGGAGTCATAGGGGATTTGAGGTGTGCAGGTAACCCCACTCTATGGGGTCCATGGCAGCGCCCCAAAAAATTTTGGTTTTGGACCCTATGTTAGGTTGGGTGGACCTACCTATGGTTTTGTGCATGATTTTCGCACATGGTTTTGGACGCGATGGTTTTTAGTTCATGGTTTTGGATGTGATGGTTTTCAGTCCATGGTATTGGATGCTTCAGCATCTATAAATATGTATTGTAACATTCAAAGGAACATTATGAAAAATCAAGCTGGTAGTCTCGGTTTTGGGATTCAGGGGAAAGTCTCTTTGTATATGTGTTTTATGTGTTATGCTCTCGCATTGTTTATTTTATGTGTTTTAGAATTCGTATGCAGGTAATTTCTATACGGGGTTAAAACCTACATTTGGTATCGAAGTTGTTTTGGCTTCGAGGGGATGCCTTTGTTGTTAAGCGGTTTTGCTCGGGCCTGTGGTAGACCCTGTTCAGTGGGAGATCTGCGGGATTGATTGTGGTAGTGAAAGAAGATGGCAAGCAGTGGAAAGATATAGATCAAGAAATTTAATGGTTAAAGTTTTGAGTTGTGGAAACCCAAGATGGAGGATCTGTTGGTGGATAAAGATTAATGCATCGCAATAGATCCGGGTACTAAACCAACAGGATTGTCTGATGAAGAATGGAAGAATTTGGATCGGAAGGAAAAAAGCACAATACGATTGTGTGTCTCAGATTCAATATTGTTGAACGTATCAGGGGAAGCTACAGCGAAGGCGTTGTGGGACAATTTAGGGACTTTGTACCAATCTAAGTCTCTGGTGAATAAATTGTTCCTATGGAAAAAGCTGTATAACCTGAGGATGAAACATGGAGACTTGTTGATAAAGCATCTGAATGTGTTTAATACTGTGATAAGCCAGTTATCATCTGTTCGTATCAAAATTTTAGATGAAGATAACTGCATTAGTTTGTTGTGTTCTCTACCAGATTCGTGGGATAGTCTGGTTATTACAATAGGTAGCAATGAAACTGCCTTGCAGTTTGATGAAATAGTCTCATCCTTGCTGATGGAGGACATGAGATGGAAAAATATGGAGAGCTATAATGGTGATGCCTTGTCTATACGAGGACGGTCCCAAAAAAAAAAACAAAAATAAGTCATCGAGTGGGAAATCTAAATCTCCAGGAAAACTTGTAAAGATGGTGTGCTGGAAATGCAGAAAGGAAGGGCACTACAAAAGCGACTGTAAATCAAAAGCTCCTAATGAGGGAAAGGGATCTGATGATTCTCCCTTTGCAGAGGCAAAAACCACCTCAGATGAAGGTGGGTATGTGTACTTGGCTTCTTCAAGTACACACGTAGATCATGAGTCATGGTTGATTGACTCAGGTCCATCCTTTCACTTCACTCCCCATAGAGAGTGGTTTTGCGAGTATGAGAAATATGATGGTGGTGATGTTTTCTTAGAGGATGATAGGAAGGCTAGAATCATTGATTGTGGAAAAGTAAAGTTGAAGTTGCAAGGCGGAAGGGTTAGAACACTTCCGAGTGTTCTACATATTCCTGCATTGGCCAGCAATCTAAGTTTTGTAAGAAAGCTGGATGATGCAGGTGTAAAAACAGTGTTCGAGAAGGATACCTCCAAGATGGTTCGGGGAGCACTGGTATTGATGTGGGGAGTTTAGATTGGAACTCTGTACAAGCTGCAAGGTAGCACTGTTGTTGATGGGTGCAACAGTTCCGTGGTTCCTGAAAGTGGAGCAGAAAATCTAGTGGTCTCTAGAGAGAAGACCATGTTGTGGCATCAAAGGCTTGGACATATTGGAGAGAATGGCATTTGAATACTTCATGGTAAAGGTATGGTAGAAGGTATGAGTAATAGCTCTTTGGATTTTGATTTCTATGAAAATTGTGTATATGGGAGCCATAATCGGGTGAGTTTCCCGTTTGGTGGTAAGAGGGTGAAATATATATTAGAGCTTGTGCACAGTGATGTGTTTGGACCTGTGAAGGTTCCTTCACTAGGAAGTCTGTGTACTATGTATCATTTATAGATGACTTCTCAAGGAATACATGGATATATTTCCTTAAGAAGAAATTTGAAGTCTTTGACAGGTTTAAAGAATTTAAGGCTCTGGTGGAAAATCAGACAAAGAAGAAGATAAAGGTGTTGAGGACAGATAACGGTGGAGAGTTTTGTAGTAAGGAATTTGAAGAATTCTATAAGAAGTGTGGTATAACACGGCATAAGACTAATCCATATACACCTCAGTAAAATGGAGTTGCAGAAAGAATGAACAAGATGTTGATGGAAAGGGCAAGAAGCATGTTCAATGGTGTCGGGTTAGGACAGGAATTGTGGGCAGAGGCAGTTGAGACAACATGTTACCTAGTCAACAGATCACCTTCATCAGCATTGGAGGATAAGAATCCACAAGAGGTATGGCCTGGTAAGAAACCCTCTCTTTCACATCTGAGGGTATTTGGATGTGATGCATATGTACATGTTCCAAAGGAGAAATGAACCAAGCGGGATAGTAAATCTAAAAAGTGCACCTTTATTGGTATAAGGATGGTTTAAAGGGTTATAAGATTTGGAACCCAGTAACAAGGAAGGTTGTGTATAGCCTAGATGTGGTGTTTAGAGAGGTGAAGGATGTTATTAAACATGAAGTCCAACCAAATGAACTTGAGAAGATAGAGTTTGAGCTAAAGGAGGAAGAATCAGACTCTACAGAAGAGGAGGAATCAGAAGATGAAGAGCCATAAACTCTAGTGTGAGAAGATCAGTTCGAGAAAGAAGGCAGTCAAAAAGGTATAGTCCATCTGATTTCTATTCAAATTTTGAATTATCTATTACTGATGATGATGCCAGAACTATGAAGGAAGCAGTAGATTCAGAGGATGAAAAACTTTGGAAAGAGGCCATGGTTGATGAAATGGCATCTTTGCACAAAAATGATGCTTGGGATCTAGAGTAGTTGCTGGCTGGAAGGAAACCCATTAGCAGCAAATGGGTGTTCAAGAAGAAGACAAATTCAGAAGGAAAGGTGGAGAAATACAAATCTCGGTTGGTAGAAAAAGGTTATTCCCAAGTGCTGGGAATTGATTTTGGTGATATTTTCTTTGCTGTTTCCAATGTAACTTATATTAGATTACTTTTATCTATTGCTGCTGCTTTTGATTTTGAGGTAGAATAGATGGATGTGAGGGCAACATTTCTTCACAGGGATCTGGAAGAGGAGATCTACATGAAGCAACCTGAAGTCTTTGTGGTGAAGGGTAAGAAAGAACTGGTATGCAAGTTAAAGAAGTCTTTCTAGGGGTTAAAATTGTCACCAAGGATGTGGTATCATAAATTTGATACATTTATACGGGGACTTGGCTTCACCAGAAGAAAAGCAAATCACTATGTGTATTTTAAATTAGTTGGTGTCTATGTTATTTATCTAGTCTTGTATGTGGATGATATGTTGCTGGTTGGAAATGACAAGGAAATTATCTAGGATTTGAAGACTCATTTGTCCTCCAAATTCGACATGAAAGATCTTGGTGCTACAAACTATATTTTGGGCATGGAAATTAAAATAAATCAGACAAAGAGGAAGCTCTGGTTAAACCAGAGGAAGTATGTCGAGACAATATTGAAGAGGTTTAATATGGAGGATAGTAAACCGGTGAAGGTTCCTATTCCTGTAGGTGTAAAGTTATCTGTTGAACAGTGTCCCAAGACACAAGAAGAGGAAAAGGAAATGTCTTGTGTTCCATATGCAAATGTAGTCGGTAGCTTGATGTATGCGATGGTCTGTACTAGACCAGACATTGCACATGCAGTGGGAGTATTGAGTAGGTTTATGTCAAAACGAGGGAAGGAGCACTGGACAACAGTGAAGCGGGTTTTCAGATATTTGTGTGGTACTAGTGATCATGGTTTGTGCTACCAAGGAAGACCAGGATTGGACAGAGTGTTGGATATTCATGGCTTTGTTGATGTAGACTGGGTTGGAGATCTGGATCAGAGAAGATCTACAAGTGGGTATGTGTTTAACCGATTTGGAGGTGCAGTTAGTTGGATGAGTAAGAAACAATCTCTAGTGGCACTATCAACTATAGAGGCAGAATACATGGCAACCACTCATGCAAGCAAGGAAGTAGTTTGGTTGCAGAGATTGTGTTCAGGTATGGGGTTACTATAGGAAGCTATACGAATAGACTGTGGCAGCCAAAGTATAGTTTTCTTGGCAAAGAACCTTGCATATCATTCAAAGACAAAGCACATTGATGTTCATTATCACTTTGTGAGGGATATGATAGAAGACAAAATGGTGTTGCTGGTAAAGGTGGACACTTTGAAGAATACTGCAAATGCATTGACAAAATCTGTGAGCTCTAAGGAGTTATCTTGGTGTAGAGAAACCATGGCTATTTCAAAGCTGGATAAACAACTAAGCTCTCTTGTGGCCCCTTATGGAAAGAAAACAACAAGTGGGAGAATGTTGGGTTGTGTTATATTCTTTCCACAACTAGCTCACGTAGTTAACCAAGGGGTTAGAAGGGGGGCAGAGCCCCCCCTTCATTGCACCAATTGTGTAGCGGTGGGAGTCAAAGGGGGTTTGAGGGGTGCAAGTAACCCCACTCTATGGGGTCTAGCGCAACACCCTGGAAAATTTTCGTTTTGGACCCTATGTTAGGTTGGGCGGACCTAGCTATGGTTTTTTGCATTATTTTCGCACATGGTTTTGGACGCGATGGTTTTCTGTCCATGGTATTGGATGCTTCGGCATGTATAAATATGTATTGTAACATTGGAAGGAACATAATGAAAAATCAAGCTACTAGTCCTGGTTTTGGGATCCAAGGGTAAATCTCTGTGTATATGTGTTTTATGTGTTATGCTCTCGCATTGTTTATTTTATGTGTTTTAGAATTCATATGTAGGTAATTTTTGTACGAGGTTAAAAGCTATAGTTATTTCCAAGTTTGGACTGCCTCAAGCCAATTTCACCAACCATGGCTCCCATTTTTGAGATTAAATGATGGCTGAGTTGACTTCTACATTGGGTTTGCACCATGATGGCTCAACCTCGTACTACCCTCAAGCCAATGACCAAGTTGAAGCTATGAACAAAGTCTTGGTTATGATGCTTCAGAGCACCATTGGGATGCACAAGGCAAAGTGGCATCTCATGCACTTTTCAGCTTTGTGGGCTTACCAAACCTTGATCAAGGACACGACTAGATTCACACTGTTCCAACCAGTCTATGGTCTAGAAGCAACTTTATCGATTGAGTGCAAAATTCCATCCCTCAAGCTCGATGTCGAACTTCTCCCTAAGACCTCACCTCAGGAAGAGCACCTCTTGTACCTAGAACGACTGGACGAGACTCATCGTCTTCCTACTTTGGTCATTGAAGCACAGAAAAAGTGGGTCAAGTCCCATTTTGATCAGTTTGTGTCTCCTCATTATTTTTCTAAGGGCGATTTGGTTCTTTTGTATAATCAGGATAATGATAAGCTAGGGGCAGGCAAGTTCGAACCCATGTGGCATGGACCCTACATTTTTAAACGTGTGTTACAAAAAGGGGCCTATGAGCTTATTGACTATGAGGGCAATCCCTTAGACAAGCCCCGGAACAGGCTTTATCTAAAAAAGTACTATGCTTAGGTCATCTTGCATGGTTACTTTTGTACAATAGTGTGTTATTAATTTTTTTACAATGTGGTTTGGTGTGATGTTTTGAAATAAAATTTCTTGCTTATTATGTTTATGCCTGCTTTGCAGATGTCGGTGTCTCCTCACATCAGTTTCGTTGATGGTGCTTACCATAGTACCTGGAATCTATCATCCGCGGCATGGGCCATTTATGACCCCCATGGTGAGTTGATTGATCTTCAAGGTATTTTTCTAGGTTGAACAACTAATAACATCATTGAGTATAGTGCAGTTATTGATTTGTTGTTAGGATCTATCACTCTTAGCATCCGAGAATTGGTTGTCCACCTTGATTCACAGCTTGTTGTTCTTCAACTCAACAAGAAATATTCTGTCAGAAACCCTCATATCTTGAGAATGTATCTATGTATTCATCTACCAGGGAGAAATTTTGATTATATTACATATGATCATATTCCCTTACACATGAATACTTTAACAGATGAATCGACTAATTATGTGTTAGATAGACATTTTCGAAACATGTAAAAATGCAAAATATAAAACATTTGTATCATAGTAAGCAAGGAACTATATATATATATATATATATATATATATATTATATATATATATATATATGTCGGTAATGTTTGTCATACATCAAAACCCCAAAAAATAATATGCGTGTTCAAATACATCGGTGGCTCGCAGGCCTCAAAAATGTCGAATGTTAGACCTATGCACTAAACAACATGATGTTCATGATAACATGTAACTACTCGTACTACATGAGTCAGCAGTTTGCGGGTCCGATATAATACCCCCATCGTATGCCTCTGATACTGGCATGCGACATCACCAATTTGGGCATACTCTAGGATCCCATGGGTGAATCCCTCGAGATTCTGCACGATCTCCTCCTCATTGTTGCTTCCCTCCTGATAAGGAGTGACCTTTAAATACCGAGAAACACACCTAGCAATTGGGGACATCCCAATAGGGCATTCTGGTCTAACATCTCCATTCACAAAATCAAAATGTCATGAACACATATATCTCAAAAACAATAAAAAACATCAAACATTAAATTTTTTTTCTTTTTACCTCTATCATCATAATCCTCCTCCTCTAGGAGTGGCATATCTGGAACACCGTGGAAGTCGGTACTGCTGTAAGGCCAAACCTCCACTACGATCAGTTGTCCTTGTAGCCACGAGAATAAGGCGGGCTTATAGGACATCTATTGGCCCTTGGTAATCCTGGGCATCAACACACTCCAACAGACCATCCGTGGGTCTTGTGGCAATCGTGGTTCCACCTTAGCCAACTGGTAGTGGAACAACAGAACCCACTCTAAGAACAAGGTCAGTAGAATAGACCCATAAAAAAACTACTTCAGGTTTCATGCCTTAGCTTTTGATAGTTGGAGCTTCATATTGACCTTCATAGCTTCCGCCCAGTTGAAGATAGTGGGCGTCGTATAGTTAATAGCATACTAAAATTTAGACTTGTTGGTCTCATGTTACGCTTGGGCCCCACCACTTTTTTGATGGTTAGCAATAACACTCTCAGCAAAAGATCCCGAACAATCATAGTCTTGATCTTGCCACTTTTTGATTTGAGTTCTTCTGGGTAGTGTTATGCAAGTAACATTGTCACACTTTCCCCAATCGGCCTTGACCCATATAGATTGATTGGCTCCCCTCTTTGGGACAGTCCTGTGATGAAATAAATGTTTGAAGTTTCCAACTCTAGTTCTTGGTCACCAATCATGAAAATTTCCTGACTCACGTCCCAGAGACTAATCAGATACCAGCAATTCGGGTTGAGACCATAGACCTAGTGTAAGGAAGAATTTAAGGAGTCCACAATTCCTCAAAGCATCAAAGCAATTTGGGTCAGCCATTGCTTGAGTATCAATATCCTCATGCTTGTGTTCCTTCTAATCCACTATTTTTCATGATGTTTTCCCTGCAAAAACCATATAATCAAGTTAATCAACATCTTTGGCTAGAGAAATTTGGATTCAAACGGATAAATTTGGCAAGAACATGAAAAAAAATTATTCACAACACCGATGCGACTATTTTAAAAATAGTAGCACTGATGGAATGCTTGATAGTCTTCATAACCCCCGATTGGCGTGATTTCGTTCGTGAAAATCATGTCGACCGAGGGCGAATTGTTTTTGACAAAACCTCCTCATGAAATCCAAAAAATGGTTAAAAACAAGTGAAATAAGTATGAAAATGGAGCTTAAGGTCTTGGCTCTTACCTGCAACTGATGACTCTGCAAATGGCCTCCCAAATATCCCGGAATGTGCTCCATAATAATTAGAGCAAAAGTGGGAAAAAAGCTCTTCGCACAAAGGTAAAATGGTAAATGGTAAAAAAAAATTAGTTTTTCCTCCTTTTATTCATTTTTCATGAAATATTAGGGTTTTTAAAGTATTTTTGACCTTTTTTGCCTGAGAAGTTGGATAATGTGTTTACCTTTCTTTGCAGCGACAGATGATGGATTATCGATGATGGTACTAGAGTCATGTTTCAACGCTTTTCTCGACTCATAAAACTCAAATGAAAAGATCTCCAAGTATTTTTCCCTTTTTGACTCATAAAAGAGAATAAAAGTTGGGGGTCCACTTTCAAGCTCTTTTCTGACTCTTTAAATACGAAAAGGTTTTTGAGCTCTTGTCATTTTTAACTTGTTAAAGGCTATGAAACATCTTTCACCCAGTATACATTTACCACTTTTTCGGGCTAGGATGAACTATTTACGAAAAAGGTACTCCTTCACTGAAATAGTCAATCGATTCTCTCAAGCATCATTTTCTACCTTTTCAGGCTCGAGAGACACAAATGTATGAAAAGCGACCATGTCGAGTTTTCTTTTCCATGTCTTTTTCAAACTCTTTAAACATGAAAAAGATATTGAGCTACACCTTTGTAAGACTCATTAAAACATTAAACGACATTCGATTTGTCACCATGATGAACGTGAGATTCTCCTTCCTAGGGCTCATTAAACCTACTAGGTCGAATTCGTCTGAAGGATGAACTTATAGTGTGAGAAAATGCTATCCTCTTCAAGCTTGCGACCAAAAATAATTGGGGTACCTGCCAAAAATGGTGGGGGAAAATTGGAAATCCTATCAGTCATGTCGGCAGCTGACTCTTGAACATGACACTTTCTGCCTTTCTGCTTCGTGTTGGGTTGGGATATCGTCCTTTTTGTCATTGACCTTCCTGGGTTGGGTTGTTCATTTTTTCCTTCCATTTGATCTCTCCCATGTCATCGTGACCACCGATCCTATGGATCCAAAAGCTGCCAAACTCCAGAGTTGTGTCACTGATATGTTCAAGAGTTAGTCCTTCTGCAGTTACACTTACTCTTGATTCTTTGTATCATTTGCATCGATTTGTCTCATGTCAATGATGTGGGATACATCATGGCCCTCCTTCGACATGGTCACTTCCTGTCGACTTCATCTCATTATCGAGGAAGCTAGCCGAGAGACTCCCTTCCAATACCTTATAGCTTGGATGCCCTAATGGAAAGTTATTCACACTCGAGGACAAGTTCATATCATTAGCTTTCGATCGGGTGATTTCACGAGTGTTTGACATCAATTCCTTTATTTACATTCTGTAAATTCTGCTACTGGTACCTTGAGATCCATTGTCATTATTGGTGGCTTCTCTTATGCTTGTTAATGGTTCACATCATTGATCGTAATCAAGTGACTTTCTAGCATGTTCCACTTCAACACATTCATTCACATGTTAGGATTTGTACTTTGATAGGGTCGTTTGGAGTGCAAGCCCCTCAGCTAAGATTACACAAGTCTAGGTGTTATACAATAATTTGTCATTGCCTTCACCCTAGTCCTTCTACTGTGTCATGTGTCCCAGTGAAACATGATCATACTGAAAAAATTCTCTCTTATGTTTCCAAGTGACCCGCCTTTCCTAAGTTTTATGCCTCATCACGATAATGGACTTAATATACGCGATGAACAATGGTTGTAAATAATCCAGCTGCACTTCTAGCGCGGAAGTACATTTGTTTACAACGACGGTCCAATTTCATGCTCCGGTGTGAGGCTATTTGCTATCTTTAGTGATGGTCTGCTTGGCTACATTGCCTACTAGCGATATTAGCGCTAAAGCTTAGTTATAAACTCATGATGATCCAGATTGGGCAAATTCGTTCCAACAGTCGGCTTTCTGGATGTCTCTAGACCTGGTTGTTGGCATAGTTTGTGTCGCTCTTCCTCCTCTGGTATGGTAGTTCCATCATTTGTGCTACCTTCCTTGGGGATAAGCTCTCTCTTCCACCTTTCATGGAGACTCCTTCTCCTATTTAAACACTCACCATTGCTATGATTAGCTAGTTGGTAAATTCTTGGATTGAGCAGTGTTGTTAGTGAGTTTGAGTTTGATAGATAGCTGGTGTGGGTGTGACAAGTGTGGGATTGTTAATGGCTTGTGGAAGGTTGTGAAGTGCCCTTAACTTTGTGATAAAACTTATGAGTGTGAGAGAGACTTTTTATGTTGGGAGATCCATCTTCAAAGAGTGAATGCTTGAGAAATACATTGGTTGGACCCTCTGAGAAGGCTTGTGAGATCAAGAATTTTGTTGTAAGCTTTCTCTTATTTCATTATTAATACAATCAATGATGTTTTCCTTTGTCTCGTATGTAATTTACTTGATAGCTTATGACTTCTTGAATTTGTGAGTAAATAGATCATTGCTTTTTTCTGGTTACGTCCTTTGTTGTATTTCCTTTGCATTGTTTCAGGTTGATCACTCATTGAGGAGAAGGAATCCAATGTTGGAGCAGCGCAACAGAACTCCATCAACCACCAGTTCAGGTAGGTCTCCAAATATGACTGTTTAAGGAAATCTATTATTGATCTGTCCTTGTTGTGACTAGACCCACTCTAGGGCTAGAGGGGTTGCCTCTGTCCATAGAGGGAACACTTTCCTGCATCACAATTTGACGACTCCGCTGGGGACTCCTTTTATATGTTGCTTCTCTTGTTTTCTCTTGTTTTGATTTTGATTTGGCCTTTCTTGAATTTTGGGGATTAACTATCAGTCTTTTGGCTCACCTAGATCGATCTGGGAAATCCCTCTATTGTTTGTTGGATTGATTGGTTTTTTTTTTAGAGTCTTTTGTTAATTTGTCATTGTTTTTAACATCATCACGGAAAATAGTTTAATAGTAGCGTTGACATCATGTTCACTCTTTTGTAAAGTAGTGTGCATCGCTGAATACTGTCACACAGTCGTGATGACTCCTGAAATCGGTACGTCACGGGAAAGACGTGTACTTCCGTGACGACGTCACTCTGTTGCTACAGCTAGTTGCTGATCAGCGCTAGCTGCTTCTGTTGTCCTCGCGACGATTCCTGTAGAATTTATTTTTTCAATTCTGCCTCCTTTCACCAGTCTTGTTGATCCTTTACTTTTTTTTCCTCTTGCTCAGTAGCTTGTTTTTTCACTGTTTACAGTTAAGGCACTCTTTCTTTGGCTTTATTGAATGAATCTTGCATTTTTTACCCGTGTGACCTAGTTCGTTCTTTCAAGTTCTTGAAGTCAATTGGCTTGGTTGCTGGTTTGCCCAAGGTTCGTTTGCCAACCATGCCAACTTTCTTGTTGGTTTGATTGAGCCTTCCCCGTTGCTTGTTTCTGGTTGATTTTTAGTGACAATTATTGAACCAATCTTTGGTATTGATTCGATTTCTTTTCACTACCGAACATAGATCATAATTGTTTGGATCAACTAGTTTTTCCACGCTTCCTCATTTGCTTCTTTTAGATTTAAAGACATCAAAATCAAAAGATTGCATTCATTTAGTATACGAAAGTGAAATTGAATTTGCATTTCAAGTTTGCATATTGGAAAGCGAATGATAAAATCTCTCATTAGTAGTACCAATGCACTTTAGGAATTGATGTCTGTATGCATTGAGTGACTGTTTGTTTATCTTGGTTTTCTTGGTTTGGGAATGATCTCTCTACCCTCCTGTAGGTAGGTGTTCATTGAAGTAAAAGGATATTTTGTTCATTCTAGCTGCATCCTAGGATTTATTGTATACATACAGTAAGGCTTGAAAACTGAAACATAATTCAAGAGAAACTCTAAAATGAACTAAATAAACTTAACAACGCATTGGAACATAACACACACTATTTAGAGGTCTAGGCTAGAGACGTGCTCCGAAGTCGTTAAACCTAGTCACTATTGCTTTCACTCAAGTTTGAGTGATTCCTCCTTTTGTGACTCAATAGCGGTCTAGTACGAAATTGTGGACCGATGTACCATCGAGTGTATGTTGGGAGACCCCACTAGGTTATCATCCTATATCCTTAGAAAGTCATGTTTGCCACCTTGCAAATTGTAACGCACCGAACACAACATTTAGGAAGATTGACTACCGTACGGAAAGTCCTTGGTTTTCATATGACTGCCAAGGTGTATATGCAGTTTTACGGGATTGTTTGGTAAACCTTTTGCCTAGTTCTCCAGAGTAGTCACTTTCATTCCTTTTTGGACTCCCTAAAAGAAAAAGTCCAGCTAAGAACTTGTCACTTCAGGCTCATTAAATATTC
This sequence comes from Pinus tabuliformis, assembly GCA_031772625.1. NCBI lineage: Eukaryota > Viridiplantae > Streptophyta > Pinopsida > Pinales > Pinaceae > Pinus > Pinus tabuliformis. The sequence continues at coordinate 1,158,907,558 of CM062819.1, forward strand.
GAAGGCAACTAGACTCATCTTTTCTTCCTTTTCTCAACTCTTTAAAGATGAAAAGGTCAAGTTCTGTTCCTGTGTCTTAAAATTTATTTGGCCACGTTCACATTTACCCTGCTAGATCTTGTTTGTGTTTTAGCTTGTGTAGGGTTATTTCTCGTTAGTTTTCCTAGGATTTTGAATTAAATAATTCTAGTGGAATCATCAATCCTATCTCCCATTCCAAGTGACCAAGGGTCTCCATCCTCTGTAGCTTCCGAAGTACCGGCTGTTAGTGATACTCTTCTTGTCATCCTAAATATCCAAACGCTTAACTCTTACGCTCCAGAGGACGAGTCTTACGATATTCATTGGAACCCCATTTGGGAGCCTTCCAAAGAAGATCTTCACGTTACTCCTTCTAGTGTCTCAGTCCCAATGTCTTCTTCTGACATGGATGAGACGAACCCCATCCCGGGTGAAGAAACCCTCATGGCCAGTGGTGAAATCCCTGTCACCAGAAACTTCACCCTTCCGTGTCACCCCTCTTAGTGTCACGCTACCTTTATGCTATAAGTCTTTGGAGGATATTATGGGTTCTAGATCTCCCCTTACGAGTTCCATGTGGTCTTGTACCGTCACTCCGACTTCGGAGCCTTTTACCCCTCAAATTCACAATGTGTCTGTCACCTCAGTCCCGACTATTCCAACTGTTTGTGTGGCTTCTTCAGCCCCTGTTATTAGTGTCGTCACTACATCATCAGTTGTGACCACTGTTGCTGGACCTTCGTCCGGACCTATGAATAGTGGCCCATTGGCATCTACATCCGGAGTTGTTGATCCTACACTAAGTACCCCGCCTTCTTCTGGTTCCATTCCAGCAGGGGGGCATATGATCAGTATTTACAAGCTCTTCAGAATCTAGATCCCCAAATCCATTTCATTATTATGATTCTCAAGGAGCTCATATTTATTACCCCGGACCTTTGCCATCTCAACCTGCGGTTGAGGTCTCGATTCCGTTGTCCATTGCTTGGGGTACCACCACTTATCATGGTGGCTAAGCACCGCCCACAAATTTTCAAGGACCACCCTATCAAGGTCAGTCGTCTTACGAACAACCTTATCCAGGGCAACTTGGAGGCCCCAAAGGACAACCCTTCCAGGGACAACCTTCGGCCTTTGGTGGTTCCTCCTTTACCTATTTCAGGCAACCTTCTGGTAATCCGGGACAACCTTACATACAACAAGGCCAACCTAGTGTCCAACAAAGCTACCCTTCTGGGAAAGTCCGTCAGCCTTACGTTCAGTAAGGCCAACCCATTGTCCAGCTTAGTCAACCATCTGGACAAATTGGTCAACCTCAAAACCGACTGGGCCAACCAACTGTCTAGTTTGCTCAGCCATCCGGCCAATCAGGACAACCCTAAGTTGTGAAAGGACAACCCAGTACCTAGAAAACTCAACCTTCTGGGCAAATGGGTCAACCTCAATCTCAACTAGGTCAACCTTCTAGCCAGATGGCTCAGCCTTAGTTCTCTCAAGGACATCCGTCTGGACCTGCTCAACCAGGCACTCAAATGATTGTTGCTTCTCCAGCTCCACTCGGTTTTCAGCCCCAGTCTGGGCTCCAGACCCAATCCGGTCCTCAAATTCAGGTTGGATCCCAATCTCAACCTACTTATCAAACGCAGCCTAGCTCCCAGGCTTAGTTTCAATCCCAATCGCCTTATAGTTTTTAGCAATCCCAAGGGTAAACCAAATTTTCCCCGTACCAAAGTTATCAACAACTGTAGGTGAATCCTTACCAGAATTTCCATCAACCATATGTTGCCCCTGCAGGCCAAGTTGGTAATTAGTGGAATGTTGGGGGGCAGATCTATGGTCAGCCGTCCAGTTACAACTATAACCCCTATGGAAAAAATCCCTACGGACAAAACCCTTCTGGGCCAAATCCGTCCAGATAAAATCAGTGGGGGCAACAAGCAGCTAGGTGGAACTCTAGTGCTACCTCCTACCCGCGGCCTCAAATGTCCTTTAACCCTCAATTACCCTTTTTAGCAATGTTGGAGTTACCGGATGTGTCCAAACTGACAAATGATCCTATTCTTCATAATCCGTATTGGTTGCCGGTTCCAACTAAAATTCACGGTGATTGTCCCAAGTTTGAAGGTAAAGCTGGAGAAGATCCCCAAGCCCACGTCATGACTTATCATCTATGGTGCTCATTAAACTCATGGCTTAACGATTCAATCCGGCTCTGCCTTTTTCAATGGCCCCTCACTAGCTCTGCTGCTAAATGGTATATTGAGTTAGCTCGCATATCTTTATAGGACTTTAACTCGTTGGCTATGGCATTTTTAACTCATTTTCAGTTGTTGATTCGATATGAGACGGGCACACATCTCCTACCATCCTTAAAACAAACAAAGGCCACGCATATCTTTGATCATATTCATGAATGGAGATGGCGTCGCCGTTTGATTAAGTTTTGGATTCCCGAATAGCTTCTGACCGACTGGTTCACAACCTCATTTGTTGGTCCGATAGCCCGGGACATTACTATGGGGGCATGTGTAACTGAAGAGCAGGCTATTGCACGTGCTCAATACCTTGACTTGGTTTACTCCCAATCCGGTACACTATATGATTATTTTTCTGATCCTCTGAGGCTCAGAACTTCCAAAGCCCCTCCAACACCATCTGTTGACAGCGTCATTGGCTCTATTAATACGTCCTCTAAGAAATCTTCCGCGAACCCTAGGAAGCAAAAGTCAAATGCTTCGATTGAAAACACTTCTCAGGCTGTATCCAATTCTGGTAGCACTTCTGAGGTTAACTTCGTTCAGTCCACCATGGCGGACAAAGCCTCGAAAGGGAAAAAGAAGGGAAAAGGAAAGAATAAGGCTAATCAATCGAAGCACGATCCCCCTAAACCTCCACCCGAGGAAGGTGCCAAACACAATCCTAAGTATCCTTGCCTTATCTGTGACAAGGATCAATATACCAAAGACAACCCTAGGTGGTCTGAAGTTACTCGTTTATTGAAAGGTGCCCCTAGGACTCCTGCTATACTCAAAGAGCCTCTCCCTCGCAACAAACTCAAATGGTGGCCGATCCATCTCAATCCTCTTCTCCCTTTGGTTCTCAGGTATTTATGCCTGGGACGATTCCTGTCCACATTAGTACTCGGGAAAAAGAGTATACATCACCTGCTAGGAGGGAGCTTGAGGTCCCCTCTAGTGCTCCTCCATCCAGTTCTAGTCCCCTTCATATTGAGCGACCTAGCACTGAAGCGGCCATCTGACCTCCTCCTAAAGGTGTGCTCCGAAAATCTTCATACAACCCTAATTCTCATGCTTCTCAGCACTATAGCATCGTTGAGAACTTAGCCCAGGCTCCATCAGCTATGTCTGTATTAGAAGTTCTCCAGACCTGCCCCTCTTAGAGAAAGTCCTTGCTATCAGCCATTGGTGGCATTGACTCTGCCGATTCGGAGTTGATCGCTTTTGACCTAGACAATCATATACTGTGACTGCCTCACCAAATTGCCTTCCTTATCTAGGTCATCATCAATTCTAAAACGATTCATCGTACCATCGTTGATGAAGGTGCTTCTACTTGCATAATGCTTGTTGCTTGTTGGAAGGCTATTGGTTCTCCAACTCTGAGCCAGTCTCCTACGACCTTGGAAACCTTTTATGGGAGAGAGTCTCGTCCTTATGGTATACTCCAATGCTTGCCTATTACTTTAGAAGGGAAGACAGTTGAAGTGGAGGTTGAGGTTGTTGATACCAATTTAACTTACAACCTCCTTTTAGGACAAATCTGGACATATGCCATGCAATCCATGGCTTCATCCCTATTTCATGTCATTCGTTTTCCTCATCAGGGGAAGATCGTCATAGTAGACCAGTTTTCCTTCTTCGCCTCCTCCTCCTTTGATGACAACGTGCCTTTTGTGGAGCATACCTCCATTCCGTGTGAGAGTGTGGGTGATGGGCTCTTTAAACATCCTGCCCTTATGGGTGTTTTTTCACTCCCACCTCCCAACATCGCTCCCATTAATATGATTTGTGTTTGCTCTGATCATTGGATTCTTCCCCTCGCTAATCAGATAGAATCCTGGGGCGATGAGATGCCATTGAGTCCTGCCGAGCTCAACTATGTCGAAATTGTTTTTGCATCGGGTCCCTCCTCTAAATCTTCTCCTTCGAGCAGAGCTCTCGATTTGTACATTCAATCCCCTTGGCTTGGAGATGGCACTTCTTCAAACCCTTTAAAGGAACTTTTTCCTTCTGATGAAGTGATTATTGAGACCATGTCTTTCCAGGAACCCCCGTGGTCTAATCATCACCATCGTTCCTCGTTTCTTCCTGCCCATCAAGAAATTATTACTTGTCTCGAGCGGTTTGATCCTTGCCTACCATCCCAACCCCTTTAGACACCCATCCAAGTTCATCAAGTGTCTTTTGAAGGGAATATGGGAAACATTAAGCAAACTCAGCCAATCGACATCCTTGTTAAACCAGGGATTGTCAAGCACATCCATGTCGGAGTAACCTGTACTCTAAAGGAGATTTAGCTTTATACTGACCTTTTTCGCGAATTTCGTGATGTGTTTGCTTGGTATTATGAGGAGATGCCCGACATCGATCCTAGCATTGTGGTGCATGAGATACCTACATATCCAGGTTCCAAACCTATTTGACACCATCTACGCTCTGTGCACCCCCCAAAGGCTGCAGCTATTAAAGCAGAAGTTGAAAAGCTTCTTAAAGATGGTTTTATTTACCCCATCCCACTCACAGATTGGGTCTCTAATATTGTCCCTGTGACTAAAAAATAGGGCACTATTAGGGTATGTGTTGATTATCGTGATATTAATCGTGCCTGTCCCAAAGATAACTACCCTACACCATTCATTGACCAACTCATTGATGAGTGTGTTGGGAGTGAAATATATTCCTTCATGGATGGCTTTTCTGGTTATAACTAGATTAATATTGCACTTGCAAATCAACACAAGACCTTTATCTATCCATGGGGCACTTTCGCTTATAAAAATCTCCCCTTCAATTTAAAAAATGCTAGTGCCACGTTCCAATGCACAATGTCTTATGTGTTTCATGATATTCGAAACATTGTGCAGCCCTACCTGGACGATCTTCCAGCTCATTCAGCAATGTGCCAGGACCATCCAACCCACGTTCGTGAAATTTTTCTTTGCTGTTGACACTATCGTATCCAGCTAAATCCACATAAATGTGTCTTCTGCATTGAGTCAAGTAGACTTCTCAGGTTCATCGTCTTCCGAGAGGGTATCCGTCTAGATCCCCTTAAAGTTGAAGCCATCCTGAATTTCCCTCGCCCTGCTTCTTTGCAGCAATTGTAGAGTTTGCAGGGTAAAGCACATTTTTTACAACGATTTATTTTGAACTATGTCGAAGTGGCCAAAGGCTATATGCGGTTATTAAAGCGGGATTCCCCTTTCCTTTGGGATGGCACTGCACAAGAGTCATTCGAGCGCCTCAAGGCCCTCCTTTTTTCTACTTCGTTGTTGCGTCCCCCTGATTATCATCATGACTACACTCTATATTTAGCCACTGCCGATACCACTATTGGCATGGTTCTAGTTCAAGATGATGATGATGACACTGAGCATGTCATTTATTATCTCAGCTGCAATTTACTAGATATGAAAACTCGCTACGCCTATGTCGAGAAGTTGGTTTTGGCCGCCGTTTGCGCCGTCCAGCGTTTCTGCCACTATATTATTTCGTACCATGACTGTGATCTCTGATTGCAACCCAATGGCGTATATCTTGTCACGTCAATTACTGGGGGGAAAATACTCAAAGTGGATTATCATCCTCTAAGAGTTCCTCTTGGAGTTCACCACTGCCAAGTCTAAGAAGTCCCTCATCTTTGCTGAGTTGCTTTGCTCTCTGTCATTTGTTACCACGCCCTCTCAGTTAGAGGACCATATTCCGGATGAAACTCTGTTCTTGATTAGTACCCTTGATCCTTGGTACAGGGATATTATTGTCTATCTTTAAACATCCTCTTTTCATCTTGATTTGTCCAAGGATGCTTGGCGACGGATCCGCCATCATTCTCAACCCTATCGCATTATTGGGGACACTCTGTACCGTCTCGGTGCCGACTCTGTTCTCCACCGATGCTTAACATTCGAGGAAGCCGAATGAGTTCTAAACGACTGCCATTCTAGCGCCTGTGGTGGTCACATGTCTGGGTATGATACTGCTTAGAAGATCCTCCATGCTGGTTATTTTTGGCCCTCCATCTTCAAGGATTGCATTCTTGTTGTCCGCTCTTGTCATGAGTGCCAAATCTACCAATGGAAGATGCGTGCGCCTCCCACTCCATTACACCCTATCATTACCGTTGGCCCTTTTTCCAAATGGGGCATTGATTATATGAGCTGTAACCATTGCTCGGCTAGGGGGCATGGGCATATCATTGTTGTCGTTGATTATTTCACAAAATGGGCTGAGGCGATGCCTACACTATCTGAAGACAGTCACATAGCAGTGCAATTTTTATTTAATCATGTCATCTTACAGTTCGGAGTCCCTCAGACTATCGTCACTGATCACGACAAACATTTCCATAATCATATGATGACTGAGTCAACAACCCAGCTAGGCTTGCGGCATGATAGCTCGACAGCGTACTATCCTCAGGCCAATGGCCAAGTAGAAGCCGTCAACAAAGTTCTAGTTATGATGCTTCAATGCACCATTGGCATGCACAAGTCCAACTGGCACTTGATGTTGTTCTCTGCCTTATGAGCCTACTAAACTTCAGTAAAGGATGCCACCGGGTTCACCCTGTTCCAACTGGTTTACGGTCTAGAGGCTACCCTTCCCACTGAGTGTGAGATCCCTTCTCTAAAATTAGATGTCAAATTACTCCCCAACACTACCCCGGTAGAAGAATGTCTTCTCTATCTAGAGCGACTAGACGAGACCCATTGACTAGCCTCTCTAGCCATTGAAGCACAGAAGGAGTGAAAACTCACTTCGATCATACTGTCCATCCTCGTTCTTTTGTTGAAGGAGATCTAGTCCTGCTTTATGATCAAGAAAATGATAAGCTCGGGGTAGGCAAATTCGAGCCTATGTGGCACAGGCCTTATATTGTAAAGTGAGTTTTGCAAAAAGGGGCCTATGAGGTGATTGATTATGAATGGAACCCTCTAGATAAGCCCGAAATGGGCTTTATCTGAAAAAATATTATGCATGAACCCCATGCATTCTGATTTGTACATACGTGTGTTTTTAGCAGGTGTGTTGTATGTGTGTTTTCATGTTTGGCTTGGTGTGTAGGCATAATTACCGCTTATTGTGTCTTTTTCTTCTTGTGCAGATGTCTGGTACACCTTACATTGGTTTCGCTGATGGTGCTTTCCATAGTACCCGCAACCTTTCTTCTGCGACATGGGTGATCTATGATCCTCACGGTGAGTTAGTAGACCTCCAAGGTGTTTGCCTGGGTTGTACCACAAACAATGTTGTTGAATATAGCATTGTTATTGAATTATTGACCGAGGCTATTAACCTCGGCATTCCTTCATTAATTGTGAATCTAGATTCTCAGCTTGTTGTCCACCAGCTTAATGGGCATTATTCCATTAGAGATCGTCGGATTTTAATGTTGTATTTACATGTTAAATTGTTAGAAAGGAACTTTGATTTTATTACATATCAACACATTCCAAGAGGATTAAACACGTTAACTGATGCATTAGCAAACCATGTATTAGAAAGGCATTTGTGTAACATGTAATCAAAATAGTATAGAAGCATTCAAAACACAATAATGAATGATAGGATATATATATATATATATATATATATATATATATATATATATATATCTCGTGTTGCGCACCGAGGCGCTCAAAAAATAAGTGTATATGTCCAAATAGAGTTTGTGTTCTCCGTACACCCGAGACACATGTCTCTCAAAAAATCAGCAGGAAATAAAACCTAGGCGTCTACTGCAGTGGGTTATGATCCCTATAGCACACCACCGCTCGTGCGACTCACCTCAACAGGCAGTGCACCCTGGGCATCACCCCTACTGTATGTATCTGGAACTCTATGGGAACCTCCTCGATCCCCATGTAATCAGGGATCCCCATCGTCAGGCCCTCAAGATTTTGGGCCACTGTCTCCACCGGATTGCCAGCCGGGGGAGCCAAGGCTAGGTCTCTGATGCCCTATGGATCCCTTTGTGCCTCTGGAGAAAATCCTACAGGCCTCACTAGTACCATATCTGCAAATACCATAGCGTACATCATTAGGACATATGCATGAAAAAATATATAAAAAACATCATAAAAGATATAATACAATAGTATGATCAACTGCTTTACCGTCATCGTCCCACTGCTCACCAACAGGTAGCTGCATGTCGAGGTCTCCATGAAAGTCCATACCAGCGTATGTCCAGTCCTCGACGAAGATCGTCTAGTGATCCAACCACTCACGGAATAGTGTCCCCCATGACATCGGTCGTCCGCCACCCCCTCGTGGCATAACATGTGCCGACCGTGTGATCTTGGTCTCCCACGGTCTAGGCCTGTCCAAGTCCATATCCTGCAACTGTAGTATTGGCACCCGCTCTAGCATGAGTGGGATCAAGATAGACCCATAGCCAAACTACTTCGCCTCCCTGCGGTGACAGTTGGTAAGTTGTCTTTTCATGTTGGCCGTCACTCCCTCCGCCCAATTGAACATGGTTGGATTGAGGCAGTTAACAACCAATAGGAGTTGGGTATTTGTGCCTCGTGTTGGGCTTGGGAGCCCGCTACCCTTGTCACCATGAATAGAACTGCACGAAGAACCAAGTCTTCCAACATTGGAGTGGCCACATCCCACTTTTTGATTTGCGTGCTTGTGGGCACACTCGTGCTATCAACATATCTAATGACTCACCCACGACCCATTAGCCCTCTAGAATTGGCCTCTCAGCATGACAAGACAATCCGGTTAGGAAATATATATCCATAGCATCGAACTCAATGTCTCTGCCCCAGATAATGAATTTTCCGTCTGTTGGGTTCCAGGCACGAATCAGCAGCTCTAACAAATCGGGTTGGGCTCAAAGGTGCAGAGTAAGGAAGAATTTTAGCAACCTGCATGCACGTAAAGCATTTCAACACCTAGCATCAATAAAGGAGTCCTCATCGTTGACATCGTGAGTTCGTTCTTACAAAACAAATGCCATTATGCCCTGCATGACAAGAAAAAATGAATTAGAACTCCTTCTGTAAATCTAAAATCATAATTTACGTAAAAAATTAATTTTACATCGCCATTGCGACTGTTTTTAAAATAGTTGCGATGGCGCTCAGTTCACAGTTCATTTTTCTTGCAATCATCTCGAGAATATATCAGTTTCTCATGATGATCCGAAGGTATTACATGTAAATCACGTGTTATCACTCAGGTTGTTCCCTACCTCCTGAAGGGAATACGGCTGAGGTAACCACTAACCAATCGTTTAGCTACAGGTCCTAGCCTACCTGCAACCAGAGAGGGCTCTCTCTTTGTAATTTAGCTTTGTTTTGAAGTATTTTAAGCTAGCTATGATGTACAGGGTTTTTGTTTAAGTTTGTTGGATGGTGATTTTAAGCAAAGCTGAGGTGAACGTCTAAGGCAGCCTGTTCCATTGCAATGGAGTCAAGGATGGTGTACAGCTGAAAGTGTTTCTTGGGTAAAAGGTAATGCCACAGAGCAAGATAGGCAGTCTAGGAACAATTTTCAAATCAGGAAATTGATGGAATGAAATCAGGGAATGAAAGGCAATCAAGAATATTTCATTATGCTGGAAGAGGGAAAGTGTATGAATATTATCTAGGAGAAATTAAGAATTCCTAAATAGTATTCGAAATGAAGGAATTAGTGCAAACATGAGCAGTTAAGAATTCATATTTATGACTAATTCTGAAGAAAACATAGTTAATAGCAGAGATCGAACACAGGGTGCATTTAAACAAATCCTGGGCTATTCTTCTTCTCTGCTACTAAGATTATGGAACATATATGACATTTGCAAACACAGAAAACATAAAACAGAGTTTAGAAACAGAGGAATTCTGTATCAGGTCCCAGACCATCATTTCCACATTTAGATGGTGTAGAAACGATGAACTTCAACAGCCATTTGTATTAAAGAGGTCTCAGAAATTACAGTGCAGTCTAGAAAGGAAATCACCAACCCCAAATACATTCTATGGGGAGGTATTTATACAAAAATGAGATACAAAATATCTTATGGATGAGTCTTCAAGCAATAAGTTCCCTCACCAACTCTTCAAAGAAGTAAATGAAAGAAATAAATGCTGTAGTAATTGTTGGTGCACTAGCTGTCCACTTTGTCAGAGAAATTTGACTTTTTTGGACTAACTAAGTCAGCTGAAGCTGCGTCTTTAATTTGCGGTTTCTGTGTTTACTGTCCTGGTGCTTTGCTGAGTCACTGCCTTGCTGTCCTGGCCTTGGTATCCATACTTGGTCTTTCATAAAATTGTTGTAGTCACACTTTGACTTCTTTTGCCTGTTGTCTTCATGCTTTAACTGGTGGCCTGTGTACCCAATTTTACTGACCTGTAGCTAAGAAAAATATGAAGCTGATCAAAAGAGGGAAAAGGACCGAAATTACCTTGGCAAAATCTCCAGCATTTCTTGCCACCAATCCTCAGTAGGCAGCTGATGTCTTTGTATCTTTATGAGTGTTTCATTAGCTTTAGTCTATCTGTAAAAATTGGGCTGAACCTCAAACAGGTGATTTATTTCGTGTTCAATATAAAACAAGTTCTCTAATTTGTCATACAGAGTCTGTCCAGAGGGAGGCCCTGTTTCCTCTGAGGTACCTGAGGACGCTGTAATCTAATTTGAAACATAGTTATTCATCCTAGTAGTATATTGCTCACGGGTCAATAGTCTTCCAGCGCTGGTTAATAGGCTGGGCAACCCTCTGCTCTGCAATGCTGCAAGCTTTAACTTGAAATCATATATTTCTCCCTTCATTTCCTGGCACTTTCTTTCTAGAGTTTGCAAAAAATTTCTTAGGGTCAGCACCTTTTATGCTGTCAGAATAGTATCTGTCCTGCTACTGATATCTAATGCTGCTAGTTCCTCTTTGGTATGAGTGTTGAGGAAGTGAATCATTTTATTGGCCTGCTCAAGCATATTTCCCCATGCTACTCTAGCCCTTTGTGTCTCAAACTGAGCTAGGCCTATCAATTCTATCTATTCACGTATGGCTTGAATCGATCGCCATTGGTCAGTGATTGACTGGCCAATCTTGGCCCACAAAATCTTCTTGATTTCAGTTAGTGTTTTGCCTAAAGTAAGCTCCTTCTATAAGGCCTTTATTTTGTTGTCCAAGGCTTTTATTTCTCTTTGTTTCTCAGCCACTGTCATATTGGACTTGTCATAGCTTGCCTCCAGCATGGCCAACTTTTCTTTGGCCTCTTTTACCTTTGTCACCAAAACTTCTAGTTGTTTGACTCATTTCATCATTTCTTCCATGATCATGCTAGATTCAGGTGTTGTTGTTGTTGCTGTTGCTGTAGCATCTATAGTTGATGTAGCTGTTGTGGATGTTGGGATAACAGGAGGGATCACTGCTACTTGTATAGGAGGAACAATAGTAACAGTTGGAGTTGTTTGAGGTGGCTGAGAGGTCGACTCTCCCTGGTTGCCTTGCAATGCTTTCTCCAACTCTTCATCCATCTGAATTATTCTTTGGTTCATCTTCATTAGCAGATCCACGGTACCTTCAGCTTCTTTCTCTTGCACAAGTTCTACAGTTTGAGGGTGCATGGTTACAGGTATCCTCAATTGTTTTTTGAGTGCAACAATATCTTTCTCTTTTTTCGTTATGAGGGCCTGGATGGCTTTAGTATCCTTCTTAGGATCATGTCCTAGTTCCACAATGATTTCCTCCAATGTCTTTATTCTATTATCTTTGGCAGAGGAAGACATTCTTTCCAAATCCAATTAAGTGTTTTTTCTTTTCAATGATTCTTTCAGTTGATGGGCCAACATGGCCTTGTCTGCTAGAGTGGCATAGACCATCTCACCTATTTGCTTGTGCAACTCTATTTGGTCCATCAGGTGTATGTCCTTGGAGAGGACCTCTAAGCTTGTCTTTATATAAGTTGCAGCTGTCTGGGGATGTGGTATCTTAGCCTTGAAGTGACTCAGAATCATCTTTTCCTCCTTAAAGTCATAGGCTACCATTAATCTCTGCTGTTTGGATGGTGTTGCCTTGAGGAATTGATCATACAGCTGTACTCTTAACAATTCATTCTGAGCCTTGATTTCCATAAAAGTTTCTTTGATTCCAGGAGGGGTATTGCTTTGCTCCCTTGAGGAAGAGACCTCCATATCATGCTGCCTCTCTTGCTCTTGCTGGAATGAGCTAGTAGGTGTTTGCTGGCTATTTTATCTTCCACTCCTCGGGCTCTCTATGACTTCTTCAGTAATTTCTTCCTCAACTTGAGGATCAACTCTCTGTCTTTTGGCTTCTGGTTGCTGGATTGACCCACTTGGAGGTGTGGTCTCTTCCCTATCCCTCTTTTTACCTCTTTCCTCATTAAGAGGAGTCTGTAAAGCTGGCACCTGTAGTGCCTCAATTTGTTGTGGAGGGGCCTACCCTTGACTCTGCTCCTTTGAGGTGGTAGTCTATTCTGTCACTATTTCCAGTTCTGCATCCATTACCTCCTTGCCTTTTGTTGTACCTATTGCTGGTGTAGATCTTTCTTGGGTAGCTTGTGAAGCTGCAGTAGTAGATGTGCCTTCACCGACTTGTTGTGGCAGTTTGAATATTACCTGCTCAAAAGAATCCAAGTCAAGAGTCTTTTCCAAATCTTTTACATTCTGCTCCATAATTTCTTCTTGGGTGAATTCCTCAACTAGTGTCCCTACCACCCACTCATCCTAGTTGGCAAATTGTTCAATCTATGGGATTTTACAATTCTCATAGGTGACAGCCTATATTTTATTTTTCTGGCACTAATAGAGCCATCTGGGTCATAAGGGACCCACCAAAAACTCCTCTTTAACTTGAGTTTCTCCCCCAGTATTTGACAGTGTGATTCTGGTAAAAGTACTAGTCACCTATTTGGTAGTTCTTTGAAAGTTGCAATATTTTCTGCATGTCATAGGATAACCTAGTAGGAGGGGCTCTCCTCAGGAGACAAGAAAATGGATAGACAAACAGGTCAATAAACTCACAGTAAGAGTAGGGGGATTTTTGGACTTCATGAAAGACCGAAGTCCAGAAAATCACCGATCTCTTTTCTCCTTTTGAGTCCAACCTTTTGATGGTGCACTGGAAGCAGTCTGGTTGGTAATACATGAACAAATGATAGATATAGGATGAATATTTGAAGACTCCCTCCCTATCCAGTTTCAAGAGTTGGTCATGTATCTTGTTGGAGATGAATTTGGCATAATTATACTTGACAACAGGGGGTTGTCCTGGGCTAAATGCAGACATCATGACTAGTATACTTTCATCAATGTGCTCACTTGTTTTGAAACCTAGTACATAGGATATCATATCAACTAGCAACTTTCCCACTTCATTGAAACACACATAGAGAAAAGGAGGTGGCCCTGTAGGCTAGCGGTCTGCTCTCATGAATACTTTGGAAATTCGGGCTATCTCACAGCTGGAGAGTTTAGGACCTTCATCAAGCAGGAATTTCATAGAGAGAGACATCAGAAGCTGAGTTTGCTTGAAGTTTAGCATTTGGTTGATTGAGTTAGGAGTTATATGGAAAAGAATGCTCCTAGATGGAGGCTTGACTTCTCTTTGAGATGGGTCATAGTTTTCACAGCAGAGGCGAATAATTTCAGGGAAAATATTGACAGAAGGGAGGAAGTAAATGGGCAAGTTTGATTCCCAAATGCCATAGATGTCACTGTTGTTCAAGTAACTGTTTCTCAGCTGACAGAAGGTCTACAAGTGGTTTCTGTCCCCAACCAAATCTTGAATAAGGTGGTCCCTATCAGCCAGGGGTAATGCTTCAAGTTCCTTGTGAGGTGCATTAAGAGGAGCAATGTTCAAGGCTGCTGGGGTGGTCATCTTCAAATTTTTCTGTTTTTGTACTTGAAATTAGGATTTGTGCAACAACAGAGTGGTGAAAAATTGCCCCTGAGGCTTTGCTAGGGAGCTGTAGAGTAAGCTTATCTAGAACTGGCCTTACTGTGTACAATTTATGGTAGAAGAGCAAATTTGCAGAATTTAGACAGGTTTCTTTTGAATTCACTGGATTGATAGGCTCTGTGGGTATACTGCAGAGGGAATGGGAATGTTTTTTAGCCAAATGAGTGAGATTTTGTAGAGGATTTTGACAAAGGGAGTGAATTCATGGGCAGTTTGCAAACTCTGCCAGTGAAAACGACCTTAAAATGCATTTTAATAGTCAATTTGCAGAGGAGGGCAAATTTGTCGGGTTGGACTTGAACAGGGGGTCAACCAGTGAGTTTATAGGTGGAATTTCAGGTGCCAGAGTGCTTTTAGTTTTAATTTTAGCTCCTCAGTCAATTTTAATGGTGAAATTTCTAAAAAACAGGCTTTGTGGGTCAACTGTGGGTAAATACCTATTTCTATGGCATAGAGGACATCTAGCAGGTACAGTTCGAGCTATGGGATTGAGCTATGGACCCAAATTCACGGGGTGATGGACTTTGTGTGCTGGTGGCTAATTGAACGTAAAATTTCATTCAAGCGGCTCCACAGGCGCAATAATGAAAAACAAACAAAGTAGTCGTTTTCATGACTTTTTATTGAATTTGGAACATTTTAGCGCTTTTGGCGCTTTTCGGGGATGACATCAGCATGACGTAATTTGGCGTGTAGCAGGTACGGAAGATGACGTCGCAGTCGACGTGTATGGTAACGTGGCGGACGACACGTTGGTGCGGTAGTGACGTGAGTGGGTCATGTGGCAACGGTACAGGGCAGTGGCGGGCCGACGTGGAGGCGACGTCATTGGTGACGTGGGAGCTGACATCAAGGGGCAGGTGGTGGGCGGTTTCCGGTTTCCCCGCACCGCTTTTGTCCTGGGGTGGTATTGCAGAGGGGGGCTCTAATCACGCCAAGAGATTGATGCATGGCGGGGGTACGACAGCAATACTGCCCATCCCCCGGATGCTAATCTTCAGTAGATCGGGGCGCGCGATATGGTCGCCAACCGTTGGATCACGGGCATTGGATCGGACGGCGGTCGGGAAGCGATGGGCGATGAGCAACTTTGGACGCGGGACCCATGGAATATTATATTGTTTATTAATATGGCAGGGGGTAACAAACTTTGGTTATATGGGTTATATATGATTTAAATAGGCGGCGAAGGTTATTAGTTCAACCGAGTGTTAAACTAACCCCTATATACATGGGCGCCAGGGTTATGAATGGTTTAGATGTAGGGTTTAGGTGCGGTTATTAACTTAACCAGATGTTAAATTATTCCCAAGTGTGGTTTGGATGCGGAAGGGCTCATATAAGTCCCAAATGGACTTTAATATTCCCCGAACTTAGGTTATATAGCTATAGTACTATGGGGTAGGAATATTTACATTTTTTGGGTTTTTCATATAGTTTTTGTATGATAGGGATGGGAAAATGATTTAGGGAGCTATATAATAGGTTTAAATGTTAATATGACTTTATGGAATGAAACTGTAGAAGCAAATGCTAAGTTTGTGGAGCGAAAACTTAGACATAGGAAGATGAAAGGAGTATGGAGTAATGATTTTTACACAAGAAATGTGGCTTCTTTCAACTCACTAAACTCGGAGTTTGACCTAGCATTTCTCATAAATGAAGTGAAACAGGATTATTGGGCAGATCCCAAGGTCCTTGAGGGGATGTTAGTAAAAGATTTATGAGGGAATGAGGGGAATTAGTCATGCTTCCATTGTTATGCAACCAAACAACTGCCATGGTACCAATGTCATTGATGAAATAAATCTTTCTTTATAAGACAAAAAATGACCACAAACTTGCTTCTGCAACCTCAAACTGCCTACCCATCCTAATACACCTAACATTATTTCTTCCTTTGGATTGG
This sequence comes from Pinus tabuliformis, assembly GCA_031772625.1. Classification (NCBI taxonomy): domain Eukaryota; kingdom Viridiplantae; phylum Streptophyta; class Pinopsida; order Pinales; family Pinaceae; genus Pinus; species Pinus tabuliformis. The sequence continues at coordinate 1,158,923,651 of CM062819.1, forward strand.
GTGCACTTAGACTAGCAAACCCTGATTGTCCTCTTTTCTTTTGACTGCCCTCCTATCTAACTCTACCCTTATCTATTCCAAGGGCCCAGATTAAGCAGTTGGGCTCCTTAATTTCTCTACCTATCTACTTATCTGCCAAGCTTAAACTGTTTGGCAGATATTCATTCTCTATTCTACAACAGCAAATTTAAATATGGAATGGCCCAGTTTGAACTGTTGGGCCATCCAACAAATGTGATAAACAGCAGCATTTGCACATTGTGAACTTGCAAATAAAATAGCATTTCCATTTCGACTGGCCACTTTCCTGGTCTTTTGGTTTGGGGTTCATTTCTATTATTCTTTCTGACCAATTTACTCTCTTTTCCCTTTGATTTTTTTTTTAGGGCATACCCTCTTTACATTTTTTAAATTTCTTTATCTATATACAAAATATGGAACCTTTGCAGCATGCAAGGATGAACATATTTGGCACTTCCATAGTCAAGCATGAAAAATGAAACCTATTGGTATAGGAACCTAACAGTGGCTCCACTTGGGGATGGTTTTTCCTGGTGAAAAGTCATGAACAGCAGGTCAGATGGCCTTATTCTTAGTTGGCTACTATAGTTCAAAACTTCCTTCTCCTGGAAACCAATAATCTGAACCTTTGTAATCTGTGTGCAGTGCTTATGAGCTGATCTGTGCTAAATTACAGCTCTGTCATTGCTGGTTTCTCTCAGGGTTTATCATCACCTTTATACTTCCCAAGTCTTTTTCTTGATCCTTTGTTGTAATTTCAAAATATACACCAAAAGCAATGTACTTCCCTAACTTTTTCTTCAAAATCTGCTGCATCTTGTTCCTTATCTAATTGCTGTAAATTAAAACAGATGGAAGTACAAATATTAATGTACAATACACAGTTGTGTTATGTTGATTACAAGGAATCAAAATAGTGCTTGAGCATTCGCCCATTGACTGGACCTTCCTCAGTATCTTTGCCATCCAAACTCTTCAAAAACTAGGTGTTGTTACCTTGTACAGCATGAATAGCATAAGGTCCCTTCCATAGGAAATTAAATTTTCCATGCTTCCCTTTATCTTCCCTCCTAGAGTCCCATCTCAGCACTTTGTTTCCTATGAAGAAACCTTCAGCTTTTGTTCTTTTATCAAAAATCTTTTTCAGCTTCTCTTGTAAAACTTGACTTCTCTGATATACTTCCTCTCTAGTTTCTTGCAAGTGAATAGTTTGATTGATCCTTCTTTGAATATCATTAGGCTCTGCTTGTATTTCTTGCAGTAACTTGATCACTGGGATTCCCAAGGAGGAGGGGAAAACAACCTCCAGGCCATATACCAATTCATATGGACTTGTTCCAATAGATATTTTGGTGGTCAATCTGTCTGCCCATAGTGCATTTACAAGCTTCTTATGCCAATTCTTTTTGTTCTCCTCCAAGACATTTTTGATGATATTAATGAGGCTTTTGTTGGATGACTCAGCTAAGCCATTGCCTTGAGGGTAATAGGTTGTGGAATGTCCCAAGGTAATGTGGTATTTGTGGCAAAAGTTGATCATTCTTTTGGATTTGAAAGTAGCAGCATTGTCTGTAATAATTTTTTCTGGACAGCCAAATCTAGACAAGATGTTGGTTTCTAAGAATTGCATGATGACTGAGTCATTGGCTTGCCTACAAGGGATGGCTTCTATCCATTTGGTAAAATAGTCTGTGGCAGTCAAAATCCACCTGTGTTGGCCAGAGGAGGAAGGGTGAATTTCACCAATAAAGTCTAAACCCCATTGTTGAAATGGTCTTTCAGTTGAAATAGGTTTGAGGGGTAAAGGTAACAGATTTCTCTTGCCTTCAAAGATCTGGCATTTATGGCATGAAACTACAAATTTTTTCACATCAGCAAACATGGAAGGCCAATAAAAACCAGCTCTTAGAATCTTATCAGCTGTTGACTTCCAATACAGGTGTCCTCCACAGTCCCTTGCATGAAAATCCTTGAGGACTTTGTCAGTTTCATCCAATGTTAGGCAATTAAGCAGAATATCGTCATGATTTTTCCAAAACAACACATTATCTATAATACAAAACTTTGATGCTTTCATTTTCAAGAATCTCTTTTTAGTTCTAGACAAACCTGGAGGATCTTGCAGGTTTAACAATACAAAACATATATCAGCATACCAAGGGGATTGTAAAAAAGCTTGATTGATCTGTGGAGTCGCCATCTCCTGTTCGTTGTCCAGTTCATTGATGTCAAGGGCTTGAAAATTGGTTTCAATCATGAGTTTGGCTAATCCTTGTCCTTTTATGAGTTTTGTAGGCTTGATTTCAATGTCATACTCTAAGATGTTGGCTATCCACTTGCCCCTCTTACCTTCAATTCCTTCTTGAGTTAAAATGTCCTTAACCACAACATTTGGAACATAGGCTATCACATGTGAGTACAAGATATAAACTCTGAAATCCTTAATGGCCTTTACAAGGGCATAAGCTTGTTTTTCCATGATCTGATATTTTAAGGGAGCATCTCCAAGGGCTTTGCTGAAGAAAGCAATGGGCTTCTCACATCCTTCATCATATTTTTGCAATAAGACAACAACAATAGTATGCTCAGATGCAAAGGAAAATATCATGAAATCTCTATCAAACTTGGGGTTTGTGAGGACTGGTGTTTTTTTCAAAGCTGTTTTGATGTCCTCAAAGGCTTGTTTAGCTTCCATCATCCATTTGACTTAGAATCTTTCTTCAGCATATTATTCAACAGTCTAATTAGCTCAGCTAAATTGGGAATGAACCTTCTTAGGAAATTGATCTTTCCTAAAAAAGCTTGCAGTTCTTTGATGTTTCTTGGATGAGGCACTTGAAGGATAGCTTGAATTCTGTCCGGGTCAATCCTATTGCCATATTTTGAGATTATGTGACCTAGGAGTTTGCCTTCTTCTAGGCCAAACAATGATTTCTTTGGGTTCAATGATATGCCATATTTTCTACAAATTAGGAACAATTGCCTCAAGTGTTCTAAATGTTCTTGGTCTAATTTTGAAAAAGCAGTGAGGTCATCAAGCTATATGACTAAGAAATCATGGATCTCTTTGGCAAAGGCTATGTCCATTGCTCTTTGAAAAGTAGCCCCCGCATTTTTGAGTCCAAAAGGCATTTTGACATATTTGAAGGTACCCCAAGGTGTTGTAAAGGCAGTTTTGTCTTGATCATCCGGGTGGACTAGAATCTGATTAAATCCTGAGAATCCATCTAGCAATGAGATCCTAGAAGCTCCCACTACCTTTTGTAGGATATGATCCATTTTTCATAAAGGGTAATGGTATTTGAGGGAGACTTTGTTCAAATTTCTTAAGTCAATACACAGTCTTATCTCTCCAGTTTTCTTCCTAGTAGGGACTAGATTTGAGATCCATTCTGAGAACCTGATAGGTGCAATGATTCTAGATTCATACATACGTTTAACTTCCTTTTCAATCAGGGGAAGAAGGACGGGATTCACCCTTCTAAGCTTTTATTTAAAAGGTTTTTGATTCTCTTTCAAAGGTATAGTGTGTTGAATGACCGAAGTATCATAGGACTTGAGGTCCTCATAACTCCAGGCAAAAACATCTTGGAACTCTTTAAACAAGTCAATGTATTTCAACCTCTGATTAGTAGGCAGTGCTTTGGAGAGTTTTACCATTTTTGGATTCTCTGTGGTTCCAATGTTACAGTCCTCAATTTCTGCATTGAGAGGTTGCATCTTTGGCTTTCTAGGAATGTCATTTGAATCAAATATGTCCTCTAAAGGAGTTAAGCCCTTGGGCAGAAAATTTTCTTTTAGTTCAATTACTTCCGATTCTGCGTCAGCTATTTCATCAAAATCTATTTGCTTCAGCTCTTGTAGATTCTTGTCATCAAAAGTTGTTGGGTGTAAAATGAGGTTTGCTATTTCAGCTGATATGTTTTGTTCAATTTTGTCTATCTGTTGTTGATCATTTATGGGGCTTGTATGAATGTTTATGCTGGAGAATTCCTCCTTCAAAGTTAGGAAATTATTTATCTGTGTATCATTTTCAAAGACTTGCCAATTTTTGACATTGTCTGGGACAGCAGGTCTGTGTTTGATTTCAGCAGTGAAGTGGTGGTTGGGTTCAAATGGTAGCTTGCAATTACTGGCAAAAGTTGCCAAACTATGTGCATGTAAATTGTGCTTTCTTGGAATTTTGGTGCGCTGATATTCTGAGAAAGTGTTAAGTATTTCAATGGCTGCCCCTCTATAAGCTGTTAACCTGAGATCATTTGTGTCAAAATTTCCCTTCATCTGTTGTATGATCAGATCTGAATCCCCTAGAATTGAAACTTTGGTTGCCCCTAGACTTCTAATCAGTTTGAGTCCTAACAAAAGGGCTTCATACTCAGCCATATTGTTTGTGCATCTGAAATTTAACCTATATGCATGACCTTCAGCATGGTCATTTTGCATGTTGTGTATCCAAACCCCTACCCCTGCTCCTAGTTTGTTCACAGAGCCATCAAACTCTAAGTACCATAAGATCTCTTGGTTATAATTAGCCTTAAGAGTTTTGGAAGCTTGTTCAATGGGCAGATTTGGCTCTTGTAACTCATATGATACGTCATTCTCCTTTGTTACATCGATTATATCAATAATTTTGTGATCTTGGGCACTAGATAGTTCCTCTATGCTTTGTGTTTGTGCTCCTTCTAGGACTTTGACATTGGTTTTGAGACACATCTCGGCATTATATAAAATGAATGAATCTAGGTCGGAATGCATTGCATAGATGGGGAATTTTTGCGGTTTTTCTTGACTACTAATCACATATTTCATTAGTGTTTCTCGATATAATCTCTTTGGCTGGCAAAAGACTGAAATAGTGGCATAGGACATGTCTAGTTGCAAAGATCCTTGGAGTTTTGCACCCCAAGATCTGGGCAAAAGCATACCATACTTAGGTGGAATGTTAGCTACCACCACATCCATCAAGATTGTCTTAGCTGGATATTTGGGTTAGGATACACAAAAGTCTTTGATTAGGCCTAGACACCTGACCTGGCTGGAATCAAATGAGAATAAATCTTTGTATGGCCTTGTGATATCTAGGTCTAGTCTCTCCATCACAGATTTTGGCATTAGGTTATGGGAAGCTCCTGAATCAAACATAGCATTATGTAGCACCTTGTCATGAATGTTTAAGCTTACATAGAATGGAGGAACTCCTCCATATACTATTTTACCATTGACTTCCGGACCAAAAACCAATTCTGGTTGATCATCAAGAACATTGAGTACATCCCTGTTCTCTGGTATCTGTAGTGACCTATTAATTTGCTGTCTGTACACTTCATGTTTGGCTAATTCAGAGAGAGGAACAGCTATTTTCAGCTTACTTATTTCTGTTTCTAAGTTAAAATGTTTTTCTGTTTGCATTTTTGTGTTGTGGGTAGCAAACTTTTCCTTTTCAGCTGGATTTTCAATGATCTTCTCTTGATTATGAGTTCTGTGTTGAGGTACATCTGATTTGAAATTATTTTCAAGAACAGTTTAGATTTTCTTTTGAAGAATGAGATGTATATGGTTGATTCTTTGAGGGTTGTAAGTCTGATATATCTTCCACAGTGACTTCCTTTGAGTTTGGGCCTGTTTTGGTAGAAGGTTCTATTAGGAAAACTTTATCTTTTGTTTCCTTTGGCTGTTTGGTATCCTTCAGTTGGGTAAGTTCAGGCAAATCTATGGTCCTACTTCTTAACTTGTACTGTTTATGAACCTCATAGACCGCTGCATCATAGCCTTCCCTGAAATCAAATGACTCTTCGGACTTGGTTTGAAATTGATTGAAATTATGGGCTTCTTGGTCATCTTGTGTTAGGAAAATTTGTTGCTCACTGTTTAACCCCATTAGGTTTATTTGGGTGTCCTCTGTTGGTTCACTAGATGTTGAGGCCTCGGCATAGTTCTCTTGAAATGGAGGTCTGATGTTCTGGTTAGGGCTAGCCCTTCCAACATTTGGATTTTGATTTTTTCTAAAGTTTGGGTTTCTTGGAGTGTTACTTGGTTGACCTTCCCATGATGATTTTATTTCTATGGTTTCCACCCTATCTCCAAGTCTGTCCATACCTTTGATGATTGCATCCAATTTTTTTTCAAATGCTGAAGGTTCCTCTTTGAAAGTTGTTCTTCTTTCGGCTCTTGCCCGTTTCCGTTTGGCAATTAGGTTTGCCTCCACACTAACAGCTATATTTTGCATGTCTGCTAAGCTTGGAGGGGCTCTTTCCCTCAGTTGGTATGCCATGTTAGAATCAAATCCATCAGGGAATTTGATCAAAGCTAGATCAGGTGGAGGTCTAAGGTTTTGAGGAATAGAATTATAAACATTATTGAACCTAGCACAATAGTCTTGGACAGTTTCTTGTGGGCCTCTTTTCAAATTATCATATTCTGTTAAGATGTGTAAAGGGTCTTTCTTCTTTTCCCATCTGTTTAAGAAGGACTGATAAAGAGCTTCTGAATCAACTATAGAATTTGCAGCAAGTGCGCTAAACCAAATCCTTACATCACCAGTTAGACTTTGGACAAAAATCTTCATTCTCACATCATCATCATCTATTTCATACTTCTCAAAATAATCTTGCATTTTCTTAGTGTGTTGCTGGGCTGTATAAGAGCCAGTACCATCAAAATATGTGATTTCACTCTGATAATCCTGAGGCATAGCCCCTGGATTTCTAAGCAACTGAAGAGGAGCATAATGGCTTGCCATATTTACAAGGATAAATGGGGCAACAGGAAGAAATGGGGCAGCTAAAACAGCAGGGACTGGAGTTGAAATATGTGCAGTGGATGGAGGTGTGGAGAAGGTGCTTTGGGAGGTGGATGAAGAACTAGGGGAAGTAGCAGTAATGTGAAGACGGTTTGAGGCTTTAGAAGGAGTTGGGATATAGTTCTGCTGAACTGTTTCAAGGTCTAAACCAACATAACTTTCTTGAGCTTCTTGTCTCGTAAGGGTCTTAGGGATCAAGTTGGGATTTAAAAAAACAGCTGGAGGATCTGGGTCAGGATTTGACCTGGTGTAATGAGTATTCTTCTTTGGAGCTAGCTTCTAAATCTGTTTTTTGGTATTTTCAGGTAATATTTTAAGATCATAGTTTTTTCACAATATTCTACCTAGCTAACTTCAGGCTCCATCTGTAGCTTTAGAAAACAGACATCAGTTATAAACAAACATTCAGTCCCCAGTTGAGTTGCCAATGATGTTATCACTCAAGTTGTTCCCTACCTCCTGAAGGGAATACGGCCGAGGTAACCACTAACCAATCTTTTAGCTGTAGGTCCTAGCCTACCTGCAACCAGAGAGGGCTCTCTCTTTGTAATTTAGCTTTGTTTTAAAGTATTTTAGGCTAGCTATGATGTACAACGTTTTGGTTCAAGTTTGTTGGATGGTGATTTTAAGCAGAGCTGAGGTGAACGTCTAAGAAAGTCTGTTCCATTGGGAAATGGAGTCAAGGATGGTGTACAGCTGAAAGTGTTTCTTGGGTAAATGGTAATTCCATAGAGCAAGATAGGCAGTCTAGGAACAATTTTCAAATCAGGGAATTGATGGAATGAAATTAGGGAATGAAAGGCAATCAAGAATCTTTCATTATGCTAGCAGAGGGAAAGTGTATGAATATTATCCAGGAGCAATTAAGAATTCCTAAATAGTATTCGAAATGAAGGAATTAGTGCAAACAAGAGTAGTTAAGAATTCATATTTATGACTAATTCTGAAGAAAACATATTTAATAGTAGAGATTCAACACAGGGTGTATTTAAACAAATCCTGGGCTATTCTTCTTCTCTGTAACTAAGATTATGGAACATATATGACATTTGCAAACACAGAAAACATAAAACAGAGTTTAGAAAAACTTATTGTCCCATAGAATAACACAGGAATTCTGTAGCAGGTCCCAGACCATCATTTCCACAGTCAGACGGTGCAGAACCATGAACTTCAATAGCCATTTGTATTAAAGAGGTCTCAGAAATTACAACGCAGTCTAGAAAGGAAATCATCAACCCCAAATACATTCTATGGGGAGGTATTTATACAAAAATGAGATACAAAATATCTTATGGATGAGTCTTCATGCAATAAGTTCACTCACCAACTCTTCAAAGAAGTAAATGAAAGAAATAAATGCTGCAATAATTGTTGGTGCACTAGCTGTCCACTTTGTCAGAGAAATTTGACTTTTTAGGAGTAACTGAGTCGGCTGAAGCTGCATCTTTAATTTACGGTTTCTTTGTTTGCTATCCTGGTGCTTTGCTGAGTCATTGCCTTGCTGTGCTGGCCTTGGTATCCATACTTGGTCTTTCATAAAATTGTTGTAGTCACACTTTGACTTCTTTTTCCTGTTGTCTTCATGCTTTAACCGGTGGCCTATGCACCCAATTTTGCTGACCTGTAGCTAACCAAAATCTGAAGCTGATCAAAAGAGGGAAAAGGACTGAAATTACCTTGGAAAAATCTCCAGCATTGCTTGCCACAAATCCTTAGTAGGCAGCTAATGTCTTTGTATCTTTATGAGTGTTTCATCAGTGTCAGTGTATCTGTAAAAATTGGGTTGAACCTCAAACAGGTGATTTATTTCATGTTCAATATAAAACAGGTTATCTAATTTTTCATACAGAGTCTGTCCAGAGGGAGGCCCTGTTTCCTCTGAGGTACTTGAGGATGTTGTAATCTGATTTGAAACATAGTTATTCATCCTAGTAGTATACTGCTCACGGGTCAACAGTCTTCCAGCACTGGTTAATAGGTTGGGAAACACTTTGCTCTGCAATGATGCAAGCTTTAACTTGAAATCATCTATTTCTGCCTGCATTTCCTCGCACTTTCTTTCTAGAGTTTGCACAAAATTTCTTAGGGTCAGCACCTTTTTTGCTGTTAGAATAGTATATGTCCTACTACTGATATCTAATGCTGCCAGTTCCTCTTTGATATGCGTGTTGAGGAAGTGAATCATTTTATTGACCTGCTCAGGCATATTTCCCAATGCTACTCTAGCCCTTTGAGTCTCAAACTGAGCAAGGCCTATCAATTCTATCTGTTCATGTATGGCCTGAATCGATCGCCATTGGTCAGTGATTGACTGGCCAATCTTGGCCCACAAAATCTTCTTGATTTCAGTCAGCGTTTTGTCTAAAGTAAGCTCCTTCTCTAAGGCCTTTATTTTGTTGCCCAAGGCTTTTACTTCTCTTTGTTTCTCAACCACTGTCATCTTGGACTTGTCATAGCTTGCCTCCAGCTTGGCCAACTTTTCTTTGGCCTCTTTTACCTCTGTCACCTGAACTTCTAACTCTTTGACTACTTTCATCATTTCTTCCATGCTCATGCTAGATTTAGATGTTGTTGTTGTTGTTGCTGTTGTAGCATCTGTAGTTGATGTAGCTGTTGTGGATGTTGGGATAACAAGAGGGATCTCTGCTGCTTGTATAGGAGGAACAATAGTAACAGTTGGAGTTGTTTGAGGTGGCTGGGAGGTCGACTCTCCCTGCTTGCCTTGCAATGCTTTCTCCAACTCTTCCTCCATCTGAATTATTCTTTGGTTCATCTTCATTAGCAGATCCATGGTATCTTCAGCTTCTTTCTCTTGCACAAGTTTTGCAGTTTGAGGGTGCATGGTTACAGGTATCCTCAATTGTTTTTTGAGTGCAGCAATATCTTCCTCTTTTTTCCTTATGAGGGCCTGGATGGCTTTAGCATCCTTCTTAGGATCATGTCCTAGTTCCACAATGATTTCCTCCAATGTCTTTATTCTAATATCTTTGGCAGAGGAAGACATTCTTTCCAAATCCAATTGAGTGTTTGTGTTTTTCAATGATTCTTTTAGTTGTTGGGCCAGCATGGCCTTGTCTGCTAGAGTGGCATAGACCATCTCACGTGTTTGCTTGTGTAGCTCTATTTGGTCCATCGGGTGTATGTCGTTGGAGAGGACCTCTAAGCTTGTCTTTATATAATCTGCAGCTGTCTAGGGTTGTGGTATCTTAGGCTTGAAGTGACTCAGAATCATCTTTTCCTCCTTAAAGTCATAGGCTGCCATTAATCTCTGTTGTTTGGAGGGTATTGACTTGATCAATTGATCATACAGCTGTACTCTTAATAATTCATTCTGAGCCTTGATTTCCATAAAAGTTGCTTTGATGCCAGGCGGTTGCTTACTTTGCTACCTTGAGGAAGAGACCTCCATACCATGTTGCCTCTCTTGCTCTCGCTAGAATGAGCTAGTAGGTGTTTGCTGGCTAGTTTCTCTTCTACTCCTCGGGCTCTCTATGACTTCTTGAGTAATTTCTTCCTCAACTTGAGGATCAACTCTCTGTCTTTTGGCTTTTGGTTGCTGGATTGACCCACTTGGAGGTGTGGTCTCTTCCCTATCCCTCTTTTTACCTCTTTCCTCATTAAGAGGAGTCTTTAAAGCTGGCACCTATAGTGCCTCAGTTTGCTATGGAGGGGCCTGCCCTTGACTCTGCTCCTTTGAGGTGGTAGGTTGTCCTGTCACCATTTCCTGTTCTGCATCCATTACCTCCTTGCCTTTTCCTGTACCTGTTGCTGGTGTAGATCTTTCTTGGGCAGCTTGTGAAGCTGCAGTAGTAGATGTGCCTTCTCCGACTAGTTGTGGCAGTTTGAATATTACCTACTCAAAATAATCCAAGTCAAGAGTCTTTTCCAAATCTTTTACATTTTTCTCCATAATTTATTCTTGGGTGAATTCCTCAACTAGTGTCCCTGCCACACACTCATCTTGGTTGGAAAATTGTTCAATCTGTGGGATTTTACAATGCTCATAGGCTGAAAACCTATATTTTATTTTTCTGGTACTAATAAAGCCATCTGGGTCATAAGGGACCCACCAAAAACTCGTCTTTAACTTGAGTTTCTCCCCCAGTATTTGATCAACATCTTGCCAACCTTCTTTCTTGTTCATGACAAAGGGGCCTAGTTGGTCTTTGAATTTCAAGCGAGCCTTTTTCTTGGCACTATGAAAATGAGTTAAATCTGAATTGATGAGTTGCCTGTAATACTCCAAGGCAAAGAGTCTCATTAGCACATATCTTGGGAGCCTGTAGGGATGGAGCTCACAACCATAGATCCTAATGACAGTGTGATTCTAGTGAAAGTACTAGTCACCTATTTTGTAGTTCTTTGAAAGCTGCAATATTTTCTGCATGTCATAGGATAACCTAGCCGGAGGGGCTCTCTTCACGAGACAAGAAACTGGATAGAAAAACAGGTCAATAAACTCACAGTAAGAGTAGGGGGAGTTTTTGACTTCATGAAAGACTGAAGTCCAGAAAATCATCGATCTCTTTTCTCCTTTTGAGTCCAAACTTTTGATGGGGCACTGGAAGTAGTCTTGTTGGTAATACATGAACAAATAATAGATATAGGATGAATATTTGAAGACTCCCTCCCTATCCAGTTTCAGGAGTTGGTCATGTATCTTGTTGGAGATGAATTGAGCATAATTATACTTGACAGCAGGGGGCTGTCCTGGGCTAAATGCAGACAACATGGCTAGTATAGTTTCATCAATGTGCTCACTTGTTTTGAAACCTACTACATAGGATATCATATCAACTAGAAACTTGCCCACTTCATTTAAACACACATAGAGAAAAGGAGGTGGCCCTGTAGGCTGGCGGTCTGCTCTCATGAATACTTTGGCAATTTGGCCTATCTCAGAGTTGGAGAGTTTAGGACCTTCATCAAGCAGGAATTTCATATAGAGAGGCATCAGAAGCTGCGTTTTCTTGAAGTTTAGCATTTGGTTGATTGAGTCAGGAGTTATATGGAAAAGAGTGCTCCCAGATGGAGACTTGACTACTCTTTGAAATGGGTCATAGTTTTCACAGCTGATGAGCCCCAAAAATGGACAATTATTTGGGCTCATCCAACCTCCTAATTTGACTTAATCCACCATTCTCATTTGTTTATTGCATGTTTTTGATTATTTTTATGTTAATAGAGTGAATTTGGTTAGTCATTATGCCAACAAGTCTAATGGGTGCTTTGTGTAGCCTTTTTGGTCAACTTGGAGACAAAATTGAAGGTCTTAATGAGCACTTGGTAGCCAAATTCGTGGGAGAACAAGCTAGAGGATTTGTAGGAAGGTGTCCCCCTCATTTATGGGCCCTTACCTCGAATTCTCCACCATCAGCTCGGAGTTCAAGGGCCACCGAATCAATCAGCTCAAGGGCAGCCAAGCAAGTCAAGTTGGACTGCTGTTAACTACAAGTCTTGGGCAGCCAAGTCCCTAAATTTTAGGAGGACTGTTGGGTCCTCAAATTGTATAAATAAGAGGGCTTAAGACCTCATTTCAGTTAGTCATTTTGGGGAGCTAGTTGGTAGTCATTTTCGTAGCTAGTAGTTAGTCATTTTTGGGATTAGCTAGTTAGTCAATTTGGTTAGCCAATTAGTCTTTTTGTAAGCCAGTTTTGGCATGATGTTAGACTCATGATTATTCAATAAAGGCAGGTAGCTTTGGATTCAATTCTGAGTTTTTAAGGGAGCTATAGCTCTCAGGTTAGGGCCCAACCTGAGAGCAATATACCTCCTCTTCCTTGTATCGTTACTTGTTTCCTCGCAGCACTTTATTTCCTTTGTTTTGACATGCAATTAGAATTTCCAGTCTGCTGATTTGATTTGTTTTGTGTGATTGAAGTAGGATTAGCTATGGTTTAAGTGCTTTTAGTTGTTTAGATTAGAGGAGGAGGATTGTAATTCATTAGAGGCAAGAAAAGGTTGATAGTGCACTCGCTGCCATCTCTATTTAGAGATTGGGGGTGTGGGCTGTACCAACCACCAAAAAAACGCAGTCTTATGCTTTCATGCAAGCTGCCACATAGTTATTTTAATTATAGATCCATGCATGCACTCTTTCTCCACTTTAGTTCTCTGTTACTGAGCCATCACAAGCCTCATTTCCATCCTACCTATTCACCCATACACTTCCTTCACTCCTCCATCACCCAAAACTCCAACCACAGACCTTCCTGTAGAAATCCTGAGACTTCCTGTAGGATCCCCTGCAGACATCCTGTAGAAGCCTGCAAACTCGGTTGCTGAGCATCTGAACGTGTGGAACTTCTGTGGGATGATGTTAGAGATCCCCTGGAACCTCTCCTAGCCCCCCTGACCTTTCCCAAGCTTTCTCTCCCTTCGCACCACCTCTGCACAACCAAACCCTAATAAGAAACAAAATCATCATCACTCCAACCATTTAAGCAAAAATACAAAAACATGTTCTTTTCAATAAAAGTAGTTTAAGTTCATGCATCTTACATCATTAGAAGTAATGGCATCATTTCCAGACACTTGCACTCCACCCATTGCATCCTAGAGGTTAAGCTAGTCAGATTAGGGTTTACTAGGGTTTCCATGTTTTGGTTGGCTTTCAGTTCATTTTTGCAAAATAGATTAATTTCCTTTAAGATAGCCTTCGTCCATCATTTAGCAAGCTTCTTCTGAGAGCATATAGAAGTTGGCTTGAGCCCTAGCGGACTTGTGCCAGCTGACCAAGTGACAGCTGCAACAAGAGCTAGTACTTGTGCATACAGCACCGTCGCTTCCAAGTTTGTACGAACTACCGGGTTGATAAAATTAGAGATAGGAAGCTCCAGGAGTTGTAGCATTATTGCTACAATACTGGAGCCCACCATCTTTTTGGCGCCGTTGCCGGGGAAGCGACAGAGTATTGGTGATTGTTGCTATTCTTCTATTTTCTACTACAACTTTCTGCTAAGTAGTTTATTTCATTTCCATTCTGCAAAAGTAGCATAGACATTTCCTGCTTTCATAGATTAGCATTTCCTGCTTTCATAGATTAGCATTTCAATTCCGCAATTTCATTTCTGCAAGCGTAGATTAGCATTTCAATTTCGCAAGCGTAGCCTAGCATTTCATTCCTGCAATTTCATTTGAGCAAAATAGATTAGTCCTTTCCTGCTTTCATTTCAATTCCGCATTTTCATTTCAGCAAGATAGTTAGTTGCAGTTCAATCTATTTTAGTTTTGCAGGTAGAAGTAGAAAAAACAAAAAAATCAACCAAGAAGATTTCATTTCATGCTTTGTAGGAGTAGAGATAAGTTAGAAAAATGATTGCACAACACCCCCACTGCTTCACACAGCCAACGTTCTTCTTCGATGGCTGTGATGAAAGAACCCCTGGGTGGATATCAAGACATATCTGAAGAACCTCTAGGGGAGAAGAAGAAGAAACATTCCTCTGAAGCAAATGGCTACAAGCGGAAATGTTGGGAGCAGTCCCTTGTCCAAAGATGAATTTGCAAATCAGATCGAAGATTTCAAGAGTGATATGAGGCAGTTTCTTGCCATGCAACTGGATACCTTGCGGATCCAAAAGAAGCAAGAAGAAGCCAAGAGGGCTTTGGCCATTTTTTGTCCTAGGTGCACTAGAAAGCATCCTAGGAACGAATTTCCAATGCACCCTCCAGAAGTGTGTTTCATCTGTGAAGAATACCATCCTACAGATCAGTGCCCTTCCTTGCCCAGAATCAAAGCTACATATCAAAGAGCCAAGGGAGCCACTGAATCACTCTGTTATATGAACCAAAGGAGGCCACATGGACCCGTACCCTACCAGCAGGAACTACAAGGGACACCTGAGACCTATTATGACCCTTACCAAGCCACCTTCATGCCTTCTTGGGGTCCCCCTGCTCATCCTTCCTAGTTCAAACCTCCTCCTTATTCCTTCACAGATCCATATTATGCCCAACCAGCTGCTCATTCGTTTCACTCTTATGCTCAGCCACAGCCTCAGTGGAATGCACCTTATCAGGAGTGGAGGCCCCAGTACAACTCTCATCCCGCTCATTTTCCTCCACCACCTGCTCATCCACAACCATCGCCTCCTCCTCCACCAAGGCAACCCCAAATGCCTACCCAACCACAATGCCATCCATCTCCATCTCAATTTCACACCCCCACTCAGCTACCCGTACCTCCATTTCCAAAACCCTGCAATGGAGCAGCTCAACCCAATTGCAAAGCTGAGGCACAACATGTGCAAATGACTCCTTTTGAGCTCAATGATGTTCACCAAAGCTCAGGAAGAGTGTTGCAAAAGAGAGAATCTATTGACAACATTGAAGGACCAAAAGCAAAAGAAGATTCCAAAGAGGAAATCAAAGAACCATGGGCTGCACTTAATGAAGAGAAGAGATCAGAATCAGAGATCGAGAGAGTTCCCTCATGGTTATCATCAAATCCTCCATGTACTCAAGAGAAAGATCAACAAAAAGAGGAAGATCAGAAGGTCATGATAGAAGGTGACATGAAGAATGATCCAGATCAGCAAAAGAACCAAGGATATCAAAGCTATATTGAGATATGGTTTCAGAAGGTCACTAAGTTGCAGCAGTACTTTCTTCCTCAACTTCGTTTGATCCCTTCAAAGCCAGATCATTTGGTCTCTGAGATCTGGATACTTGTCCAAGCATGCATTTCGAGCCTTCACATCATTTTTTCTCTAATCTCGATGTGCACATGGCTCCATTGGAAGTATTCTTATACTTGAAAATGATTTTGTTTTTCAAGTAGGGTAGGGTAGAGGAAAAAAAAAGAAAAAAAAGAAAAAAAATGAAAATAAGAGAAAAATAAAAATCTAAGGTGAAAACCTCCTCGGAGGCGCCTTAGATTGGCTCATTGATTGAAAACCTCCATGAGGCGGTCAATGGGTTGAAAAAAAAGAGAAAAGAGAATAAGATCTCTGGGTGAAAACCTCCCTTGGAGGCGCCCAGGGCAGGCAATTAGGGTGAAAACCTCCATGAGGCGCCCTAGTTGTTTTTCAAAAAAAAAAAAAAGAGAAAAAAGAAAAAGAAAAATAAAGCTAATCTCCCTTGAATAATTTCATGTTGCAGCAATGACATTGCAGGTTGCAAGAAGGACGTTTCATGACAGGAGGAGCACTCAAATCAAGGTCAAAGTAATTGTTCTTGTGCCTTCTACAGGAAGCTCTGTATTTCTACAGGAAACATCCTGTAGAACCTTTGGACGAGCCAAATCCAATTTCAAAAGTGAATCTGATGGTGGGAATCTGTTGATTAGGCCTACAAGCACTTGTGTGTCCATCCCTTTCCTTTCTCCATCATTTTTTCACCTCCTTGTGCTTCTCGTTGTGCTTCTACAGGAACTTCCTGTAGAAATTGTGGGAAACTAGGCATGCATTTCAAAAAGTGGTTTGGCGAGCATGGTAGCTTCCTCAAGGGTTCAGAAGCCCTCATGCAATCTTCCAACTCCTCCTCCATCATCTCCATACCTGCATCACAGCCAAAATTCATTTTGTCATACCATGCAACCAAAATGCAAAGTGCCTTGAAGCAAAAACACATACAGCAGAATTTGTTTTTGCCATAACTTGAAAACCATGCATCCATTTGACAAACCGTTTTATGGGGAATTGTACAAGGTTGATGACAACATGCCTGAGCAGTTTCATGCAATTCCGGTGCATGGTTTCCAACAAATCAGCCTCCATCACCATCAACCATTTTTGCATTTTCTCCATAACCGTGCATCCGTTTCAAAACTTGTTTCATGGGGATATGCATGTGAGTGATGGTAACCTACCCAAGCAGTTTCAGCCGATTCCGATGCACGGTTTCCGAGAAATCGAGCTCTGAAATCTTCAGCCATTTTCCATTTTTCTCGAAATTTGTGCATCCATTGATCACGAATTTGCTATGGGAGATGCATAATGATGGTAGGAACATGCTCACCGAGTTTCAGATCAATCCGATCTACCGTTTGGGAGGAATGGCAAAAAGAAGTTCTGGTTTTGTGACCATGCAGCAGCAGCAGCTTGAACGGGCAGAGTTGAACGTGGAAACGATTGCATGCAGCTCAGATCCGGCCAGAGGACACCTGCACAAGGAAAAGCAATCAAAAATCATTAGCCAAGCCTCATGCAATCAAAGGATCAGAGCATGCAGCAGCAAGAAGCTTCACAAGTAGCCGTTTGGCTTTAGGTACGTGACAAAACCTATTCCTCTATTGCATGAAACTAATTCAAGAACTGCATGAACGAATGGAGTGATGGAATTAAGCCACGAATATAGCAAGGTTAAGTCAATTGCACTCATCAAGGAAAAAATCACGCAGCATGATCAGTCATTCACGTGAAAAAACACAGTTAGTGTCAACTGCTTGAACTCCAGTGCAGTGGATCAAGAAGAAAACATACAGTTCATAAGAAGAACATGCAGTTCACGATAGCCTAACTGTCTGCATGGCCAACACATGTCTCTGCCACCTCACTCCAAAAATCACGCAGAAATCTGAGCGCAGCTGAAACTCATAGACTGCTGTTAACTTGCACTTGCATCATGTTTAACTCGATGTATACATCCTCTGCTTCCACAATTGACTTAACCTATCGTCCTCCGCTAAGTTTCCTACCTGGTTCGAATTTCACTCATGCATCGAGCTCACTCAAAGGCCGAATCACGTTCTACAGGAAACGGGTGAAGTCGTCTACAGGAAAGCAGAAACAGGCTTCTATAGGAAGCCCGAAAACAGAGAAAGGGTCTTCTACAGGAAGCCCGAAACTGACAAAAGGGCTTCCACAGGAGTACAGCCTATTGAGGTAGCAGCTAATGACATGAACAAGCATATGGGTGCAAGAGGTACCCCATCTTCTTCAGTTCCTAAAAAGGACAAGATGCCAGTGAAACTGGATACACAAGTTGCTTATCATCCTTTGCTCTCTAAAGATCTACATCTACATGACCAGAATGTGAATCCTTCCAAGCAAGTGAATATGAAGCTAGAGGAAGATTCTCATTCCACTTTTTCCTCAACTGCAAGTGCAAAATCAATCAGAGATTCTAAGGGCAAGTCTGGCAGTGCTCCTTCCGGAGTTGGTTTCAGCTTTAGATGTAATGAGAGAGCTGACCTCATTTGGCTAGGTCGCAGTCAAAGGGAGAAACAACAAAGGTGTAGGAGCAGATCTGGAGCCATACACAGGAGACTTGCAGCAATGTTTGGGACAGTACTAGATTGTCATCTCAAGATAAAATACACAGAACCAGTGGTCAAGAGAGGGTATGTTTGGTCACTTTCTTGTTGGCAGTGTTTACTAAGTGGATGAAGTTTTGATGCAGCAAGTGGGAGCCATGTGTTGAGGATGAATTGGGCAGTTAGAGACCTCAACTAGGAGAAGATCTTGCAGTGATTGGATTGGGTGCCATCGGACCAGTGGAGGGCAGTGTGTTGGCAGGCCAAAGTATCCCTTGACAAGTTGTCCTGAAGGAAGTGTGATAGTTGAAAGATGGGTGAAGTGGATGAGCCTAATGTGCAGTCCACTGATGGACTAGTGGACTGCTAGATTGGCAGATTGGAGCAATTATTGTCCATTAATATCACACGGCCCAGGAATTCTTCCTTGAGTCCAAGGGGAAACCATCAACAACATTCCCTTTTCTAACCAAAGCATAAGGAAAGGAAGAACTCTCACAATGCCAAGGGAATTCACAATTCATCATTATCCATGGTTATCATTTTAGGTTGTTGTGTGCACGTAGACATGGAGTTGATTCACCTCCATAAAAGAAGTTAAGCATTTCCTATTTTCTTCTACAGTCATTAAGTGAATGTGCCACAAAAATAAATGAAGAATTTTTGCCAAAGATATTAGTCCTTCTAACAGTGAGGAAGAAGAGCAGAAAGGGGGAGAAGATGAAGGCTGCCACAGCCAAGCTGAAAGGAAAATCGCCCGCAGCTAAGCAGGATACAGTGGTGCTGTCTGTTTCTACAGGAAGACATAGGACTGTTTCTACAGGAAGCCAGCGAACTGTTTCTACAGGAAGTTTGAAAAGAGGGAAGCCAAGGGAGAAAACAGCCGAGATGTTAGCCAAAGAAGCCACGAGGGCCATCAAAGATAAGGAGAGAGATTGGTTGCTCAGAGGATGAGCAACACTTTCAGTAGGGGGGTGATGATGAGCCCCAAAAATGGACAATTATTTGGGCTCATCCAACCTCCTAAGTTGACTTAATCCACCATTCTCATTTGTTTATTGCATGTTTTTGATTATTTTTATGTTAATAGAGTGAATTTGGTTAGTCATTATGCCAACAAGTCTAATGGGTGCTTTGTGTAGCCTTTTTGGTCAACTTGGAGACAAAATTGAAGGTCTTAATGAGCACTTGGCAGCCAAATTCGTGGGAGAACAAGCTAGAGGATTTGTAGGAAGGTGTCCCCCTCATTTATGGGCCCTTACCTCGAATTCTCCACCATCAGCTCGGAGTTCAAGGGCCACCGAATCCATCAGCTCAAGGGCAGCCAAGCAAGTCAAGTTGGACTGATGTTAACTACAAGTCTTGGGCAGCCAAGTCCCTAAATTTTAGGAGGACTGTTGGGTCCTCAAATTGTATAAATAAGAGGGCTTAAGACCTCATTTCAGTTAGTCATTTTGGGGAGCTAGTTGGTAGTCATTTTCGTAGCTAGTAGTTAGTCATTTTTGGGATTAGCTAGTTAGTCAATTTGGTTAGCCAATTAGTCTTTTTGTAAGCCAGTTTTGGCATGATGTTAGACTCATGATTATTCAATAAAGGCAGGCAGCTTTGGATTCAATTCTGAGTTTTTAAGGGAGCTATAGCTCTTAGGTTAGGGCCCAACCTGAGAGCAATAGACCTCCTCTTCCTTGTATCGTTACTTGTTTCCTTGCAGCACTTTATTTCCTTTGTTTTGACATGCAATTAGAATTTCCAGTCTGCTGATTTGATTTGTTTTGTGTGATTGAAGTAGGATTAGCTATGGTTTAAGTGCTTTTAGTTGTTTAGATTAGAGGAGGAGGATTGTAATTCATTAGAGTCAAGAAAAGGTTGATAGTGCACTCGCTGCCATCTCTGTTTAGAGATTGGGGGTGTGGGCTGTACCAACCACCAAAAAAACGCAGTCTTATGCTTTCATGCAAGCTGCCACATAGTTATTTTAATTATAGATCCATGCATGCACTCTTTCTCCACTTTAGTTCTCTGTTCCTGAGCCATCACAAGCCTCATTTCCATCCTACCTATTCACCCATACACTTCCTTCACTCCTCCATCACCCAAAACTCCAACCACAGACCTTCCTGTAGAAATCCCGAGACTTCCTGTAGGATCCCCTGCAGACATCCTGTAGAAGCCTACAAACTCGGTTGCTGAGCATCTGAACGTGTGGAACTTCTGTGGGATGATGTTAGAGATCCCCTGGAACCTCTCCTAGCCCCCCTGACCTTTCCCAAGCTTTCTCTCCCTTCGCACCACCTCTGCACAGCCAAACCCTAATAAGAAACAAAATCATCATCACTCCAACCATTTAAGAAAAAATACAAAAACATGTTCTTTTCAATAAAAGTAGTTTAAGTTCATGCATCTTACATCATTAGAAGTAATGGCATCATTTCCAGACACTTGCACTCCACCCATTGCATCCTAGAGGTTAAGCTAGTCAGATTAGGGTTTACTAGGGTTTCCATGTTTTGGTTGGCTTTCAGTTCATTTTTGCAAAATAGATTAATTTCCTTTAAGATAGCCTTCGTCCATCATTTAGCAAGCTTCTTCTGAGAGCATATAGAAGTTGGCTTGAGCCCTAGCGGACTTGTGCCAGCTGACCAAGTGACAGCTGCAACAAGAGCTAGTACTTGTGCATACAGCACCGTCGCTTCCAAGTTTGTACGAACTACCGGGTTGATAAAATTAGAGATAGGAAGCTCTAGGAGTTGTAGCATTATTGCTACGATACTGGAGCCCACCAACAGCAGAGGCAAATAGTTTCAAGGAAAATATTGACAGAAGGGAGGAAGTAAATGGGCAAGTTTGATTCCCAAATGCCATAGATGTCACTGTTGTTCAAGTAACTGTTTCTCAGCTGACAGAAGGTCTGCAAGTGGTTTTTGTCTCCAACCAAATCTTGAATAAGGTGGTCCTTATCAGCCAGGGGTAATGCTTCAAGTTCCTTATGAGGTGCATTAAGAGGAGCAATGTTCAAGGCTGCTGGGGTGGTCATCTTCAAATTTTTCTGTTTTTGTGCTTGAAATTAGGATTTATGCAACAACGGAGTGGTGAAAAATTGCCCCTAAGGCTTTGCTAGCGAGCTGTAGAGTAAGCTTATCTAGAAGTGGCCTTACTGTGTACAATTTATGGTAGAAGAGCAAATTTGTAGAATTTAGACAGGTTTCCTTTGAATTCACTGGATTGATAGGCACTGTGGGTATACTGTAGAGGGAATGGGAATGCTTTTTAGCCAAATGAGTGAGATTTTGTAGAGGATTTTGACAAAGGGAGTGAATGCATGGGAAATTTGCAAACTCTGCCGGCGAAAACGACCTTAAAATGCATTTTAATAGTGAATTTGCAGAGGAGGGCAAATTTGTCGGGTTGGTCTTGAACAGGGGGTCAACCAGTGAGTTTATAGGTGTAATTTCAGGTGCCAGAGTGCTTTTAGTTTGAATTCAAGCTCCTCAGTCAATTTTAATGGTGAAATTTCTAAAAAGCAGGTTTTATGGGTCAACTATGGGTAAATACCTGTTTCTATGGCAGAGAGGACAGGTAGCAGGTACAGTTCGAGCTGCGGGATCGAGCTATGGAGCCAAATTTGCAGGGTGATGGACTATGCGCGTTGGTAGCTAATTGAACGTAAAATTGCATGCAAGCAGCTCCACGGGCGCAATAATAAAAAACAAACAAAATAGTCATTTTCACGACTTTTTATTGAATTTGGAACATTTTAGCGCTTTTGGCGCTTTTTGGGGATGACATCAGCATGACGTAATTTAGCGCGTAGTGGGTACAGAAGATGATGTCGCAGTCGAAATGTATGGTGACATGGCTGACGACACGTTGGTGGGGTGGTGATGTGAGCGGGTGATGTCGCAACAGTACAGGGCAGCAGCGGGCCGACGTGGAGGCGACGTCATTGGTGACGTGGGAGCTGACATCAGGGGGCAGGTGGTGGGCGGTTTCTGGTTTCCCCGCACCGCTTTTGGCCTGGGGTGGTATTGCAGAGGGGGGCTCCGATCACGCCGAGAGATTGACGCATGGCGGGGGTACGACAGCAATACCACCCATCCCTCGGACACTAATCTCCGGCAGATCGGGGCGCGCGATATGGCCGCCAACCGTTGGATCGCGGGCATTGGATCGGATGGCGGTCGGGAAGTGATGGGCGGCGAGCAACTTTGGACGCAGGACCCGCGAAATATTATATTGTTTATTAATATGGTGGCGGGTAAAAAAATTTGGTTATATTGGTTATATATGATTTAAACAGGCGGTGAAGGTTATTAGTTCAATCGAGTGTTAAACTAACCCCTATATACATGGGCGCGAGGGTTGTGAATGATTTAGATGGAGGGTTTAGGTGTGGTTATTAACTTAATCGGATGTTAAATTATTCCCAAGTGTGGTTTGGATGTGGAAGGGCTAATATAAGTCCCAAATGGACTTTAATATTCCCCAAACTTAGGTTATATTGCTATAGTACTATGGGGTAGGAATATTTACATTTTTTGGGTTTTTCATATAGTTTTTGTATGATAGGGATGGGAAAATGATTTAGGGAGCTATATCATAGGGTTAAATGTTAATATGACTTTATGGAATGAAACTGTATAAGCAAATGCTAAGTTTGTGGAGTGAAAACTTAGACATAGGAAGATGAAAGGAGTATGGAGTAATGATTTTTACACAAGAAATGTTGCTTCTTTCAACTCACTAAACTCGGAGTTTGACCTAGCATTTCTCATAAATGAAGTGTAACAGGATTATTGGGCAGATCCCAAGGTCCTTGAGGGGATGTTAGTAAAATATTTATGGGGGAATGAGGGGAATTAGTCATGCTTCCATTGTTATGCAACCAAACCATTGCCATGGTACCAATGTCATTGATGAAATAAATATTTTTTTATAAGACAAAAAATGACCACAAACTTGCTTCTGCAACCTCAAACTGCCTACCCAGCCTAATACACCTAACATTCTTTCTTCCTTTGGATTGGGTGCACTTGGACTAGCAAACCCTAATTGTCCTCTTTTCTTTTGACTACCCTCCTATCTAACTCTACCCTTATCTCTTCCAAGGGTCCAAATTAAGCAGTTGGGCTCCTTAATTTCTCTATTTATCTACTTATCTGCCAAGCTTAAATTGTTTGGTAGATATTCATTCTCTATTATAAAACAACAAATTTAAATATGGAATGGTCCAGTTTGAACTGTTGGGCCATCCATCAAATGTGATAAACAACAGCATTTGCACATTGTGAACTTGCAAATAAAATAGCAGTGGCATTTCGAATGGCCACTTTCCTGGTCTTTTGGTTTGGGGTTCATTTCTATTATTCTTTCTGACCAATTTACTATCTTTTCCATTTGATTTTTATTTTAGGGCATACCCTCTTTACATTTTTTAAATTTCTTTATCTATATACAAAATATGGAACCTTTGCAGCATGCAAGGATGAACATATTTGGCACTTCCATAGTCAATCATGAAAAATGAAACCTATTGGAATAGGAACCTAACATCACGCTCAATCATCACGGACCCGAGCGGCTTTCCCGTGATGACCGAGAGGTAAACTCTGATTCAAAAATCCGTCTAAATTCACCTACCCAAAGCTAAATTGCGTGAAAGAAAACTACTAAAATGCAGCGTAGGATGAAATGTACTTACTTGGCAAAGATTTCAGGATGAACCGTGGATGGATGAGGCCGGAATCAGCTTGAGAACTTTGCTCAGGTTGGTCCTCCTAACGCTACAAGGTAAAACAAACAATGCAAATGGTAAAAACAAATGCATTACTGCCCCCATTTTATATTAATTTTTTGAAATATTAAAATTTTTACTTTAGAATGTGGGTTTTTTTCATTTTTATTATATGGTTAATTGGACTTTTTGGTTTTTTAACTATGTTTCTGCATATATTAATCATTTTATGTTGAATGGGTTTTACGTTTGACGTGTTTCATGCAGAACTACAGGTAGTCGGGTTACGTCATACTTCATCTGCACTTTATCCATAAAGTCCTCTTTAACACTCTTTTCTGACTTAAAAGACAAAAAGATGGCCGAGTTGTCCCTTTCGACTCATTAAATGAGATAAGAGGCAGTTTGCTTTAATCTCTTTTCCGACCATCTAAACATGAAAAGATTGTCGGGCCTTTGTCGTTTCGGGTTCGTTATTGGTTATGAAACGATGTGGTTTTGATTGCTTTTCTATTTTTTTGGGTCGAGGTCACTAATCACGAAAAGTACTCCTTGATCGTAATGGTCAAGTGGTTCTTTTGAGTATTGTTTTATACTTTTTCGGGCTCAAGAGACAAATCTGTGAAAAAGGACCCCCCTGGAGTTTTCTTTTCCGTGTCTTTTTCAAACTCTCTAAACATGAAAGAGACTCCGAGTTTTACCTATGTGGAACTTGTTAAACCCTGACGACATTGGACTCGTCACCATGACGAGGTTTGAGCTTCTCCTCCCTAGGGATCATTAAACTATTACTAGGTTGGATTCAACAGAAGGTCGAACTTATATTACAAGCACATGCTATCCCCTTCAAGCTTGTTTTCAAAAATAATTGGGGTACTCGCCAACAATGGTGGGGGAAAATTTGGAAATTGTCATTGGTTACCTATGGCAGCTAGTCACTCTTGAACATCAACACTTTTTCTTCTTGTCGGGTTGGGATATCCATACATCATCATTTGGCCTTCCAGGGTTTTGGGTTGCCATTTAGCCTTATTCCATCTGATCTGCGTTGTCTCCATCAAGCCTCTGATCCCTTGGTACCTGAATGCTTCCACCCTCCAGAGTCGTGTCACTGACATGTTCAAGAGTATAATCCTTCTGCAGTTTACATCCTTGCCTCCTCTTCTGATACTCTGTTTCGCCATCTATCACTTGTTCCTTATCTCGTGTTGTTGATGGGGGAAACATTATGGTCCTCCTGCGACGGATCATCTCCTATCGACATGAGCACATTATCCAAGAGATTCATCTAGATACCCCCTTTGGTACCTTAGAGCTTGCATGCCTCAATGGCAAGTTCTTCGCACCTGATAGTCAACTGTCATCATTGGTCGTCGAATGGGTGATTCCACGAGTGTTCGACTTCAGCTCCTTCTTCACACTTCGTGGATTGTACTAGATAATACCTTGAGAGAAATTGGAATTATTGTTGGTTTCTCTCGCGCTTATTAATGGTTTTCATCATTGACCAGTAATCAAGCGAATTTCTATCATGTTTGACTTCAACACATCTATTCGCATGATAGAATTTGTACTATGATCGGTTGGGTTTCATGACCCCGAACTAAGATTACACATGTTCAGGGTGCATGGATTGGTTCGTGATTACATGACTCATTGATGGATGGTTGTGACCATACCTAAGCCTTCATGGATGGCTACAACCATGTCTTTATCATTATCATGGTCTTATTAGCTAGATGGCTGCATCCATACCATAGACCTAGTTCCTATGTCTTTTGGATGGCTGCGCCCATGCCTAGACTACATGTATTTCACTATCAGATATATCAGTTGTACTTGCGTGTGTAGGTTCTTCTAGATGGTGTTCCAGCTCAGTCAGTTTCGTAAAGCATTTCACCCCTCCCACTCTCTCAGGTTTCATACTTTAGGGGGCATCTGTTACATAGTAATTTGTCACTACCTTCACCCCAGTCCTTCTACTATGTCATGTGTCCTAGTGAAACATGCTCATACTGAAAAAATTCTCTTATGTTGCCAAGTGACCCACTTTTCCTAAGTTTTTTGCCTCATCACGATAATGGACTTAATATACGTGATGAACAGCAGTTGTAAATAGTTCAGCCATGCTTCCAGTGCGAAAGTACATCTGTTTCCAGCGATGGTCTGATTTCATGCTCCGGCACGAGGCTATTTGCTATCTTTAGCGATGGTCTGACTGGCTACATTGCCTACTAGCGATGTCAGTGCTAAATCTTAGTTATAAACTCGTGATGATCCAGATTGGGCAAATTCATTCCAACAGCCGGCCTTCTAGATGTCTCCAGACCTAGTTGTTGGCATAGTTTGTGTCGCCCTTGCTCCTCTAGTACGGCAGTTTCGTCATTTTTGCTACCTTCCTTGGGGATAAGCTCTCTCTTCCACCTTTCATTGAGACTCCTTCTCCTATTTAAACACTCACCATTGCTATGATCAGCTAGTTGTTAAATTCTTGGATTGAGCAGTGCTGTTAGTGCTTTTGAGTTTGATAGATAGCTGGTGTGGGTGTGACAAGTGTGGGATTGTTAATAGCTTGTGGAAGGTTGTGAAGTGCCCTTAACTTTGTGATAAAACTTATGAGTGTGAGAGAAACTTTGTATGTTGGGAGATCCATCTTCAAATATTGAATGCTTGAGAAATACATTGGTTGGACCCTCTGAGAAGGCTTGCGACGTCAAGACGTTGGTTGTAAGCTTGCTCTTATTTCATTATTAATACAATCAATGATGTTTTCGTATGTCTTGTATGTAATTTACTTGATAGCTCACGACTTCTTGACTTTGTGAGTAAATAGAACATTGTTGTTTTCTAGTTATGTGCTTTTTTGTATTTCATTTGCATTGTTTCAGGTTGACCACTCATTGAGGAGAAGGAAGTGAAAGCTGGAGCAGCATAACGGAACTCCGTCGACCACCGGTTGAGGTAGGCCTCCACCTATGACTGTTTAAGTAAATCTATTGTTGATCTGTCCTTGTTGTGACTAGACCCACTCTAGGGCTAAAGGGGTTGCCTCTGTTCGCAAAGGGAACACTTTCCTGCATCACACCAGGTTGCGAAGTGACGTGACATGATCATGTTGTTATACATGTCCCTTTCAGATGGATGGTTGTGACCATACCATGAGTTATTATATGTTATCCTTCTCATTATTGGATGGTTGCGACCATACTGTGGTTTCACTATGATCCTCTCTATTGGATGGTTGTACCCATGCCTTGGATCCATTTACATGATCTTTCTCTGGATGGTTGTGTCCATAACAT
This sequence comes from Pinus tabuliformis, assembly GCA_031772625.1. Taxonomy (NCBI): domain Eukaryota; kingdom Viridiplantae; phylum Streptophyta; class Pinopsida; order Pinales; family Pinaceae; genus Pinus; species Pinus tabuliformis. The sequence continues at coordinate 1,158,950,704 of CM062819.1, forward strand.
GATTCATGTATCATTTCTCATAGTTTTTAGTGATGTATATGTATCTATGCTTGCTTGCAGGTTTTCCAACGATGGACTCCGGTTCCCCACATCCACTTATAAAGAATTTCCCCCCTCACTCTAGTTCATCCTTCACAGTTTAGGGGGCATCTGTTACACAACATTTTGTCACTGTCCCTGTACTCCCATTCCATGATCCTAAAGGACCTTTATAGTGAAACCAACATGCTTTCCGATCATGACCAAACTTCCAGTATGTCCCTCTTCATGAGAAGAATAATTCCCCTTTATATTATTTCCCAAGAATATTCATTTTATCCCAATTTACAAGACTAGTGCTACCAAATGATTTCCTCCTCACGCCGATTTGCAGAGATTAAAACTAGCCCTATCATCGTACAAAGTGACTGAGCATTTTTCTAATCATGTTGATCCTATTTTGGCAAGTTTTTTAAATATGGAGTAGAATCTTCCAGCTCTAGAAGCTTCATAATGGAATTTTGGTAGATGGTTGGGCTAGATGGAGCCAAGGAAGTCAGTTTGGGCTCCTTTCCCATATTAGGGTGGAAAAAAATCAAGAGATAAGAGCTTCTCTAATGATGAGAGGAACCATCTGCCATCCACCCAAGCTATATAAACCTCTCTTTTCCAAATATGAGCTAGTTTTGGAGTGAGTTTGAATGATCAGCAAGTCATCTATAGCTTGTAGATTTCTAGTGTATGTTTGAGGGAGAATAGTGTGTTTTGGTTTGGTTTGAGACTAGAGGGAAGAGGTCTTAAAACTTCCATTGTTGGGGCCATCCATGAAGTGCTAGCAAAAGTGTGGGAACCTTGATATGTCAGAGGAGACTAACAACATCAAGGCATTGGTTTTAATCTCTTTCTGATTTACATGAATGCAACTATTGGTTGATTTCCTACATGAAGTGTTATTTTACATCTTTATGGCTTAATGTTCCTTGAGCTATTAAGTAGGCTGAATACAATATTGTATGCTATCACGTTTTTTGTTGTTGTTGTTTTCTTGTTTCAGGTATTCAAAGGAAGGAAACGGAAGTTAGTTGGAGTGAGGAAGCAGGATCATCACCAAGCGGAATGGCGTTCTCAGAGGTAGGGCCTCTTAATTAGTTATAGCTTAAGGAGATCTTCCATAGATTTTTTTTGTGGCTAGACCTGCTCTCTCGGGCTAGAGGTATTGTTTATGTCTGCACTGAGAATTTACCTGTACCACAAGGCTAAGACTCAACCAATTCCTGAATGTGTTAATCGGAAATGGTAGATAATGTGATCAAGGTCATGAAATTATTTTGAGCTTCCAGTCAAAGGTCGTGGAGGACTCGCTTGGTGACTTGGGCTGCATCCTCCAGTTGGCTAATTTGGGCATTTAGAACATCGGATTGGTCAAGGAGCTGCCTCTTGGCTTCTAGACCCGGAGTCACTAAGACTTTCTAGTATATATTCTGAACATTCTTTTTCAAAGGATCAATGGATGCATGCTTCCTTGCGATGACACGAATGGCATTAGAGATTGTGAAAAAAACATTCTCAGATTCTTGCATGACCTAGGGTATGGTAGCTCAAAGAGAAGTTCCAATCTACAATTACTCACTAAGTTGAGTGCGATAGAAGGTGAAAGGATAAGAGGAAGATAGTTGCATCTTGGTGATGGTGTCCTAGAGCTCTACATGCTTGGAAACTAGTTGTTGACATGTCTCTTCAACCATATTACAACATTCAGTAGGGGCACAGGTGGAAAAATCTTTAGGTTTCTCGGTAGCATATGGAGCAATGGTCGGCCATAAATGTTGCAATATAAAATTAACTGCACTAACCTCAACCTCTAATCCCTATTTTTCAAAATGTAACTTCATTCACATTGCTAAGGCAACGATCAATTGATGTTGTCATTCTTCACAGGTCACCTGAAGATTAGTACACCTAGTCTCGGTCTGAACTGAATGGTGCTCCATCTAAGAAATAGAGGCATGAATGAAATGCATGAGCTGATGGGAAGATCAAGTGTTGAGAGTGTTGACCACAAATTTTTTAGCTGGCAGGAGTCTAGATTCCAGTGATTGGACACTAGCAACCGACCTATCTAATTGATATCATGGCAAACTTTCAACTTGAGTAGCACCCCTTTGATTCTGTTTAATGTGATGTAAAACATGTGTTGGAATGAAAGTGATGAGGTCATGTTGCTGGGTGGAAAGGGAAATTAGTTTATGGCATTGTTCAATATCCTTCTTAATTTTCCGAACCCCTCCAAACTCTTTGAATGTTAGGTGCCTTAACTCTTCTAAATCATCATCTGGGTCTTTGTTATTTTTTTTGCAAATAACAATTTCATTAAATCCTAAATCATACTGGTGGGAAAAGTATCCATACCTACTGCATGTTTCTAGGGAATCCTCTCCCAAAACAATACTCCTATAATATCTTTAAGAACATGTGTTATATTCTCATCGGTAGCAGAAAAAGAGAAATATTTACAAAACTAAGTTGTCAACACATCCCAATTTGTTGTTTGGCATTTTAGCTCCTGTTGTAAATATCAGTTTTGCAAAATATTTCCCAAAAAATGAATAAATAGATGTGTCGGGCCAAGCAGTAACTCCACAAAGCAAAAACTGATTTGTATCTTCAATTCCATCAGGTAGGTCTTCATTATATACATGAGGGAGAGACTATTTAGTTTGTCTCCCGATGACTGTTCATATTTCCTATTTATCTATTTACATAAATTCACCCAATCACAAGGATTAGGTGTCAACATTCCCCCCTTAATCTGAAGGGATGTTGGTGAGTCCAAGCATCATTTTGAATCGTTCAAGCTTTTCTCTTCCAAGCACTTTTGTGAAGATGTCTGCAATTTTCTCATTTGTGGAACAATGATGGAGATGGATTGTTCTGGCCTCTGTTAGAGCCTAGATTTACCTCAGGCTGAAAAGGTAAGATTCTAGGTCTACATCAAACCACGCTCAGCCTCGTAGTTATCCCTATGAGGACAGGAGAGGGCTCTCTCCAGGTCAATCTCAAAAAATATAATCGATGGGACTTGAGATGATTGAAATACAAACTAACTTTAGGCTAGGTATGAAGTGCAGGGATTTAATTTGAGTTTGTGGGGGATTTTTGTTGGAAAAAGGGAAAGGCAAATTGGGGTCCCGGGATGAGGCCTAGTTTTTGCAGAGTTCTGATTGGGGCAAGGAAGGCAATCGTTTTGATGCTTTGGATTGAATGGATTAGACCAGTGAGGGGCTAAGGAGGGAAAGAAATTCTCAAGGGTCCTCCTCAAATAGATGAAAACATGTAAAATTAAACAAAATTTCAAGGCAGAGTATAACAGTCCAATGAGTTCTACCTTAATCACTCATTTGCTTAATTGCAGAAGAAAAGAGAATGGAAAATGATACACATAAACATTAGTGAACTTACAAATACATAAATAAAAACACCATCAAAACATAGAGCCACATGGATCCCAACAAGTGTTGCAAAACCCTTTTCTTTCCTTTGCCAAAATTGCATAAATGAAATGTACAATAGAGTGCCAAGAAATCCCAAGTATCCAACCCTGAAAATGACTCAGAAATTACATGATATAGACAAGCCTAACTCCTTCCCATGCCTCTAGGGGTTGATCTCATCATTCTAGGATCTGTTTGAACCAATTCCAAACAAGGAACTAAAATCTAGGTAGTCAAACAACTTACCCCTATATGCTAGGAAACTGATTCATTCATTTAATTTTCACCTTTTAGTGAATGAATCCTCTAGAACAAGTAAAAATGTGACAATATTACATCATGGTTATCAAATTACATCATGAAAGATCAAGAGTAACATCAAAAAGAAAAATTGGTCAAAACTGGGCAAATTCCTTTGCTGAACAGTGAAAAACAGGCAAAAAATCCTCTATGCACAGCGCCTGATTCTCTATGCTTTGCGCCACTTTGGAGCTGAATTTGAGGCACTTCCCGAAGTCCAAATTGAGACCACGTGTTCTTGTCTAAAAGGTCTGCCTGTCTACTTTCCAACCCAAGTGGAATTTTTCAATTTGGCCTCCATTTACCCCTCCAAACGTTAGCTATCCCAACAGTGCTTCCTGTGCATCAAAATACGGGCAGTGAGGTCATTTTTTGAGTGTTTTTGGCCACTTGAGGACTCAAAACCTGCCCAAATTTCTTGCACATGCACCAGCAACCATAATTTATCATGAAAAATAAAAAAATAAAAATCTTTTTGGATTTGGAGCCCTCTAGCAAAAGCGAGTGCCACATGGCACGGCGCATAGGGAGGCAAAACCTGTTTTTTAGTGCAAAAAATTTCAAAATGCCAAAAATTGCTCCAAATTTCTTGAAATTTGCACTAGATCTTCTCTATCAAGTGTCATGCTAGGCTAAAGAGGCTTCAGCCAATATTCGAAGATGATCATGATCCTTTTGCTTCTTTTTCTTCCTTATTGCCTTCTTTAATTTTGCCTTTAGATTCCTTATTCTTGACTTGCAAACCTTGTTCTGTGCCATGTAGTGGAAAGCCATGTGTCGCAGCAATGCTTTGTCCCTATTAGCCTTGTCCAGCAGTCCCTCTAAGTGGATGTTGACTCTCTTGAGCCAAGACTCCTGATCATCATTAATCTCTTGCTCCAATGAAGTGAATTCAATCCTCCTCCTTTGGGCAGCTTGACGATTCTCCCTGATGTTTTTTAATTCCATAATTGCCTGCTGATCTTCAAGCTGCTTATTCCTTTGCTCCAAGTATTTTATATTCCTGTTATCACTGACAAAATTTCAATGCCAAATGTCTTACATTTGTTTGATGGTAAAGCACCTAAATCCTTTTCAGCAGTTTCGCAGCGCATAGATCCCTTTATCAGTTTTGCAGCGCAACATCTTTTAGGTGATTTCGTAGCGCATAATTCATATTTTGCACTGGCTGCGCTACGAAATTGGGGATTTTTTCGAATCCATAGCCATTTTCACCCAGCTGTCATACTTATCAGAATCTGCTGTGTTTTAGATCATTAGGTGTTATGGTACTGACACATGTTGCAGCTGTTGCTGAGAAGGTGACAGTTTTAGTGATTGCAAGGTACTACCTCAGGTTAAAGGCACCCTTGTTGTTTGTCCCATGGTAGCTGTTATTCAATGGAGGAACGAGATTGCTCGGTTCATTGCTGAAGGAAGCATTAAAGTTTTAGTTTATCATGGCGCAAATAGATGTGAAGATGTGGCCGAGCTTTCTCAATACGATTTTGTTTTGACTACTTATTCCATTGTTGAGATAGAACATAGAAAGCATTGGATGCCTGCAAAAGAAAAATTTCAATGGTGTATTAAATTATTTTATCCAGATCGGTTGGCCATCCACCTCCGTTTCTTTTGTGGATCCACTGCCGTGAAAACATGAAAACCTTATGCTGAATGATACATGTACTCGTGGAAAGGATCACCCTGTTTCTAATCATGCAGAGAGTCAGTCGGAGTTGAGTATGGAAATCAGTTCTCAAGATCCTGAAAGTTCACCTGCTATAGATTCCCGTCAATCACCACATCATATGCTTTCCGAGGAGTCTTACATGAGTGCACAGCCATCTGTAACGGAGGCTTCAATAGATTATCGTGCATTAGTTCTTCCACCGACAGAGGACATTTGGCAAGCATTACTAGCTGTTCGTGCATTAGTTCTTCCACCGACAAAGGACATAGACACATGGTTGAAATTTGCTTCTCTTTGCCGGAAAAGTGGTCGTATTAGTCAAGGTCATTCCACCTTGATCAAACTGTTGCAGTATGATCCAGAATTTACTCCTCCAAATACAAGATTGTCAGCTCCGCCTCAAGTTATTTTTGCATATTTAAAGTATCAGTGGTCTCTTGGAGAAGATAGTAAACGGAAGGGAGCATTCCATCGGTTGCGAGATTTGTCTTTTGAGCTTGCTGAAGATGCACATTCTTCGGGATCTATGTATCTGTATCTCATTACAAAATCCAGCTCCTCCAGGAATGGAAATAGACGAGACTATTCTAAAATCAGTAGAGCAGAAGACGGGGTCTATTTCAGGAAATACAATCACTCTTAACAAGATTCAAAGAGATCGGATTACCAAAATTGCAAATGCAAACTGGGTAATCTCTCGAGATGTTGTGTCAAAGCTCACTTTTAATCCCAGCCTTGTGGAGGAGATTTATAGAACTGGACTTCTTGTAACAAGTGGCAGCAAATCTGTTCCTTTGCAAAGGGTGATGGTCCTTGAAGTCAGCCAATATCTGGAGAATTATCTGTTGCCTAATTTTGACCCCGACAATGCAACCTTTGAGCATCTCATGTCTATGATTTTAATGGTGAACGAAAAGTTTCGGGAAAATGTGCCAGCATGGAAATGCTTTCATAACAGGGACGATGCATTTGAGGGTTTCTTAAGACGAGTTTTGTTACTGAAGCAGCAGGGAAGAGACCTAAACATAGCAGAGAAAACAAATTACTTGATCTTTTTGATTCACTCATTCCAGAGCTTGGAAGATGAGATAGTGCGTGGAACAGTGCTTAAACTCGTCCATCTGCAATTATGGCACAGCCTTTCTTCTGGTCGTTTTCAGATGGAACTGTGCTTACATCCTCAGCTCATTAAAAAATGGAAAACAATGGTCAAGAAAGAAGCTAAGGAAGCTAGAAGAACTGGAATGTCCTCTGATCCCCGTGATAAACTTGAAGTGAAATTATCAAGCTCTGTTAGCCCTTCAAGTTCTGGAGTTTCTCTTCTTGCTCGAATATATAAAAAACTTGGAATGTGGCAGTGGGCACTAAACCCTGAACTGGATGAAGACAACATGTGCACTTATCTTTGGCCTTTATGATGAACCGGTGACTCCAGGCGAATGTAATATGATTGTGGAGAGGCTTGGTGACTATTTTATTGACCAGGGCATCTAATTCCCAGTTAGTCCTTAGTTATAATGTTGTATGGGGCGTTCTGCCAATTTAAGTTCTTCCTGTTTTTTAGATGTTGGTAATTCTGCCTAATCCTAGTCATTAAGTAATGGAATATATATGCATATTCTGTAGAGGGCCTATCTGGTGTGTAAAACAATGACGAGGTGCTTCATCAGTAACTCCTGTACGTTTCTCCTCGCGTTGAGGTTTCTGAATTTGAAGTGATATATTTTTCCACCATTTCCTGGCATAACAGGTTTGTAGTGTCCCAAGTTTGGACATGCTGATGGTTTGCCAGAAGTTTTACCATCAAGTTCAGATCCCAACATAACTAGCTGTAATGAAGAGTCCTGTGATGTAGAAATGCAGATAGAGAAAATCAAATTGTCAAGTGGAAGAACAGGATGATAATGCACTTTGTATCAACTTGCTCAATGGAGAAACTACAAACAGTGGAAAGGTTATAAAAGAAAGGTTATCAAGTGGTTCAAATACACCTTCAAGTGCTGACCCTGAAGTTGATCCCTGTTTAGAGATAAACACTGAAGTGAAGAGCAATAGTGAAAGGGATTTTGAGTTTAACTGGGTTGGTAATAGAAGTTCTGATGTAGGAGGAGAGGAGGTATTAACCAGATTCATATAGTTATATTTGGAACAGTGAATGGTGTTATCAGTGTCATTGCATCTTTTGCTAAGGAGAAATATCTATTTCTTTAAAAGTTGTAAGCAAATCTTGTCAAAATGATCAAGGGAGTAAGATGCTTAAGTCATGAACAGTGGCGATCATTTAGCTATGAAAAGAAGACTGTGTTTTTGAAATTACACAGCAGTTTCGTAGCGCGCTACGAAACTGCTGTAGGTGGTGTTTTCAATGCAGACAAACAGTTTGGTAATATGTGCGGAAATTTTCAAAAGGAAACACCTGAAGGATATGTAAGAGACCAAATGAAGCCATCACAACCATTCAGATCAAGACAGCTATACCTTTAAAAGGTGGAATGCTTTAACTCAAGTTTAAAGTTTCTGTTATAAAGCCACTTTATTACCGGTCATAGGGTATTGAATGAGTTGCATACAAGGAATTTTGGCTTGCACACTTGGCCATCGATGAAGCCTCCAACACATCAAGAACGTGGTGGTGTTCTATATTTTTGGGTTACTAAAAGGGCTAAAAGACATGTTGCTATATATTCGAAGTTATGGAGGACTGGAACCGAAAAGCAAGGGATATCACTTAACATCACTGAGCAGTTAAAGCATTCAGCATCCAAGGCCAACATGGAGCATTAAATACTCATCTCAGCAATCATCTCAGCCATCTCAGCCAAACTGAAAGGAGACCAAGTGTCAAAGAATAAGGAGGAATCATTCTACGAAGAAGATAGAGTTAGAGTCATAGTCAAATTAGAACTCTTTAGAACTACAGTCAGCACTTTGTTGCAATTATTAGTTAGTTAAATGTTGATAGGTGTCATCATAGGCAGAATCGAATTCCCCTCATGCTTGAGGAGGAATATCGATCAAAGAATAAGAGCTCTATATGTAGCTGGAACAGCAATAGAATCGGGGTTGGATATTTTATAAAACAGAGGACTGTTTTGGCTTATGTAAAAAACAGAGTTCAGTAATATAAATGACTGTTTTACTTCTCAGGATTCATAAGGGATTTTCTTGTTCAGAATGTGTGATGGTATATTTTCTTTAGTGTTCTTTTACAGTTGTACAAATGCATAATCACTCAAAATTCATTGATCATGCTCTGACTTCCTGTATGTCTTTGTAAACTGTGGTTTTATATAAGTGATATTCTGAACATCCAAATGCTAAATGCCCCGACTTCTATGTAAGGCATCATCATTGTTTGCTGTAGTATGTTTGACTCCATAGGCCCAATGGAAACTTATGTAATGTTTGTCCAGCCTTAATTATTTGTCAATGTTATTCACAAGAGTTAGCCATCTAATTAATAGTCAAAATCAATAATCCTTTGAGAGAGCCCTCTCAGGCTAAGGAGGCTAAGCCTTAGTCAAAAGATTGGTGTGAAATAGTTACACTGAGATAGTCTGATCAGCAGCCTATCAGGGTCCTATTTTGGTGATAACAATTCCACTTAGACCTCTCCAAGTCAAGGGATAAGGCTTTGATCTGTGTCTGCTGCTCCTGGACGATATCTCTAAGTTTGGCACTTTCTGGGCCCATATCTGTATCATCATCATGAATGAGAATGAAGTCAGTCTCTCGTTCACCTGAAGTCCCCTCGTCCTATAGAGGCCTCTTGCCTCGATCCTGAACCTACTGTGCTAATGGAGGAAGTGAGGCCCCTGCCACCCCGGGTGGAGATAATACTCACTTCGCTGCTACAAACAAATATCTAGTGCCCCTCTGATATGTGATGAATACCGGTATAGTAGCAGTGTGTGGATCATGGCCTTCATGCTGATGAGAAGGTCCACTTGTCTCATGCCCAGCCTCTGAAGGCCCCTGTAAAGCTCTGAAGAAGTCACGGGAGATGAAATTATCCCAAGAGATGCCTTGTAATACAAGTTGATGAACCACCACAATCTTGATGAGAGCAAAATGATAAACAATGTTAAGTTGCTCCTAAGGGGTTTTGTGCTGCACAAGGGTGGTCATCCTCTCTATGTTCCGGCATATGAAATAAGGAATATTCATCATCCATACCCGGGTGAAATGCATGAGAAACCTGATGTGATAAGCATATAAATGAGAGAACCGTCCCTCGCAGCTGAAATACTTCATGATTAATTTCATTAGTCGAGCATATTCATCTTTAAGATATCAGAATGGAAACACTCTTTTGAGCTGCCTCAAGAAACTGGGTTTAATATATGGTTCATAACGCTGCTGATCAATCTTATTTCTCTTGTTCCATGGTTCTCCAATGTTTGGTATGTCGGTTGCCAGTGAGATAGATTCTGGTGTAAGTGTGAAGGTGACACCAGCCAAAGTAACCTGATCTCCATGTAAATGCTATGCAAATAGACGAGCCAACTCATGATGAAATTGAACATTAGCCACCTTCTCACAAAACTCATAGCATGAATGATGCTGAAAACAGAAGATGGCTAGAGGGCAGGCCTATAATTTAGTGAGGGTGATTGGTTCTTCTATGTGGCCTCCAGGGTGCATGTTCTTCCATGGGTGAGTCACCTTGGGTCTCCAATCCATAATTAGATGAATGCTTGGATGCTATAACTGTTGTACAAAATGCCTTGGAGAAAACTAATTGCTGATGTATGAAAACTGTGTTGGGCTACTCTTTAGTAATGTGCCTAACCTCTGCCACCAAGGGGAAAACAGAACAAGGGACTGTTAGGAGGGAGGAAAATAGTGAGGGATCAGGGGGTATTGGGATAGATTTTGTTAGGGAAATGTAGGAGGGTTTGGGATTTTATGTATGGGAGGTTTAGGGTTTTATATTTAGAAATTTGGAAGAGGGAATTTGGGATAGGGGTTTAGTGATTTGAGGGGATAGGGAACAATGAAATCAGGAGAAAATGGAATAGGGGAGAAAATAAAATTATGGAAAGAGAATAAACTTGGTGGCAAATAGTTGTCAAACCCTAGGCAACAACTTTTATTTGAGGAATTTAAGATGATAGGGTTTGATCATTTGTTTAGACACTTAACACATCAACCATCATAGCATAACTACCAAACTTTGATGAGCAGGAGAATTGGAGCTCAACCTACTTGAAACAAAGGAAATTTGTACGTTTTTGGCATTTGGAGACCGTTCTAGAACTTTTCAGGCTGCTCAGCTGTATGCGTCGCGCAACTTGCCCAATGCGCCGTGCCTTCCCGGTGCACCGTACTCGTATTATTTTGTACTGAATGGTCGCACCCAGTGCACCGCGCCTCACCAGTGTGTCGCGCCTTCTGCCCAGTGCGCCACACGCACTATAAACACAATTTTGTTTTGGAAAATTATAGTTTCTCCCTCTCTCCACTAACTTCAACCTTCTTTGATCTCTTGGATACAAATGGATGTTTCAAAACAATGAGAATATCTTATAGTGATAGTGGCATGTCTTGACAAAGGAAGACTAGGGCTGCCCCTGGAGAATTCAACAACTGAAAAACTTTTGACAATTACATGGCAATTTATTACAAAACAAAATGACAAATTTTCTTCAAAAAAGAGTTTTGAAGAAAAGTCATAGTCGAGCATATGATGATGAAAACATTGGAAATGAAAACTTATTAAGAACCTCCCTCATGGGTCTGCTGGAATTGCTGGACATTGTTGAAGACCAAATCAACTAACCCTAGACCTAGTGACTGAAATGACTGTCGGTGAGCAAGAGACTGAAACAAGACTGTAAGTGACTTTAACACTTGATTTTGATGAACAGACCTACGCCATCATGGATAAGGCATGAGGGGTAATGAATGACAAGACCCTTCCGTTAGATTATGGCATGCCCCTAGCGGAATACAACTGAGTGAATCAAGCGAGACACCTAAAAATGAAATGCAATAAGAGAAATGATCTCTGACGGAGGGATGACCAGACTGACTATAACATTGGCTCCAATGGGGATGGTAGCTCCTTGGAGATGCCAAGAACGGCAGATTTATGGAAGATCTAGATAGTGCCTTCGTCCATTGGGCTATGGAGTCATTATTTCGACAAAAAACACAAGACTTTGACCCATTTACTGACTGAAACTTGATTCAAACCGACTCAATTATGAAACCAACATGACTGAAAAACTGACTCGATAAACTGAATTCAAAACTGAAATCTTTCTTCAGAATTATAGCCTTCACTTCAGGTCCCAAACTGAAGAAAAGATCACAGCACACACTTGCAATGAAACTGAAATAAAATGGTATTTACAGTGACAATGTAAACAACATAAACAACTCAGAAATGATACCGCTTGAGCAGCCGACCATTGACGGCCCTCCTAGACAATATTCCCCATTCATCTCCTTCAGAAGAAAGGCATTCTGACCTCGATATGCTACAATCTTAAAGGGACCTTTCCAGAGATTTTCAAACTTACTGTGCTTGCCCTTTTCCTCATTCCTTGCATCCCACTTCAACACCACATTATCCAACTAAAATTTTTCTGCCTTTGCTTTTCTATCATAAATTTTCTTAATTCTCTCCTGCAGCTTGAACATGTTTTGAAAAACTTCTTCCCGTGTCTGCTACAAATGGATCATTTGATTTAGTCTTCTCTGCATTGGATCATCTTCACTACCAGCCTCCTTAAGAAGTTTTACTATCGTAGCTATGAGAGAGGTAGGAAACACTGTATCAACTCCGTAAACTAGCTCAAAGGTGGACATACCAATGGATTTCTTCTGACTCACTCGATCTTCCCAAAGTGCATGGACCAACTTCTTATGCCAACTTTTCTTGTTTATTTCCAGCAACTTTTTAATGATGTTAACCAAAGATTTATTGGAAGACTCTGCCAATCCATTGCCTTGTGGAAGATAGGTGGTTGAGTGCCCCAAAGTAATTTGATATTTATTACAAAACTCAACCATCCTTTTTGACTTGAAAGTTGTTGCATTATCAGTGATTAGCTTATTTGGGCAACCAAAACGAGACAAAATATTATTCTCAAGGAATGAAATTATTACCACATCTGTAGCTTGTTTAGTGGGAATTGCTTTGATCCACTTCATGAAATAATCTGTTGCCGTGAGGATCCATCTATGTTGACCTGAAGAAATAGGATTAATTTCCCCAATGAAATCCAACCCCCACTGCTGAAAAGGAGCACTCACCTCAATGGGCTTAAGCGGCAAAGGCTGTAATTTCCGCCTTCCTTCAAAAATATGACAGTTATGACAGCACTTGATAGTCTTGAACACATCAAAAAATAATGTTGGCCAATAGTATCTGGCTCTCAGAATTTTATTTGCCATTGTTTTCCAAAAAGGTGACCACCACAATCTCTTTTATGGAAATCTTCCATGACCTACTTCGCTTCTTCTTCCACCAAACAATTTAACAAAACACCACCGAGATCTTTCCAATAAAGTGCATAATTCAAAATACAAAACGTAGTAGCCTTTAACTTAAGAGTTCTAGCTTTGTTTCTAGCCATTCCAGGTGGTGGGGTCAAATTCTGAAGCACATATATGATATCTGAATACCACAGAGAAAGAACAAAGATTTCAGATACCTGAATTGACGGACCTACCTCATTTTCATTGGACATAGCAGCAATCAGATTTATGTCTAAGACGTGCAGATTTGATTCAGCCATTAAATTTGCCAATCCCTATCCTTTAACAAGTTTTGTGGGTTTTATCTCCACATCATACTCTAGCAAAGTTGTAATCCACTTGCCTCATCTTCCTTCTGGATCTGTTTGTACCAAAATATCTTTGACAGCAGCGTAGGAACATAAGCCAAAATATGGGAATGAAGAATATATACTCGAAAATCTTTCAATACTTTTAGAAGTGCAAGGGCTTGCTTCTCAATAATGTTGTACTTCAAGGCTACATCTCTTATAGTTCGGCTGAAGAAAGCAATTGGTATTTCATGCTCATCTTTTTTCTGCATTAATATAGCTGCCATAGTATGCTCCGAAGCAAATGAAAACAATATAAAATCCTGAGTGTAATCCGGGCTGATTAGAACCAGAGCTGAAGAAAGAGCCAATTTTACTAGATTAAAAGATTTTATAGCCTCTTCGGTCCACTTCACTTAGCTGTCCTTATTAGGCATGTTTGTAATCTCTCTTAGGTGTTCAACAAGATTAGGTACAAAGCGGCGTAAAAAATTCATCTTACCATTAAAAGATTGAATCTCTTTCTTGTTACGGGGAAGGTCAATTTGCTGAATCGCCTCTACACATGCTAGATCAATACGAATGCCATCTTTTGTTATGATGTGTCCTGGTAGTTTGCCTTCATCCATGGTGAACAAGCTCTTCTATGGATTTAGCGACACACCATATTTTCTGCACTTTTGAAAGACAATTTTCAAATGATACATGTGTTCTTCATCTGAATTAGAAAACACCATCAAATCATCAAGGTACACAACCAAGAAGACATCCTTCTCATTTGCGAAAGCCATATCCATTGCCCGTTGAAATGTGGCACCTACGTTCTTCAAACTGAAAGGCATTTTAGTGTAATGAAAAGTCCCCTACGAAGTGGTGAACGCTATTTTGTCTCGGTCATCTTCATGGACCAAAATTTGGTTATATCCAGAATAACCATCGAGTAGTGACATACGAGATGCTCCAACTACTCGCTGAAGTATGTGATCCATTTTTGGTAGCGGATAATTATCCTTCAATGAAACTTTGTTGAGATTCCTAAAATCAATGCACAAACGAATCTCACGTGTCTTCTTTCGTACGGGCACAAAATTAGATATCCAATCAAAAAATCTAATGGGGACGATGATTCCGGATTTGTACAACCTATTTACCTCCTTCTCAATTGATGGTAGTAATTTTGGATTAAGCCTTCTTAACTTCTATCTGAAAGGTTTCTGATTAGGCTTAATAGGAATTGTGTGCTGAATTATATTGGTATCATATGTCTTCAAGTCAGAATAGTCCCAAGCAAACACATCAGAAAAGGATGAAAACAAAATGATATATTTGGCCTTTACCTTTTGTGGCAATGTTTTGGATAGCTTTACCATCTTCGGATGTTCAGTTGTTCCAATATTCACCTCTTCGACTCCCTTCTCTGTTGGCTGCAATGTTGGTTTGCGGGCTACATCATCATGATCAAAGAGTTCTTCTAAAGGTATCAAGCCTTTAGGAATTACATTATCCTTGAGTTTCAACACTTCCATTTGATTTATTTGCACATCATCTTTACCACCATCATGTTCTACATCAATTGAGGTATCTTTGAACTTACCTTTGTTTTGCAGAAAATCATCAATTTCCTCATCATCTTGGAAAACTTGCCAATATCTTTGATTGTCCGGGACAGTCAGATGATGTTTCACATGGATTTCGATTTCTTATTTGAGTTCATAGGAATATTCAAATTACTTGCTGCCTTAGAAAGTGCATCTGCAATACTATTTTGAATACGAGGCACACACGTCAAGGTATAATCTGAAAACAGCTTCAAGATGTCTACAACAGCATTCTAGTATGCCTGCATCCGAGGATGCTTTGCTTGATATTCGCCTTTAACTTGCTTAATCACCAACTCGGAGTTGCCATATACAACAATCCTCTTAGCATTCAACTTTCTTAGGATTTTTAGGCCAGCAATCAAAGCTTCGTACTCAGCCTCATTGTTTGAGCAATAAAAAACAAGCTTGTAAGAACATACCCGCACATTACTAGGCACTTTTGTCGGAGTAGAAAAATGACTCTGTACCCAAATACCAATTCCAACACCATCATTTCCCACTGCTCCATCTAAATCCATGGTCCACAGACCATCTTCCTCTTCTTCTAAGTGTTGAAACTCTATTTGCTGTATTGTTTCTGCTTGTTGTCCATTATCTTTTCCTAATTGCTGAATGGTATTGTCCTGCTCTTGACTTTCTTTCTTCAAAACTTCTCTGAAATTCTCTTCTATTTCTGGAAAATCATCTGCTACAACTAACTGACTATCAATCTCATTGAAACTATCTGAATACAAAAAAAAAGACTCTAAATTTGTATGTACATAATTAATCGGATGATTAATTGGTTTCTCCTTGCTTGTAATCATGTATTTCATTTTTTGCTCCCGATAAAGTTTTCTCATTTGGCCAAACACCGGAATCGTTGCATAGGAGTAATCAAGTTGCATTGTTCCTTTAATCTTTGCTCCCCAAGATCTGGAAAGAAGCATGCCAAATCTAGGAGGTATATTCACCACCACCACATCCATAAAAACATTTTTAGCTGGAATCTGATCCAAACTGACCACCAAGTCTTTAATGAGCCTAATACATCTCACCCTGCTAGAATCAAATGAATAAAGATCATGGTATTTCCTAGTGATGTCCAAACCCAACTTCTCCATGATAGCCTTCGGCATAAGATTGTGGGAAGTGCCGGAATCAAACATAGCATTATGCAACACAAACTCATGCACTCTCAAACTGATATAAAAAGGAGGCACTTCACTATCTAGAGACTCACCATTTAATGTTGGTCCAAAAATCAGTTCAGGTTGATCATCTTCCATACTCACCATATCAGACATTGGGTCAAAATTCAAAATTTTAGAGACTTGACCTCTATAACTGTTGTTCCTCATTAGTTCATTCAAGGGAATGGATACTTTTAATTTAGAAATTTCATTTTCTAAACTAAAAGCAGAAGTATTTTCTACCTCTTTGGCTGGAACATCTTTCCTTTCAGCTTTACCTTTTGATACAATTGGCTGATCGAATCTTTCATTTTCTAGTGGAGACTTGCTAGGAGTAGGATCAACAATTTCTTTTCCTTTATTTGGTACAACAGGTAGCTCATTCTTAGATGTTGGAACTTCCTTTCTCTTTTGGATTGATTTGATGGGGACATTTCTATTTCTAAGTGAATACTGACGCTGCTGGGTGGAAAAAGCATGCATATAACCTCTTTGATACTCATCCGACTCCTCTTCAAGAGCTGTGTCATTTGCCAAGATAAAATCTGCATCCTTCTGTACAGCTTAACTTTTTGCATACTCATCATCTTCAGTGATAAAGGTGGGCATATCATCAGGAGTAAAGAAGTGATTTTCTTATCCTACTACATTTTCTTCATCATCAGATTCGAGACCAACAAAATTCTGTTGAAGAGGTGTCTTTACTTGCTACTGTTGTGATGCTGGTTCTTGTGCTCGCTGCTCACACTGTTTGATCTTAAATTGAGGTTGCTACTGGCCATGGAAATTAGGATTCCGAATCTGCAATTCAGGCTTATCAAGTGTTAACCTTTCAATCATCTTTTCTACCTTGCAGAGCACTTGATCTGAGGTAGAAGCTTCTTCCTTTATTGAGACTCTCTTCTCAGCTTTCAATCTAGCTCTCTTGTCATTCAAATTTGCCTCAACACTAACGGCAATTTTCTGCATTTCTTCTAAGGTAGCTAGATCTCTCTCTCTCTTAATTGATAAGCCATGTCCAGATCAAAACCATCCAGGAAATTTAGCAAAGCTGACTTTCTAGATGGCCTTAAATCATCAGGAATTGCATTATAAACCGCATTGAATTTAATACAATAGTCTTGCACGAACTCACCAGCATTCCGCTTGATCTTGGTATATTCAGAAGTGATTTGAAGAGGATATTTCTTTACTTCCCAATGATCCAAGAACTATCTTTGAAGATCTTCTAATGTGGGAATACTTCTAGCTGCCAAAGCTCTGAACCATTTTCTTACCTCACCTGCGAAAGTCTGCACGAATAATCTCATGGTCACGTTTTCTGCATCAATCTCATGAAGCTCGAAGAAATCCATCATTTTGTCTACATGTTGCTGAGCTGTGGTACCATGAGGAGTGCCATCAAACAAAGGAATTTTACTCTGATAATCTGCGGGCATGTCACCCAAAACTTGAGGCAACGTAAGAGGTGAAAAACGAGCAGCCATTGCTCTTGGTGGATTTGCAATCGGTCTCGGTGAAGTTGGGGGAGTGGGTGCAGCTGATGTGTAAGGTGTGTGAGGAGGTGTATGCGGAGGTGAACCAATCTTGGGTATTTTAGGAGTAGAAGGAGTAGACGGAGGCGATATGACTGCAGATTTTTTATCAGAAATAGTAGGCTCCGGGGGAAGGGTGGGAATGAAGGGAGGTTCAATGGGAATTCTTGAACTAGATGCAATTGCGGATGACCCAAGGGTTGCAGAAGTAGTCTCTAAGAAATCAGCAATATTAGAAGCCGTAATTGAAGTCTGGAGCTGTTTCAAAATGTAATCATCAATGGATTTATTAGCCCTTTCAGTTTCAAGATTTCAAACAAACTCAGGATTTAAGGTAGTGGAAGCGACAACACTTTCAGATTTGGTTTCAAACAGAGACAACTCAAACTGCTCATCAAATTCTTGATCCTCAAGATACTCAAAATTGACAGGACAGGACTGAGCTTTGAACACGGGAATGATGGAACTTCCTTGGCAAATGATTCTTGGAATCAGATTGGGATTTTCGTAGACAGGAGGGGGATCAGGATCCGAATTTGCTCTGGTATGTCTTCTGGAAGCCAGTGTGATATTTTTTCAAGAAATCAAAGGGACATAAACAACTTGTTCAGCCTTTCAAATTCTAAACTTATCATCCAAAAGCTTAGAATTCTTAGGTGTACTGGGGTAATTTGCAAATCAAGTGCCACGATTACAATCTAGACCGAAGATTGACTGAAGTAGAATTTATCTACTTGTGCTAATGTAAAGCAAAAGCGTTTCGAAGGCTACCGGGCATAACTTCAGGCTCCATCTGTAGCTTATAAAACAAATTACATCAACAAGAAAACCATTTTCTTCTCTAGTATGGTCGCCACTATGTTAGAGCCTAGATTTACCTTAGGCTTAAAAGGTAAGATTCTAGGTCTACATCAAACCACACTCAGCCTCGTAGCTAGCCCTACGAGGACACGAGAGGGCTCTCTCCGGGTCAATCTCAACAAAATATAATCGATGGGGCTTGAGATGACTGAAATACAAACTAATTTTAGGCTAGGTATGAAGTGCAAGGATTTAATTTGAGTTTGTGGGGGATTTTTGTTGGAAAAAGGGAAAGGCAAATTTGGGTCTGGGGATGAGGCCTAGTTTTTGCAGAGTTTTGGTTGGGGCAAGGAAGGCATTCGTTTTGATGTTTTGTATTGAATGGATGAATGGATAGGGCCGTTGAGGGGCTAAGGATGGAAAGAAAGTCTCAAGATTCCTCCTCAAACATATGAAAACATGTAAAATTAAACAAAATTTCAAGGCAGAGCATAGCAGTCCAATGAGTTCTACCTTAATCACTCATTTGTTTAATTGCAAAAGAAAAGAGAAGGGAAAATGATACACATAAAAATTAGTGAACTTACAAATACATAAAGAAAAACACCATCAAAACATAGAGCCACATGGATCCCAACAAGTGCTGCAAAACCCTGGTCTTTCCTTTGCCAAAATTGCATAAATGAAATGTACAATAGAGTGCCAAGCAATCCCAAGTATCCAACCCTGAAAATGACTCAGAAATTACATTATATAGACAATCCTAATTGCTTCCCATGCCTCTAGGGGTCGAGCTCATCATTATAGGAGCTATTTGAACCAATTCTAAACAAGCAGCTGAAATCTAGGTAGTCAAACAACTTACCCCTATATGCTAGGAAACTGATTCATTCATTTAATTTTCACCTTTTAGTGAATGAATCCTCTAGAACAAGTAAAAATGTGACA
Source organism: Pinus tabuliformis (assembly GCA_031772625.1). Lineage (NCBI taxonomy): Eukaryota > Viridiplantae > Streptophyta > Pinopsida > Pinales > Pinaceae > Pinus > Pinus tabuliformis. Next base: position 1,158,969,981 of record CM062819.1, read on the forward strand.
ATATTACATCATGGTTATCAAATTACATCATGAAAGATCAAGAGTAACATCAAAAAGCAAAACTAGTCAAAACTGGGTGAATTTCTGAGCTGAACAGTGAAGAATAGGCAAAAAGACCTCTATGTGCCGCGCCTGATTCTCTATGCATCACGCCACTTTGGAGCTGAATTTGAGGCACTTACCGAAGTCCAAATTGAGCCCAAGTGTGCTTGTATGAAAGGTATGCTTGTCTACTTTCCATCCCAAGTGGAAGTTTTCAATTTGGCTTCCATGTTCCCCTCAAAAGGTTAGTTCTTCCAACACTTCTTCCTGTGTGTCAAAATAGGAGCAGTGAGGTCATTTTTTGAGTGTTTTTGGCCTCTTGAGGACTCAAAACCTACCTAAATTTCTTGGCCATGAACCAGGAACAATAATTTATCATGAAAAATCTAGAAATGCAAAGTTTTTTGGATTTGGAGCCCTCTAGCAAAAGCAAGCGCCACGTGGCGCAGCGCATAGGGAGGAAAAACCTGTTTTTTAGTGCAAAAAATTTCAAAATGCCAAAAATTGCTCCAAATTTCTTGAAATTTGGGCTGGACCTTCTCTATCAAGTGTCATACTCGGCTAAAGAGGCTTTGGCCAATATCCAAAGACGATCATGCTCCTTTTTCTTCTTTTGCTTCCTTATTTCCTTCTATAATTTTGCCTTTAGATTCCTTATCCGTGCCTTGCGAACCTTGTTCCATGCCATGTAGTGGAAAGCCATGTGTCTCAGCAATGCTTTGTCCCTATTGGCCTTGTCCAGTAGTCCATCTAAGTGGATGTTGACTCTCTCAAGCCAAGACTCCCGATCATCATTAATCTCTTGCTCCAACAAAGTGAATTCAATCCTCCTCCTTTGGGCATCTTGACAATTCTCCCTAATGTTTTGTAATTCCATAATCACCTACTGATCTTCAAGTTGCTTATTCCTTTGCTCCAAGTATTTTATATTCCACTTAGCCCTCTCCAAGTCAAGGGACAATGCTTTGATCTCTGTCTGTTGCTCCTGGATGATATCTCTAAGTTTGGAACTTTCCTGGCCAATATCTATATCATCATCATGAATGAGAATGAAATCGGTCTCTCGTTCACCTGAAGGCCCCTCATCCTGTAGAGGCCTCTTTCCTCGAACCTGAACCTGCTGTGCTGATGGAGGAAGCGAGGCCCCTTCCTCCCCAGGTGGAGATAACACTCGCTTCGTTGTTGCAAACAAATGTCTAGTGCCCCTCTGATATGTGATGAATACTGGTATAGTAGCAGTGTGTGGATCATGGATTCATGTTGATGAGAAGGTCCACCTGTCTCATGCCTAGCCTCTGAAGGCCCCCGTGAAGCTCTGAAGAAGTCACAGGAGATGAAATCATCCCAAGAGATGCCCTATAATCCAAGCTGACGAACCACCACAATCTTGATGAGAGCAAAATGATAAACACTGTTACGTTGCTGCTGAGGGGTTTTGTGTTGCACAAGGGTGATCATCCTCTCTATGTTCCGGCATATGAAATAAGGAATGTTCATCATCCATACCTGGGTGAAATGCATGAAAAACCTGATGTGATAAGCATATAAACGAGAGAACCGTCCCTCATAGCTGAAATACTTCATGATTAATTTCATTAGTCGAGCATATTCATCTTTAAGATATCAGAATGGAAACACTCTTTTGAGATACCTCAAGCAATCGGGTTTAATACATGGCTCATAATTCTGTCGGTAAATCTTCTTCCTCTTGTTCCATGGTTCTCCAATGTTGGGTATGCCGGTTGCCAGTGACATAGATTCTGGTGTAAGTGTGAAGGTGAGTCAAGCCAAAGTAACATGATCTCCATGTAAATGCAGTACAAATAGACGAGCCAACTCATGATGAAATTGAACATTAGCCACCTTCTCACAAAATTCATAACATGATTGATGCTGAAAACAGAAGATGGCTAGAGGGCAGGCCTGTAATTTAGTGAGGGTGATTGGTTCTTCTCTGATATGTCTGCCACCTCTATGAGGCCTCCGGGGTGCATGTTACTCCATGGGTGAGTCACCTTGGGTCACCAATCCATAATCAGATGAATGTTGAGATGCCATAACTGTTGTACAAAATGCCTTGGAGAAAACTAATTGTTGATGTATGAAAATTGTGTTGGGCTAGTCTTTAGTAATGTGCCTAACCTCTGCCACCAAGGGGAAAACAGAATAAGGGACTGTTAGGAGGGAGGAAAATAGTGAGGGATCAGGGGGTATTGGGATAGATTTTGTTAGGGAAATGTAGGAGGGTTTGGGATTTTATGTATGGGATGTTTAGGGTTTTATATTTCGAAATTTGGGAAAGGGAATTTGGGATAGGGGTTTAGTGATTTTAGGGGATAGGGAACAATGAAATCAGGAGAAAATGGAATAAGGGAGAAAAGAAAATGATGGAAAGAGAATAAACTTGGTGGCAAATAGTTGTCAAACCCTAGGCAACAACTTTTATTTGAGGAATTTAAGATGATAGGGTTTGATCATTTGTTTAGACACTTAACACATCAACCATCATAGCATAACTACCAAACTTTGATGAATATGAGAATTGGAGCTCAACCTACTTGAAACAAAGGAAATTTGTACGTTTTTGGCGTTTGGAGGTCGTTCTGGAACTTTTTGGGCCACCCAACTGTATGCGCCGCACAGCTTGCCCAATGCGCCATGCTTTCTTGGTGCATCGCGCCCATATTATTTTGCATTGAATGGTTACGCCAAGTGTGCCGCGCCTCACCAGTGCGCCGCGCCTTCTGCCCAGTGTGCTGTGTGCACTCTAAACACAGTTTTGGTTTGGAAATGTATAGTTTCACCCTCTCACCACTAACTTCAACCTTCTTTGATCTCTTGGATGAAAAAGGATGTTTCAAAAAAATGAGAATATCTTATAGTGATGGATTTGATTTTTGTTTCTCACAAACCCACTTTGTAATGTTTTGACTTGGCACTTTTTTCACAGTGAATACAACTCTGTCTTTTTTTTGCTTACTCCTTGATTATTGGCTTGAATGATGAATCTTTTGGCTATTTTTGCAGGGATAGTGGCATGTCTTAACAAAGGAAGACTAGGGCTACGCCTGGAGAATTCAACAACTGAAATTTTTTTAACAATTACATGGCAATTTATTACAAAACAAAATGATGAATTTTCTTCAAAACAGAGTTTTGAAGAAAATTCATAGTTGAGCATATGATGATGAAAATATTGGAAATGAAAGCTTATTAATAACCTCCCTCATGGGTCTGCTGGCATTGCTGGACATTGTTGAAGACCAAATCAACTAACCCTAGACCTAGTGATTGAAATGACCCTTAGTGAGCAAGAGACTGAAACAGGACTGTAAGTGACTTTAACACTTGATTTTGATGAACAGACTTGAGCCAACATGAATAAGGCATGAGGGGTAATGAATGACAAGACCCTTCCATCAGATTATGGCATGCCCCTAGTAGAATTCAACTGAGTGAATCGAGTGAGACACCTAAAAATGAAATGCAATAAGAGAAATGATCTCTGACGGAGGGATTCCAGACCGACTCTAACAGCCTCAACATGATGTCGAATCAAATGATATTTAGTATTGATGTGCTTCATTCGATCATGGAACTTTTGGTTCTTGGCCAACTTTATTGTAGAGGTATTGTCAATCATGAGTGGAGTTGATTGTACTTGTTTTACCTGCAAATCTTCAAGAATTCCTGAGCCACACAATTTCTTTTGTTGCTTTAGCTGCTGCCGCGTATTCTGCTTCTGTTGCGGAATCTGCTAGAACTGATTGTTTGCGTGATCTCCGGGAGACAGCTCCTGATCCAAGACTCATATCATATCCGAAAGTTGATACCCCAATTACTTTGTCTCCATCAAAGTCTGAATCTAAGTATCCAATCAAACTGAAGTCGTCCACCTGTGTATACTTGATTCCAAAGTCTTGAGTTCCCTTCAAGTACCTTAGAACTCTTTTTGTAGTAGACCAATGTCTCTCACAAGGCTTTTGCATAAACCTGGAGAGGATTCCAAAAACAAATAAAATGTCTGGTCTGGTAGTAGTTACGTAGTTGAGACTTCCTACAAGCTGTCTATAATTTGTTGCATCCTCAAATTCTTTTCCTTCAATAGATGTGAGCTTTAAGTTTTGTTCCATTAGAGTACTAAGAGGATTGCACTTTGTCATGCCAAACTTGTTCAACAGATCTCCAATGTATTTCTTTTGAGAAAGAAATATGGACTTTGGATGTTGGGTTACTTCAATGCCAAGATAGTAATGAACATAGCCAAAATCAGTCATTTCAAAACCTTTCCCCAATTCCTTCTTTATGGATGCAATGTAGCTTTCATTGTTCCCTATCATCAAAATATCATCTACATATACTACAAGATATACAATTGTTTTTCCAACTTTCTTGACAAATAAAGTTGCATCATCAAGATCAAAATGTTTGAAATTGAGTTTCAGAAGATGCTCAGTTATTTTTTCATACCAAGCTCATGGTGCTTATTTGAGGCCATACAAGGACTTCACAAGTTTGCATAATTTATGTTCATGTCCTTTCACAAAAAATCCTTTAGGATGGGACATAAAAACATTCTCTTTTAGATATTCATTCAAGAAAGTAGTTTTTACATCCATTTTATGGACTTTCCAACCGTTCTGAGCTGCTAGTGCAAAGAGTGTCCAGACGGTAGCCTATTTTGCTGTGGGGGAAAAAGTCTCCTCATAATCGACCCCTTCCTTCTGTGCAAAAAATTTTGCCACAAGCCTAGCTTTGTGCTTGTCAAGTGAGCCATCAGATTTATACTTGTTCTTGTAGACCCACTTGCAGCCAATTGGTTTGGTTCCTAATGGAGGATCAACCAGCTTCCAAGTGTCGTTCTTTATGAGGGCATCATACTCCTTTTGCATCGCTTCTTTCCATTCATCATGAGAAGCAACTTCTTTGAAGGAAGTTGGTTCAAAATCTGTAGACAAGTTCAATTCACAATCATAAGAAACATCCATGTCAACAGGTGAATTAGAGTCATCTACATCACTTCCATTTTTCTGGTTTGAATTTCTGGTTCCTATCTTTCCAACTTCATCGGGATGAACAATTTCAAGTGTCTTTGTCAGCCACTTTGGGGGACCTTTCTCAGATGGTCCAGGCTGCTCCGTTGATTGAGTTGGGACTGAATCAAGATTGAGTCTCCCAATTCTATCAATTACATCACTTAAAGCATCATCCGTTGTTGGAGTTTCTTGCAGGGGAGAGTGTTCTTCAGAAGAAGATTCCACATGTTGATCTAGTATAGGAATCCCCCCTTCAAGATGTGGAATCTGATTATCAAATTCTTGAAATGATTTTGCTTTTACGAATCTATCCAAGTGATAAAGTTGCCACTCAACAACATTGTTAGATTTGAATAATTCAAGGAAAATTACATCTCTAGATACAACAAATTTCTTATTTACTTCATCATAGAGGTGGTATGCTTTGGAGGTGTTTGAATATCCCAAGAAGATACACTTATGACTTCTAGCACCAAGTTTGTGTCTATGTACCTTTGGTATCAAATCATAGCAGGTGGAACCAAAGACCCTGAGATGCTTTACCGAAGGAACATGTCCATACCACATTTCATATGGAGTCTTGTTTCTTATAGCATTAGATGGACATCTATTATTTATATATGCAGCACATAGAACAACATCAGCCCAAAACATTATCTTTACATTTTTGAAGAAGAGCATGGATCGTACCATATTTAAGATTGTCCTATTCATTCTTTCAGCTACACCATTCTGTTGGGGATTATAAGGCACAGTTGTTTGATGTTTGATCCCATGTTGGCAAATATAGTTTTCAAATTCATTTGATGTGTATTCTTTTCCATTATCAGTGTGAATAGACCCAATATGAGATTCTGCATCATTTTAAATCCATTTATGAAAGTTCTAGAATGTTTGAAAAGCATCAAATTTGTTCTTTAATAAATAAACCCAGCACATTCTGGTGTAGTCATCAATAAATGTCATGATATATTTATTTCCATTTGCAAAAGGAACAGACATTGGACCACATAAATCTGAATGAATGAGTTCAAGTTTTCTATGTGCTCTTGAATGTGAATCATGAAAAGGCTGTTTGCTATGCTTTTCTAGAATGCAAGCATCACATTGCTTAAGTTTCCTAGGAATTGTAGGCAAACCAGCAACACCATTTTTCTTCAACAAGCGAAGGCTTTCATAGTTCAAATGTCCAAATCTAGCGTGCCATAATAAACTTGATGGAGTGTACCTTCTTCATGATGAGAATTGTATGACAAATGTTGTGCATGAGCAAAGGTTCCTTGTAGCTTGAGAAGCCTTTCTTCTTCTATTCCCCTCATGACAAGTGAGAGATCAGATGCTTTTCTTACCTCAAGCTTGCCATCAAACATATGAATGGAGTGACCTTGCTGGCAGATGTGGACCAAGGACAACAAGTTTCTCTTGAGTTGTGGGAGATATAGAACATGATTGAGAAGAAAGTCTGGAAGTCCAGGCAGTTTAAGCTTGATTGTGCCAAGCCCTGATGGCTTGATTTTTGATTGATCTGCAAAGTATACTACTCCATCAACATTGTCAGTGAAATCTTCAAAAAAATCTTTTCTATGAGTCATGTGGCAGGTTGCTCCTAAATCAAGCAACCAATCATTTTTCCAAGAAGCAATTGAAGCGTTAAATAAATCTTCATTTACTCCAATGTTACATTGTGCCACAACATAGTGAGCGGATTCAGGTGCTTTACCTTTGTATGTATCATCAGTTTTACCTTTCTGTTGGTTTCTTTTCTGCTCAATTTCATCCCATGGTAGCTTGCATGTAGAGGCATCATGTGATCCATTTCTTTTGCAATGAATGCAGTGCAAATCTGCCTTTTCTCCTTGAGAATGTCTGCCCCCCCTGCCTCTGAAATATCTTCCTCTTCCTCTTCGACCACCTCTTCCTCTTGTAGAATCTTGAGCAGAATGCTTTCCTTTATGAGCAAGGCACATAGCCTCTTCAGAAGATTCAGGGGTCGTCTTCTTTCCAAAAGCTTTCTCTCTTTTAGAAAAAATTTTCACAAGAGAGTCAAAGGTTATATCTTTGAGATTTCCATTTGCTTGCAATGACTCAAGATAATTGGAGTAAGTAGGATAAAGTTCCTTGAGAAAAGCGATAAGAGGAATATCCAATTCAACTTTAGTGGATTTGATATCATGCATTATAGACTTTACTTCAGATGCAAGAGCAAGAGGATCATTATTTTGCAGTTCAAGAGTGAAGAGTTTAATCATGAGTTCAACAACTTCAAGTGCAGAATGTGAGTCATAGAGTTCTTTCAGCTTTTGTAAGGCTTCAAAGGAAGTTGAATATGACGAAATATGGTGACTCACCTCTTCATTTACAGATGTTGTGATTAATGCATAAGCTTTGTTGTTCTTGTTTTCCCAAATGACGAGCTCTTTGTCTGAGGTAGGCTATACTGGTTCATTGTCTCTGTCTCTGACACACACTCCTTTCCACAACTCATTGAAAATGAGGGTGTGTTTTATCATCCGGGACCATTCAGGATAGTTATCCTTGCCAGTGAGAACTATTCCCACAATAGATATGATTGAATGCATTGTAAAATCCGAGAGCTGTAAAAAATACTTCTGCTGGCAAAAAATGTGCTTTTGATCCTAATATCAAAGTGTATTCTGGCCCCAAACAATATATTAAATACAGTCAAACGCAGGAGCATTAACAATGTTAGTCACTTTGAAAATAGCTTTATGAAAACAACATTATGGTAGCCCAACAGCATGGTATATATGGGATATAGTCTATATGAAAATAGTAGTCACACCAAACATTATATATACCAACGTATGTATGAAAACAACAGTGTATTAAAACCATCCAAAACTTGAGTAGGAATAGAATTCTGCTATGCCATTCATATACCATTGACCATTGAAAGGAACGCTACCACTGTCATAAAAAAACTTCACCGCATATGACATTTTAATCCATTATATGCGTGTGTTTGTCGTGCACTCTCTCCACTCCTGTGCGCTTCTCCGCTGATGCACCAGGGGTGGGTTTCAACGCAGATGCTTCTATTCTCATTATCAGAAACAGACAGAAAGTAGGTTAAGTAGAAATTCAAACAACCCAACACCTCAATGCAGCCGAGCACGGAAGAAATATTACGGAACTGGAACAACCCAAGTGCATTGAAATATTAAAAGAAAAACCCTGAGCAAGTGCCCGTGAGCTACAAATACGAGTTCAATGCTCGAACCTTGCTATTACTAAACCGACCTGCGAAATTTTCTTGTCCGACTGTTTATTAAATGGCTTGAGACTCCCTTGTGAATCTTATTAAATATCAATAAGAGCGGCAAGTTTTTGTTAAATCAATATTGACAGAGTAGGAACCAAATAGCTACCATTATTTTAGTTCAACGAATTGAATAAGGATTGCTTCTATCTTTAGGAAAATGCTATGTGCATAACTTGAAAACGCCGTTGAACTCTACGCGGTGACAAAATCGAATCCTCTACCATCACAAAAACTTGAGGGAGCTCCAAATTAAATGAACATAGAGCCGAGAAAATCATCTTTTGCGCACTCTCAAATCAAACAAACTGCTGTGACATTGTATTACAGTGAATGGCACGGTTGCAGAGAGGTTTCACGTTATGGAAAAAAACATTATGTTGATAATCCAGAGAGCACAAGTAATGCAGGGGTCAGGACTGTAAATATGGAATATGGAAGACAGAGGGCGTAGGCAGTGTCAGGCAACAACATTCAGGTGATAGTGTGGAGCAGGCTACCACATTTATGAACAGACAACAGTTTTTTAATGGAGAACAAAGGAGGAGAGGAGCAGAGTAGGGAGTTACAAAGGGCATTAAAAGCTAAAAAAAGGAGTTGGCTCCGATACCATGTCAGGCCAGGCAGTAACTCCACAAAGCAAAAACTGATTCGTATCTTTAATTCCATCAGGCAGGTCTTCATTATATACATGAGGGAGAGACTGTTCAGTTCGTCTCCCGATGACTGTTCATATTTCCTATTTATCTATTTACATAAATTCACCCAATCACAAGGATTAGGTGTCAAAAAAATGAGGCAACATCTTAACTTCTAATCCATCAACCCTCCATACAGAAGAAAAACATGCAACATAGTCCTGTGGTGAATTTTAGTCAATATAAATAGGAATATTGCTCAACAGCACTTTCGATGGAGAGAACCGATATAACAAAACAACCTTAATAGTGCTCCATTCTTGTAGCCAATTTCGGTGTGCTTCCCACCACCTTGCGGGATTAGCTTACAAAGCAACACTCATTATAGGGATTTTCTGACATTCTTCAATACAAGAATCAATTTATTTAATAAAATGTACAACATAATTAGTACCATTAAAAATAGGATACTTTTGCGCCTGAGCACCAATCCAATGAATACTTCGAACAAAAATGTCAAGAGTCAAGTTCATGTGCACCCTATAGCAATTCTTCAATTGTGGCCTCAGAGCCAACTGTACTTTGGATACTCCTCCAACTAATAGAGCCAGTTGTTGTGGGGTTAATGTAATCTTCTCTCTTTCCAACAATCAATTGATACAGGTAGTCTACAAAACTATAGGATTCAACATCATCCATGGGCTCAGTAAACTTTAAACCCTTATATGAATCAAGAGGTTTCATAGCATCCATACCATCCACTTCCAAAGTCATAGTCTCTCACTTCAAATCGATGACTGCATAATTCTCAAAAGCTCAATCAATGCCCAACAAATCTGGATATGTGTCTTTATCCCCAGTAATATCGATAACCTTGAAATCTACATAAGTCTTAACAACAACTATATCAACCTCGACATCTTCTAGTCTACCAATAAGAAGAATGCATTATTGGTTTTCCATCCACAACTGAATAGGGGAATAAGCCAACTTGGGTTTTCTAAGAGCTTCCGAAGTCTTTCTTGGCAAAATATCAACATCCAATCGCAAATCTAGAATGGATTCCTTGATTTGAAACCGTCCAATCTGAGCATCTACCTGAAACTCCCTTCCATTCCTCTTCTTATTCCTCCACACCCATCTGGAATGCCTCTCAAGTAAATTTGCAAAAATCGGTTCCTCGGAGAATAGATCATGCTTAACAACGGTCTTCAATCTCTTCTGCAACTGGCTAGTGAGTTTTTCGTCATTTATAATATGTAAAAATTACTAAAACAAATCCATTATAGGTTGGAAATATTCTGCAAAATGTTCCTCCTGACGTCCCTTCACTTGCTCCTATAACTCAATGGGAGGTCCTTATAAGGACATTAACTGATGGAAAAGTTAAGTTGCATCCCTGTAATGCTCCTTTTGTTGGTTTGTATTATATGATTTCTTTGGAATCTAGGACTCTAGTATCAGTTCTAGTCTTCTTTCCTCCTCTCATAACAACATTGATATTAGGCAACATTGAAGGACTAGGATCCTAGGGCTCTGTGCAGAATAAACTAGCTTCCTTTGCCTGGTTTTGTTCTTCCCATCGAGCAATAAGTTCAGGGAAGTCTTCTACTATGTGTGTGTTTACTCAACAGTATGAACACCATGGTCTCCATGGCAAAGGAAACTATCTCACCACATGCCCTTCTTGACCACAATTATAGCATATAATCGGACCTCTTCCACCTATCCTTCCTCTCCTCGGAGCTCCTCCTCCTTGCCCTCGAGGAGACTCATTAAAAAATAAACCAAAATTGTCCAGACACTCAGCTAAGGTTTCCAAGGACTGACATTAGTTCATATCATGGTTAGGGGATCCACAAAATTTACACAATACATATTCATAACTTTTGAATAATTTTGTAAAATAGGGCATAGGTGAGGTTGATGCATAAAGCTTCAACATATTTTACAGTAATCTTTTCCAAACATATTTGTCGAATAGGGAAATGACTAGAATGAAGTATTACCCTTATAAGGAAGCCCACAAAAAATTTTCACAACTTGTGGGGTCTGCAGCAATTGAGGTCCCATTGGCACATTGCATGGTCTTAGTCCTTTGTGTCATCAAAATCTGTAGCATCATTCCCTTCAACCTGAGGGTGGGTACACCTTACATTAGGTCTCATCAAACGTGAAGGTGGTACATCTCTTAGCCTTTCTATCAATGTAGAAATTTTATTTTGGAGGCCCATAATAACATGATATGTCAAAGTTTCCCTAATTATGTGATTTTATGGGTAACCTATCATAACCTCTAATTTCATTGCTCACTCCAAGGCATCTTATAGCATGCTAACCTTCTATTGAGATAAAAAAATCCAGATCATTGGTAACAAATCCTTGATAAAATAAATCTCTCTGGTGATGGGAGTCAATGTAGTAAAATAATTTACTAATAGCATTCTTGAATCGTTGCATGCATTGCCAAGCTGATTCCCCCTAACTTTTATTAATGTCCAGCAACACTGCCAATCGTTGTTGATTTTATTGGAGTAACTTAAACTCCTAAACAAATTCTTGCTTAAGTTAGTCAATTCCAACATTAGGGTTAACATCAATCCACTTTATGAACCACCTCAAAGCCCTATCCCACATGGTGGTCTAAAGCTCGATGAGCTTGGTAATGTCAGGGGTCTGACAAGACCTCCAAACATCTTCACACAAATACCAATGTTTCTTGACATCTTCTCCCTCCTTTCCTACAAACTCAAGGTATCTTCTAAGTGTCCCAGCTGTAACTCTAGCCATGGATGGTTGCATTGTAGAATCAAGTATGAACCTTCATTAACCCATTTGAGAATAATTAACTGAACTTGATTGAATAACATCGCTAGAACTAATTTTACATTGAAGCGATGAATAAACTTTATTAAACTTGCGTACATTTGAAAAGAGAAAAGTGGGACTTTGATATAGCACCAGGGGAAGGTCAGGGGGAGGAGTAATAGTCATGTTGTTATGTTGTGGGATTATGTGTTCTATTTTTCACTCATTTTCAAAGAAAAGTTGCCTCATTACAAAATATAAACCATCATCTACCGGTGTATCATCTTCAGGTGTCCTGGTCAGTCAGGCATCTGGCTCAGGTGTCTGAAATCCTTCTTCATCCCCATGCATCAAAGTAACTACTCCTAATCCCTTCACTCCACCTCTGCTTCTACTCCCACTAGACACTCCCATCATGACATGAAAATAACTCTCTCCCTCTCTCCCTTTCCTTAGCTTTGGAGTCTAAATTTCTCTCTTGTGGTCTGTCTAACTCCTCACATCGTCGTATATGTGTTGTAATTCTCTTTTTCTAGCTCTGAGTTCCCACAACTTCTTCTCACGCCACTCTTCAATGATTCTCAACCTCCAAAACACCCTAAAGTCCCTTTCCTTTTGTAAATCTTCTTGATTCATTATAGGAATCCCTTCATCCTCCCGCAACGACATGAAATCCATTTCCCCTAATCAATTCCCCCAATATGAGTAACCTAAGTTGCCATTTGATCTAGTAGAAAATCCAACAGGTTCTCTTCAACTAAGAGTATCTTAATCCAAAGTGTGTTTCCTTTAGTAGTCACCCTTGTATTCTATGTTTGAATATATCCTCTACACGGCAAAATGATTGATGTTTTTCTGCTGCGATCTGAATAATATATCCTTCAATCCTTCTGTTAACCCATAAATCAATGGCTCTTGTCAGTTCTGTATCCAACTAATGAGGATCAACCAGATATTCTATTGTCAAATCCGTATGAAACCATGGATGTATGGGAACCGTTGATTTATGGTGGTATTCAGTCAGCCAATTTTCTAACTTCTTCGTAAATTCACACCAAAATATTTCATACTAGTCGCAAGAAGGTTCAACATATAACATATCTTGTTTAACCCGGTCCATATTTTTCTCCCGCAGTTGCACCTATTGCAAAATAAAGTGGTCAACCTTTTCATGCCACAATGTTTGGATATTCCAACGAACATATCGAGGTTGCATGATCTAAATCCCCCTTCAAGAAACTCGAGGTCCCGACAATGGAACCATTTGTTGGAAATAAAATTTACTTTAAAACTGACCTAGGGTTTGACTGAGGGTGCCAACAAAAAGCCTGCATAGTCTAGCACTTCGTTAACATATTCACTCCTTCCAAAAGCAGGAAGAGTCTCATCCAAGGTGAGCCAGAACCATGGAAAGGTATAAGGTATTTAGATCTTCAAATTATATGAATTCCGCGAAAATTGTTGAAAATAGCAACAAGAAATGATAAAAATAGAATCCATAATATTACAATTTTAATTTGTCCTTGAATTAAAATTGTGAGTTAAAATTTGAATTTAGTCTCACTAGCTGCTTGAAAATAATTAATTAATTCATTATTTATTTATTAATTGGAGAGATTCAAGTTAGAAGTCTTTGTGAAGTCATGCAATATTTATCCCTTAAATTAAGGAGATTATCCCTTAATTAAGGAGATAATATTGAGTTATATTTGAGTTGTAATTAGTTAGCTTAGTTTACTGAGTTAAGTCTAGTTAAATTAGCTACAAACTGTTTGAGGAACTAATTGTGAGTTCAGTTAGTTAATGCAACATGCATCCAACTAGTGTACCCCAGACAACTGAAGATTCTCTCATTAGTAACTCATGCATGTCTATTTTGAGAAAGACCCCGTTGAGCTAAATGTCAAGGATAGTGTACTATCAGTTGCATGTTTTCTCCTATAAAGGAAACCCATGCATGTAGTCAAGGTAAGGTTCCTTGAGGATTGCCAGTTCTGACAGGGTGTGAGATCAGTGTTCCACTTGGTTGAGAGTTTTCCGAATGGTAATACGAGGATCACCCAAGAGAAACAACGCAAGGAAATAGGAGCTTGGAGGGAAGCGAGGAAGGCTTCTAAGAAGCTTTTACTTCCTATGAGCATCCAAGGGGATTGTACTGAGAGCTGGCTAGCTGTGAGAGCTAAGGATTTGTATAATTCTGATGTATTTCTAGCTTGTATGATAATACAAATAGTGAGGTTTTTAGCTGAGGCTTTCCCCTGAGTATTTTCATGTGTATTGTGCATTGATTCTTCTTCTTCTAGTTGTATGTACTCAGCTCGATCTTGCTCAATCTATAAGCTTTTGCAAAGAAAATTAATAGTAGAAGTATATTATAGTGTTTTGCTTTGGTTATATTGCATTATTGGGTTAATCTACAGTCAGATATTTTATACGGTCTCAAAGCGAGATTTGTAGAGAATTTGTAGAATTTCTACATGGTATCAGAGCTAAGTTTATCGGAGCTATGAACAATATATGGAGAAGAGAATTTGAAGTTTCAAGTTCGGGGTTGCAAGTGAAAATTGAATTCATATCATACTTCAACTGAGATGGGACATTATGTGACTAATTGCCCATCGAGGAAGTCCAATAAGGGATCCTCGGAAGGATAAGAAGGTGAGGCATTGGCCTCTCTGTTTGAAATGGACTTTACCCTCATCGTATGAATGGTGTCATCAATGATGGGTTGTGTTTGGTATCTTGATAGTGGAGCCTCATTCCACATGACCGGCGATAAAAGTTTATTCAGTTCCTTGGAGGAGAAAGACCTCAAGATGCACATAGAAATGGGTGACGACGAGAGGTTTAGTGTTTTAGGAGCGGGCATGGTTTCTTTTTAGAGGGAACAAGGAGCTCCTATCACCTTGAAAGATGTGAAGTATGTGCCTGGACTAAATAAGAACTTGGTATCGGTTGCAATGTTGGAGGAAAAAGGCTACGTTGTTGTCTTCAGTAAAGGAAAGGTGTTCCTTAGACACATCACCACGAGACAGATGAAACATTTCAGTTCATGAGTTCAGAACCTGTATGCTCGTGAGGTTCAAGATGCATTCAAAGCCTTGAGGAGCAAGGAAAATGTTAGAGACTTGGTCATTGAGAGGGAGAGTAAATTGCCTCTCAACATGCAGTCCCAGAAGAAGTCTTAGACAATTGTGGAGGAGCCACAATTGGAGAAGTGGGTAGAGGGATCACATGCAACCATACCTCCAGGTGTGAGGTGGGGAAATGTGAAGTGATAGTCCCAAGAAGGCTAAAATTGGGTAGGGTCCATTGAGAGGTTTTATCTCATGGATCGTACCTTGCTATGGGAGCCCAAAGTATATAGTAGCAGGAGGAATTAGTGGGAATGATGCTGTCAGAGATCAAAGTGAGAGAGGCTAGAGTAGTCAAATACTGAAGAGCGTAGAGAAGGATTGACAACAGTGCAAAAAGGATGAGTCAGTAGAAGCACAAAGTTTTTAGTTGACAGAGGAAATAGCAGTCAGAGACTTTGATGACAAATGCATCATACTAATTCAGGTTGGATTTTTTTTTTATTTTTTTTTTTCTACAGTTGCTGGAGCTACAACACTCGAGAGAAGTGTTGCATGCAGAACATTCCAAAGGTTCAGGATCATGATTGAGTTGAATTCCTTTCTTGTTGAGAGGGACTGTTGAAAATAGCAATAAAAAATGATAAAAATAGAATCCAGAATATTCCAATTTTAATTTTTCCTTGAATTGAAATTTGAATTTAGTCTCACGAGCTACTTGAAAGTAATTAATTAATTCATTATGGATTAATTAGTTAGAGAAATTTGTTGGGTTTTGTGTTATATTAGCCCACATAGTTAACCAGGGGGTTAGAGCGGGGGCGGAGGCCCCCTTTCATTGCGCTGATTGCCTAGCAGGGGGGTCACAGGGGGTTTGAGGGGTGCAAGTAACCCCACTCTATGGGGTCTGGGGTAGCGCCCCAGAAAATTTTGGTTTTGGAACCTATTTTAGGTTGGGCAAACCCACCTATGGTTTTGTGCATGATTTTAGCACATGTTTTTGGATGTGATGGTTTTTGGTCCATGGTTTTGGACATGATGGTTTTCGGTCCATGTTATTGGATGCTTCGGCATATATAAATATGTATTCTAACATTGAGAGGAACATAATGAAAAGATCAAGCTAGTAGTCCCGATTTTTTGATCCATGGGAAAATCTTTGTGTATATGTGTTTTATGGCTTATGCTCTCGCATTGTTTATTTTTTGTGTTTTAGAATTCATATGGAGGTAATTTCTGTACGAGGTTAAAACCTACATTTGGTATCAGAGTTGTTTTGGCTTCAAGGGGACGCCTTTGTTGCTGAGGGGTTTCGCTCGGGCCTGTGGTACACCTTGTTCAGTGGGAGATCTGCGAGATTGATTCTAGTGGTGAAAGAAGATGGTGAGCAGTGGAAAGATAGAGACTGAGAAATTTAATGGTCAGAGTTTTGAGTTGTGGAAACTCAAGATGGAGGATCTGTTGATGGATAAAGATCAGTGGATCGCAGTAGATCCAGGTACTAAACCAACGGGAGTGTCCATTAAAGAATGGAAGAAGTTGGATCAGAAGGCAAAGAGCACAATATGATTGTGTGTCTCAGATTCAGTATTGCTGAATGTATCAGGGGAAGCTACGGCAAAGGCTTTATGGGACAAGTTAGGGACTTTGTACCAATCTAAGTCTCTGGTGAATAAACTATTCCTGCGGAAAAAGCTGTATAACCTGAGGATGAAAGATGGAGACTTAGTGACAGAGCATCTGAATGCATTTAATATTGTGGTAAGTCAGTTAGCATCTGTTGATATTAACATTTCAGATGGAGATAAGTGCATCAGTTTGTTGTGTCCTCTACCAGATTCATGGGATAGTCTGGTTATTACAATAGGTAGTAATGCAACTGCCTTGTAGTTTGATGAAATAGTCTCATCCTTGCTCAGAGAGGATATGAGACAGAAAAATATGAAGAGACAGAATGGTGATGCCTCGTCTGTACGAGGATGGTCCCAGAATAGAAAAAAAAAAGTCATCGAGTGGGAGATCTAAATCTCTAGGAAAACCTGTAAAGGTGGTGTGCTGGAAATGCAGAAAGGTAGGGCACTACAAAAGGGACTATAAATCTAAATCTCCTGATAAAGGAAATGGATCTAATGATGCTCCTTCTGCAGAGGCGAAAACCACCTCAGATGAAGGTGGGGATGTGTACTTGGCTTCTTCAAGTACACATGTAGATCATGAGGGATGGTTGATTGACTCAGGTACATCCTTTCACTTCACTCCCCATAGAGAGTGGTTCTACGAGTATGAGAAATATGATGGTGGTGATGTCTTCTTAGAGGATGATAGGAAGGGTAGAATCATTGTTCACAGAAAGGTAAAGTTGAAGTTGCAAGGTCAAAGGGTTAGAACACTTCAGGGTATTCTGCATATTCCTGTATTGGCCAGAAATCTGATTTCTCTAAGCAAGTTGGATGATGCAGGTGTAAAAACAGTGTTCGAGAAGGATACCTGCAAGATGGTTCAGGGAACACTGGTATTGATGCATAGAGTTTGGATTGGAACTCTGTACAAGCTGCAAGGTAGCATGGTTGTTGATTGGTGCAACAGTTCTGTGGTTCCTGAAAGTGGAGAAAAAAATCTAGTGTTCTCTAGAGAGAAGATCATGTTGTGGCAACAAAGGCTTGGACATATTGGAGAGAAGGGCCTTCGAATACTTCATGGTAAAGGTATGGTAGAAGGTATGAGTAATATCTCTCTGGATTTTGATTTTTGTGAAAATTATGTATATGGGAAGCAGAATCGGGTGAGTTTCCCCTTTGGTGGTAAGAGGGTGAAACATATATTAGAGCTTTTGCATAGTGATGTGTTTGGACTTGTGAAGGTTCCATGACTAGGTAAGTCTATGTACTATGTATCATTTATAGATGACTTCTTAAGGAATACATGGATATATTTCCTTAGGAAGAAATCTGAAGTCTTTGATAGGTTTAAAGAATTCAAGGCTCTGGTGGAAAACCAGATGGAGAAGAAGATAAAGGTGATGAGGATAGATAAAGGCGGAGAGTTTTGCAGTAAGGAATTTGAAGAATTCTGTAAGAAGTTTGGTATAGCACGGCAAAAGACTACTCCATATACACCTTAACAAAATGAAGTTGTAGAAAGAATGAACAAGACGTTGATGGAAAGGGAAAGAAGCATGCTCAGTTGTGTCAGGTTAGGACAGGAATTTTGGGTAGAGGTAGTGGAGACAACATGTTACTTGGTCAATAGATCACCTTCATCAGCATTGGAGGATAAAACTCAACAAGAGGTATGGACTGGTAAGAAATCCTCTCTTTCACATCTGACGATATTTGGATGTGATGCATATGTACATGTTCCAAAGGAGAAATGAACCAAGTTGGATAGTAAATATAAAAAGTGCATCTTTATTGGGTATAATGATGGTTTAAAGGGTTATAAGCTTTGGAACCCAGTGACAAGCAAGGTTGCGTACAACTGAGATGTGGTGTTCAGAGAGGTGAAAGATGTTATTAAACATGAAGTCCAACCAAAGGAATCTGAGAAGATAGAGTTTGAGCTAAAGGAGGAAGAATCAGACTCTACAGCAGAGGAGGAATTAGAAGATGAAGAGCCACAAACTCGAGGTCTGAGAAGATTAGTTCGAGAAAGAAGGCAGCTAGAAAGGTATAGTCCATCTGCTTTCTGTTCAAATTTTGCTTTATCTATTACTAATGATGATCCCAGAACTATGAAGGAAGGAGTAGATTTAGAGGATGGAAAACTATAGAAAGAGGCCATGGTTGATGAAATGGCATCTTTACACAAAAATGACGCTTGGGATCTAGTGGAGTTGCCGACTGGAAGGAAACCCATTGGCAACAAATGGGTGTTCAAGAATAAGACAAATGCAGAAGGAAAGGTGGAGAAATACAAAGCTAGGTTGGTAGCAAAAGGTTATTCCCAGGTGTCAAGAATTGATTTTAGTGATATTTTTTCTCCCGTTGCTAAGGTAACTTCTATTAGATTACTTTTTTCTGTTGTTGTTTCTTTTTATTTTGCAGTAAAACAGATGGATGTGAAGACAACATTTCTTCACAGGGATCTAGAAGAGGAAATCTACATGAAGCAACCTAAAGGCTTTGTGGTGAAGGGTAAGAAAGAACTGCTATGCAAGTTAAAGAAGTCTCTTTATGGGTTAAAACAGTCACCAAGGATGTGGTATCAGAAATTTGATAAATTTATATGGGGACTTGGCTTCACTAGAAGCAAAGTAGATCATTTTGTTTATTTTAAATTAATTGGTGACCGTGTTATTTATTTGGTCTTGTATGTGGATGATAAGTTGCTGTTTGGAAATGACAAAGAAATTATCCAGGATTTGAAGATCCAATTGTCCTCCAAATTCGACATGAAAGATCTTGGTGCTACAAAATATATTTTAGGCATGGAAATTAAAAGAGATCGGGCAAAGAGGAAGCTCTAGTTAAACCAGAGGAAGTATGTCGAAACAATATTGCAGAGATTTAATATGCAGGATAGTAAACCGGTGAAGGTTCCTATTCCTATAGGTGTAAAGTTATCTACTAAATAGTGTCCCAAGACACAAGAAGAGGAAGAGGATATGTCTCGTGTTCCATATGCAAGTGCATTCGGTAGCCTGATCTATGCAATCATCTGTACTAGACCAGACATTGCACATGCAGTGGGAGTATTGAGCAGGTTTATGTCAAAACCAGGAAAGGAGCATTGGACAACAGTGAAGTGAGTTTTTAGGTATTTGTGTGGCACTGGTGGTTATGGTTTGTGCTACCAAGAAAGACCAGGATTGGACAGAGTGTTGGATATTCATGGCTTTGTTGATGCAGAATAGGCTAGAGATCTGGATTAGAGAAGATCTACAAGTAGGTATGTGTTTAACCTATTTGGAGGTGCAGTTGGTTGGATGAGTAAGAAACAATCTGTAGTGGCACTATCAAATACAGAGGCAGAATACATGGCAGCCACTCATGTAAGCAAGGAAGCAGTTTGGTTGTAGAGATTATGTTCAAGTATGAGGTTAGTACAGAGAGCTATAAGGATAGACTGTGATAGCCAAAGTGCTATTTTCTTGGCAAAGAACCCTGCATATCATTCAAAGACAAAGCACATTAATGTTCAATATCACTTTGTGAGGGATATGATAGAAGACAAAAATGTGTTGCTGGTAATGTTGGACACTTTGAAGAATACTGCATATGCATTGACAGAATCTGTGAGCTCTGAGAACTTCTCCTGGTGTAGAGAAACAATGGGCATTGTAGGGCTAGATAAATGACTAAGCTCTCTTGTGGCCCCCTTGTGGAAAGAAAACAACAACTGGGAGAATGTTGGGTTGTGTTATATTCTTTCCACAACTAGCCCACGTAGTTAACCGAGGGGCTATAAGGGGAGTAGGGCCCCCCATTCGTTGCATCGATTGCGTAGCGAGGGGTTCACAGGGGGTTTGAGGGGTGCAGGTAACCCCACTCTATGGGTTCCAGCACAATGCCCTGGAAAATTTTGGTTTTGGACCCTATTTTAGGATGGGTGGACCTACCTATGGTTTTGTGCATGTTTTTCGCTCCATGGTTTTGGAACCTATGTTAGGTTGGGCGGACCCACCTATGTTTTTTTGCATGATTTTCGTACATGTTTTTGGACGCAATGGTTTCTGATCCATGGTTCTAGATGCGATGGTTTTCGAACCATGGTATTGGATGCTTCAACATGTATAAATATGTATTATAACATTGAAAGGAACATAATGAAAAAGTCAAGCTGGTAGTCCTAGTTTTGGTATCCAGGGGAAAATCTCTATGTATATGTGTTTTATGTCTTATGCTCTCGCATTTTTTGTTTTCTGTGTTTTAGAATTCGTATGCAGGTAATTTTTGTACGAGGTTAAAACCTACAGAATTCAAATTAGCAGTCTTTGTGAAGTCATGCAACAGTTATCCTTTAAATTAAGGATATTATCCCTTAATTAAGGAGATAAGATTGAGTCATATTTAAGTTGTAATTAGTTAGCTCAGTGTACTGAGTTAAGTCTAGTTAAATTAATTCCAAACTTTTTGAGGAACTAATTGTGAGTTTAGTTAGTTAATGCATGCATGCATCCAACTAGTGTACTCCAGATGACTGAAGATTCTCTCATCAGTAACTCATGCATGTCTATTCCGAGAAAGACCTAGTTGAGCTAAATGTCAGGACAATTTACTATCAGTTGCATGTTTTCTCCTATAAAGGAAACTCATGCATGCAGTCAAGGTAAGGTTCCTTGAGGATTGCGCAGTTCTGACCAGGTGCGAGATCAATGTTCCACTTGGTTGAGAGTTTTCCACTTGGTAATAGGAGGATCACCCAGGGGAAATAGGGCAACGAAATAGCAACTTGGAGGGAAGAGAGAAAGGCTTGTAAGAAGCTTTGATTGCCTGTGAGCATCCAGGAGGATTATACTGAGAGCTGGGTAGTTGTAAGAGCGAAGCCTTTGTATAATTCTGATGTATTTCCACCTTGTATGATAATACATATAGTGGGCTTTTTAGCTGAGGCTTTCGCCTAAGTATTTTCATGTGTATTGTGTGTTGATTCTTCTTCTTTTGGTTAAATGTGTTCAGCTCGATCTTGCTCAATCTTTAAGCCTCCATAAATCAAATTGATAGTAGAAGTAGATTAAAGTATTTTTCTTTGGTTATATTGCAATATTGGGTTAATCTACAGTCAAATTTTCTATATGGTCTCAGAGTGAAGTTTGTAGAGAATTTGACGAATTTCTACAAAAATCACAACATTCATTCTTAGCCATTCAAAATATGCATTCAATAGGGAACTTAACATAAGCATACAATTTTAAAGGGACCCATAAATTACACAGATAAATGCTAGAAATCTCATCTTTCTTATACTAATTACCATTAGAGAACAATTTCATTACAAACAATAACATTACAACTTTCTATAGTTACAAACTTGTGTGCAGTATCAAAATCTACATGGTATACATAACCAAAACCATTACAAATCCAGATCTCGAAGAAAAGCAACTTTGGACACTCAACCCTATCTAATCCTCAGGCTCAATCTAAAATTTGCATCATTGTCTAAACTTATTTCTCACTGCCTTTTGTTTTCTTTTATTACCACACTCACTTGCCTTGATACCTCACTCGCTTGATCCATGGTTTTCTGTACCTAGGGCCATCATTTTGGTTTTTCATTTGACTATATTAAAATATCAAAATTAGCTCCTAGTTCTTTGACACGCTCCCTTGTTTTTTGTTGCTCGAGTTCTAAGCCATCTAACTACCATTTTAGTTTTCCAATGCTCTATTTCCAACAATTTCATAAAAAATGCCCTTCAAAATTGTTGTCCTTCCAAAAACGAAGGACCCAACAAAGCCCAACAGTAAAATGAAAAAAAACATTCCTTTAATATGGTAAACATTAATTATTCCCCATGGGTACATGTGGAAATAATGATAGTGCCTCATGCTTTTCCTATGTCTAATTAGTAAGGAACAAATTAATTAGATACTTATAGAAGCATGAAGAAGGTCAAGAAAACCTAACATTAAAAACAAACAAAGGGTTATAAAATCTTATCCAAAAATAGAAGCAAAGGTTTAAGTACTATCTTAGTGATTTGATATCTCATAATAAATGATAGTTTGATAGGAGAAGAGGCATAGTAACTATAAAGGACAAATAACAACTTGTAAATGACCATAATGGACCATTATATATCATAGCTCATCTATTGTGATTTTTTCCACACCATCACCTCTCATAATTCAATAATTGGTTTACTGATCTACGAATTTGGCATTGTGCTATTTGATATTTAAGAAGAAAGACACAATACATCACTTTTCTAGATCTTTTACCCATGTTATATTTATATAGGAAAAACATTGTTTCATGGTCATATATTTTGTTTTTTTGATGCTATAATTGTAATTCTTTTCATCATATGTACAATTTTTTGTTTTGTTTTATTTTTTATAAATCACTAAAAATAAGAAAAAGAGACACGAATTCTTGTTGTGTTAAAATAAATTTATAGATATTTCTAGTGAGGTAAGCATTAGAATCGTCCACTACATCTTATTGATCAATAAGAAGCCAAATTATTTCACACATGGGATTGCATTTGGAAAATTTTGCGACCTAAAAGGAGATAAGTATTGTGAATGATATGGATTAAAAAAATTAATACATTTTAAAAGAGCAAACAAAGATAAAACAATTTACGAACTAGGGAGACTAATAAGATATACTAATTCATATGCTACCAAGTTATATTGAAGCATTTGTGGGTACATGGTATTATTATCAAGAAAAAATAGAGGATATAGCAGATAATATAGATAATATAGTTTTTTAATAGAAATTTTAATGATTCCTAAACAAATTTACTATGGATACCAATTTTATTATACAAGAGGTTCTCCAAAACATGAACACATTATCAAGTGAACTTCACCTAAAGAGGAAGGAGAAGTTAAGTTTCAGTGTATCAACAAAAGGAAAACAAAAACCCATGCTAGCACAATATACAATTGAATAGTTTGGACATAAGGAAATCAACTCAGAACATATATATATAAGAAAAAAGTAAATGAAACAAGGAGTTTTTACACAAATATCAATATAGACAAATAAGAGGAGGATAAAAAATAGTTGCATCTAGGGAATTTCTAAAATAACGAGGTAAAGGAAGAAAAAGAAATATTGTTTTGTTTATAGAAGTTACATATGTATTTCCATACATATACCATGATGTTAAAGTAATAGCAAAATAATTTGGATCATCGAACCCAAATTACAACTTTATGCAAAATAGTAAGGCAATGTCCCTACGAATATATCCATGGTATAAAGAAATAGTACATGAATAAATGAAAAAGTTACTAGATGTAAGTGTAATATATTATAATAATGAAAGTGAGCAGATTTCACTTATAGTGGTGGAAATAAAGAAAAATAATAAAATTAGAATATGTGTAGGATTTGGGAAGTTAAACTGAGTCACAATTAAAGAATTATTTTTAGCCCACTTTTCTAAAGAACATTGAAAAAAGTGGCATGTAAGGAGATATAATCATTCTTATATGGTTACTCATAGTACATGTTATAGAAATTTTTTGCAAAGAAAAAATGTAAAATATTTTCTCAAGCAATCTCTAGAAAGGAAGAAAATGCTAATGACGTTATACACTAATAATATATACAAGGATTCAAATGATGAAGCAGTGGTAGCTCATAAGCTAGAGAATGTTTTGGATGAAACATCTCTTAATCAAGCAAACCTAGGATGTCGTGGCCTTACTACTGCGCATATTGTGAGGAGTTTTAGGAAGATGCATAAGATAGTCACATCTTTAGAGAATGAAGGCAAGAGTTATTTAGGAATGTATTATGTTTCTCGTAGATGTGTTGTTACACTAACCAAAAGGAAAGAAGCATTTTGATACCACTAATTCTTTTTGTTCAAGTAAATCTATTTCGTGAATTATGAACCCATTGCATTTATACCAAGGATTTTATCTTAGCTTCTGAGGAAGCTTTGAAAAATTTTGCAATTACCATAAGAAAGGACACATGTGACTCTTCTAGGCCCTACTAATAAAGAATGGCAAGTCCAATATCTTGGTGATAGATCTCACCCTCATATAAGTGGAGGATGTAGGTATTTCAACTTAAAAAAATATTGAGGAGGGATATCTCTATGTTTTTGAATTAGTGAACACAACCAAATACTGATTTTAAAATTCATATTTTCAGAGCTAACAAAAATTGCACTCCTTTCAAGAAGATGTGAGGGGGAAAATGAATGCTAAAGATGGAAAATGTATGAAAATAATTATACATTTTATTAATCACTTAATCCTATTAATCCTATTAATATGATATAGTACATGTTTTAAAATATATAAATATATATTATATATCAAGCTATCTTTGAAGGCTACACCTTGCCCAAACCACTTAATTCCAAACAGATCAACCAAACTAACTTACTAATATGGACAAGATATCAAATAGATCACATCCATGTTCCAAGTGCTTTTTACGGTTGAATAGAAATGGATAGATCAATGTTGAAGCTCTAGTGGTCAAGCTTTGTCAAGTGTTGGTGGTCAAGTGCTAGTCGTAAACCAAAAACAAATAGATCAAGGCCAGAAAGAGCATGAATTTCATTTTCCATAGGATTCATCACATTCTTATTCATTAATTGATGTGGAATGACCTTCATACCTGTTAGCTACCTATACCAATAGGTTTCATTTTTCATGATTGGCAGTGGAAGTGCCAATATGATCTACTTTGGTGATGCAAAGATCTCATATTCTTGTGAAAGACACATATCTACAGTTGGTTGATGTTGTCCTACTTCTGAATGGGTGATCCAACAGTCTAAGCTAGGTCATGCCATGTTTCAATTGTTTGTTGTAGATTAGAGAAAGAAATCTGTCAAAACTGTTCAATCTTGGCAGATAAAGTAGTTAGGTAGAGAATGAAGGTTCGCAACTGTTTAATCTAGGGCCTTGGAAGCAATAAGGCTAGCCTTAGATAGAAAATCAAAAGGAAAAGGCCAAAGGAAAAGAAAAGGCACATGAGGGTTTGCAAGTCTAAGTGCACCCTCCTTGAAGTAACAAAAAATGATAGGCAATAGAATGGGTAGGTAGATGGGGTTGCAGAAGCATGATTTATGACATTTCACTGGCATAAGCAAAGAAAAAACATGGTGTCAGTGCAGATCTTCCTATTCAGCCGTGTTGTAGCAGCAAAATGATGCATGTCTAACTTCCCAATCATCCCCCATGACATTCCTTGCTAACATCCCAATACCACCTTTGCTCATGAGATAAATCAAATTCGTGGATTGATCCATATTGCATAAAGAGCCACATTTCCTGTGTAAAATTCTTTTCATTTTGATCTACTCCCTAACTAAGTTTGTTTCCTAAAACTTAGTATATATCACTTCCCATTCACATTCCCCTCCAAAACTAACTACTAACTCTATCTATACTTAACTCCCTATGTTTCCCCCTCCCTATTACTATAAACACCACGGTGTATAAAACCCCAAAAAATTGTATATATCCCTCCCCTTTGGCATTATAGCCATATGTCCAAATATTGGACAACCATGCAGAATCTAAGTCTCGTTCAAGATGTTTTGTTCAAAATTAGGGATTAAACTAACCCCACGTTGGTTTAATAACCTAGGCCCTACCCCTTTTTTCCTTTTACAACCCCCTTGAACTGTTTTACCCGCGTTATTTGTAAAAAAACCTTGTAAAAACCAACATTTTCTCTAACCCGCGCTATTTGCAAAAAACACCAATAAACCCACTTTCATCCCTTACCCAAAGTTTTGATTGAAGCGCATTGAACACAAAAACATTGAAAAAACCCATATTTCTTTGATTTCCAAAGTACCGCCCGGGCGCACATTTCAAGAAATATAATAAATTATTCCCCGCCCCACTGCCATATCGTCCTTTCATTTTATTGACCCGTCGACCGTCAGATCTGGGCTTTCCCATCCGACGGCCTAGATCAATATCGGGTCGCCCCCGATGTCCAGACATTACCTCCCGAAAAGTGTCAGAGGGTGACATCAGGCCAGTGCCACGCGTCGCTCCCAAATCGTATCGGGAGGCCGCCTGCCAATAATGCCACCGTACCATAACCGGTCTGATGGAACCGCTTACCGCCCTCCATATACCGCCTACCCACGTCACACCTACGTCATGCCCACGTCACGCCAAGTCGGCCCCGCGTCAGCACCCGGCCCGCCATCGCTCCGACCTGTCCGCCACCTCACCAGTCCCCGTGGACCACTCACAGACCGCCACGTCACCCTTCCGTACCCGACCCCACCCAATGACGTCATGCTGACATCATCCAAAAAAAACGCGAATAGCCCAAAAAGTCCATATTTTCACCAAAATTCGCGTTTTTTATCACTTTTGCCAAAAGAACTATTTCTGCTCTCTGCATGCAAATTACGACCATTTCGCCGCCAACCTACAGAAATCAACTTAAAGACCGTGGGCGCCCTCAATCTGCCTGCACTTACCGCCATTGCCAAAGTTCACCATGTATTTATCCAAGTTTCCCCTCCGCGCCTGGTTTTTTGTATAAATCCGCCAAAACAAGTGAGAAAAGAGAGAGAAATCACTGTAATTACCAGAAAATCCCCGATGACCACCATTTATCTTCGGTTATAAGGTCAAAATTCACCTACAGAAGTCCACATTGCGACAAGTTTCCATAAATTTATAGTCAGTTCACGCATTCGTGAACTTAAAACCTTTGCTGCACTAATTCACCGAGAAAACAACTTTGTTAGTCCCAGCATTTGCTCATTAGACTTTCTTGGGAGCATTTCAATTGTTCTCACCATAATTCACCCTGCTTCCCCTGCAAATTGCCTTACTTCTGCAAAAAATACTGCTCGGTGTTGCTCTGCCCAGTGAAACAAGTTCTAGTACAATTCAGAGTACTAATTAACCATGGAAACACCAGTAGCACTAAACATTCCACCCTTGAATGCCCCACACAGAGAGTTGGAATGGCAGGCCCTGGGTGATAGAGATTACCAGATGACAGAAACACTCTCAATGCACACCAAATATAATATTCATGTACTCAATGAGCTGAAGGCCCAGCACCTCAGTGGAACTGATATTCTAGGGATTTGGGACTCCAATTTGCCCATTTATAACCTCCCTCAAGTCAATGTCCTTCCAGATTTAATTCACAGATGCAGTGCCAACTATGACCCATGTCAAAGAGCTATCCTCAATACCTCAGGTTCAGTTTTGTTCCATGTCAACCCTGAGGCTATAAATCAGATGCTGAACTTTCACTCTACAAAGCCATTGACTCCTCTTTCCATGATGGACTTGCTAAAGAAAGGAGGCAAGCTGTCTAGTGCCCAAATCATAAAGATTAATCAGCTATTCATTGAATCAGGCTCTCAAACTGTGAGGACCCCTCCTATAGGAAATGTATATTTCAATGAGTTGGGCAAGTTGCTTGTAGATTTGATCAGTTATGTCCTGGGTTACAGATCAACTGAGGATGTTGATGAAACCATTCTGGCAATGATGTCTATTTTCTCCCCTGGAATGCCTCCTGCTGTGCACTATGATTATGCTGCATACATTGCTAATAAGATCCATGAGCAATTGATGAATCTAGAGAGGGAAAAGGTGTTTAGATACACTTCATACATCTATCACTTGTTCCTATTTTATCAACGAGATAGCTTCCCTATTACTCTCAAGAAGCTTGATGCTCAGGGAAACCCAAGGTCTGTGGTATTTTGGACTTTAGTCTTTCATCACATATCTTATTCACCATATAGCTACTGTGAGTTCATAGACCTCTTTATCCATCCAGCTATGTCCTTGCTATTGGGTACCCCTCCTCCAAGATTAACAGATGAGATGCAAAGGATTCTCCAGCTCTCAAAGGCCTACAGCATTGGGGATTGGTACTTTTACCAAAACCATACAGTGATCAGAATATATGGCTGTGAATTGGCCCCATATAGGCTGCCAAGATATGTCCCTATGAGACTCTTTGCCTTAGAATATTTCAGGCAATTTGGAAATGCAGACATGGTCCATTTCCACAGCAAAAACAAGAAGGTACAGCTCAAAATCAGAAACCAGCTAGGCCCATTTCTTTATAATAAAAGAGAAGAAGGATGGAAAGAAGCAGATAAGATCCTAGAGGGCCTCCAATTGAAAACCAGTTTCCTCTGGTCACCCTATGACCCTAATCATTTCATTAGTCTTAGAAGGGTCAAGTTTAAATTGGCAAGCTATGATCATGTCAGGCTGCCCCACATTGAGCAATATGCCAATTTATTAAGATGGAAAGAGGGCACTTTAGAGGAAGCAAGTCCTAGAGAGGAAATACTACAAAGAGAAGCAAAGAATCTTGAGAAAGAAGCTGACTTGGAAACTTGTGGGAAGGTTTCCTTTTCTTATCAAAGGCAACTTGGAGCAGCTGCCTCATCCTCTACAGCCCACCAGCAAGCAGCTAAAACTACTCATCAGGCAGCCAGCAAGGGTAAAGAAAAAGAGATGGAGCAGGAACAGCCACCCCCTACAGCAGAACAGCAAAAAGAGCAGCCAAAGCAGCAAAAAGAAACAGCTGAGGCCCCAATATCTACAGAGCAACAGGCTCAAGAGAGTGTGCCTCCTAGGCAAGAAACAGTAGTGGAGGCCTCGGTGCTCCAAACTCCACTCAATGAAGAACGAAGCAGGAAGAGGGATAGAGAACAGGAAACTCCCCTCACCACATCCACAAATCAAGGGGAGAAAAGGCAGAGACTAAATCCTCTTTCTGAAGAGGAGATGCCTATTGGGAAATCCTTGGGTATGGGCCCTCCTAGCATGGAGGCATCTGCCAGTTCCTTTCAGCATGAACAAGAAAGAACCCTTGGAGGAGAGGTCAGCTCCTCAAGCCAGCAAAGGAGAGCTGAATCCGGCATAAAGCAGTAGTTTATTGACATCAAAAAGAGAAATGAGCCAGTCAGGCTCCAACTCTATAATCACCTGCTTAAAATGGCCCCTACAAACCAGCAGAGGCTTATGTCAGCATATGACATAACAGAGGGGAAAATGACCATGAGTCATTTCATGCCTACCATGCTGCAGCCACAGTCAGCTGCAGATTACATAAGGACCAACCTTGAGGTTCTTGCAAAAGACATCCACCCTATGGACCAAATAGAGCTTCATAAGCAAACGGGTGAGATGGTCTATCCAACACTTGTAGACAAGGCATTCCTGGCACATAAGTTGCAAAACAGTTTGCACAATACAACTGCCCAACTTGAGTTGGAGAAGGCATCCTCCCAGGCCAAAGACAACAGGATCAGGTCTTTGGAAGACATTATTATAGAGCTTGGGCATGACCCAAAGGATCCCAAAGCTATACAAGCACTGCTAAAGGAAAGAGACACAGATATTGTAGCTTTGAGAAAGATGGTGAAGATCCCAGCAACCCTTCACCCTCAAACGGAAGAGGTTGCTCAACAGAGGAAGGACCAGGATGTAGCAGCCATGCTGCTAACACTACATAAGCAACTGGTACAAACAGAAGGGAAGCTGGTAGAGACAGAGGCTGCACTACAGGAGGCACTAAAGCAGAAAGAGGGAGGCCAGAACTCTTAGCCCCCTCAGCAAGTTATAAATCTTGAGGAGCCCCCTCAAACTATCACTCCTCCCACAGGACAGACAGCTGAAACAGGCCCACCAACATCAGCACCAGCAACGACATCAGAACAGGCTCAAAGCCTAGACATGCAGAAGATGATGAAGGAGATTCAAGTCCTAGAAGCCCAGATGGCAGAGCTGAATGAAGCCAAGGAGAAATTATCCACTCTTAATGAAAAATATGATAAATCCAAGCAAAATGTGGCTGAAAAAGCAAGGGAGTTGAAGGCTCTTAAGGAGAAGATAAAGGAGCTGGAGAAAGAGCTTACCCTTGACAAGGTGGTGGCTGAGATCAAGAAAGTTTTATGGGCCAATATTGGCCAATCAATAACAGATCAATGGCAGTACATTGAAACCATTCATGAGCACATGGAGCTCATAGGCAGAGCACATAAGGAAAGCCAAAGGGCAAGGGCATCTCTAGGCACTATGCCTGAGATAGCCAATACGATGATCAATGTTCTCAATAACCGCACAGGCCCTCAGCTGGCAGCCATAGGAATCACCAATAGAACTGACACCATTTTTCTGATTAAGAGGGTCCTAACTTTGAGAAGTTTGGTGCAGACATTGGATAGAAGGTGCCAGGAGATGCAAACAGAAGTAAATAAGTTCACAGATAAATTTACAGCATTTCATAGCAGAGGCCTTCCCAGCTTACTGAACAGCGCAGGAAGGCTACTATCCCATGAAAATTATGCTAAAAGGGTAAACACATTTGCCACCAATCAGATCACTGCAGGATCAAGTATCCCAGAGGAAGCAGGGCCTGCATCTGGGCAGACCCTCTATGAGAAAGTAGAAAATTTGTTTTTTATTATGAATGAAATCAGGCATCTGTTTGAAGTGCCTCCTACTTACTTCAAATATACTGAGGCAGATGAAACACTAGGCACAATTTTGAGGCATCAGTTGCCTACACAGGAATGGTGGACCAGCATGATACAGTTATTACTGTAAACACACAGGTCTTCATCAAATTTTCACATCAAAATACAGAGCATCAGGTTCAGATAGTTGACATATTTACTATCACTAGAGAAGAGTGGACTGAGCCAACTCAGCAAACCAATTCGGCCACTAAAGCAACGCTGACAGGTACAGATGACAGGGCCGAGAAAGATACAGCACGACAGAGCCATCAAGACATATCATTCAGAATTAATAAAGAGCGCTCAACCGACTCAGTGGCCTCCAAAAGTCAAAAAGATTTCTGACAGAAGTAATGGGTATTCATTATAAATTTAAGACAGCAATAACTTCCGTATCTTCTATTCTGAAAGTTGGTGAACGCAGTTATTGAATGAATGACTCGGCGTTTAGATATTTTGTAAAAACAGATTGTATATATGTCCCCTTGCATAAGCTTGCAGGGGTTGTTGATTTTCTCTTCAAAAGAGCCTATGTTGTAAATTTCAGAGTTTAATACAGGGAGCTAATGGAATTTCCAAGGTTCTGTGTTGTTTGATGCGTTGTGGTGTGTTTGCTGACTACTATAGGATTCCTGCATATTTCATGGCACAATAAGTTTCTTTAACCTTTTTGTTATGTATTTCGTTCCTTCATAATCCCTTCATTTTCGATGTTTCACAGTTTAATAGCACAAAAAAAGAATAGTTTCAGGATTTATTCATTGAATACCCTGAACTCAATCTATGCTGTTATGAATGTTTTCCTCCAGTTATAGTTATGAAAGTGTAATTCTTAACTGCTGCACCTTCAAACTAAAACTTTCACAGTGACTATTGTTCAGGAATTCAAACCTGCTCCTGGGTGATATATCTCATTCTCACACCACCAGCTTAGTGGAAAACTCTTAATTGCCTTTCACTAGTTAATCATATTTCATAATCACAATCTTAAGTTTGTTTCATGACATATCTAAAGGCCCTGCAGTTCCAAGAAATCTTACTCAACACCTCAAAGAACCCATAATCACAGACTCCATTACCCAATGGACTGAAACTGTCTGAAGATCTCATCTTAGGTACTGAAAGACATCATCCAACCAAAATTTAAATCAAAACCTATACCTCATAACTAGCCTAAGATCCTCAAGAACAAAGTAAAAACTGAAAGAGAGAGCCCTCTCTGATTACAAGCTAGCTAGAACCTGTAATCCAAAGCTTGGTTAGTGGTTACCCCGGCCGTATTCCCTCAGGAGTCAAAGGGAACAACCTGGGTGTTAACATAAATGGCGACTCCGCTAGGGACCTGAATGAACTTTATAACCCCCTGTCTGATTATTAATACTATAGATAAAGCCTGAGTGACAGCCAGACAGCCTTAGAAACTGCCTTTGCTTTGCATTTGCGGGAGTATATAAAAGTTGCCTCAGTCAATCTTTATTCAGTCTTAAGTTCCATACAGTTGTGCTATGCCTGATCAGTCCTTGTCGAATATCACTATCTCTTAGAAAAATTCTCCTAAAGAAAATTACAGAAATTGGCTCCTAAGAAGAAAACTCGCTATACAAGGTCAAACCCAGACCCTGATCCATCACCTGAATTCCAAAATCCAAACTTAATTTCAAGAATCCTCAAGAGACACAAATCAGAAGGGACTCTATCAGATTCAAGTTCTGAAGCAGGTCTTCAAACTGACATTCCAACCCCTGTTAAGGTTTCTCCACATCCTCAAACCACTGTGCCACAACCTCCTAGTTCTTCATCCAGTTCACAAGGTATCCTTTCAGCCACTCCATCAACTACACATACCCCTCTCATCCCCTTTCCTCCACTTGTCCCATTCATTCCTATTGTTACGCAGTAAATTGTCACTGTCTCCTTGTCAGTATCCCTACTATGCCAAGAAGTCCAATGCACCATGCTCATGCTCTCTTAACTGGCCAAATGACCCACTTTGCCAAAGTTTATTTCATCAGCGCGACTATTATTAAAATAACCGTGCTGAATGGCGGCTGATAGTGTAACTGATGCGCTGCCAGCGTGGAAGCACACAGGTTTTCCGCGCTGGTCGAATTTCATGAGCCAACACATCCTATGGAAGTACTAAGTCGCGCTGACACAGCCTGCTCCGTTATTAAGATGCACTGTCAGCGCCCCAGTTCAGTGTCGCACCCGCGCTGATCCAGTTTGGGCGAATTTGTTCCAACAACCAGCCTTCCAGATGGTTCCAGACCTGGTTTTTGGCCTTGTAAATGACGCCCTACCTTCTATGGCATGTTTGTTTCGTCATTTGAGCTACCTTCCTTGGAGATAAGCTCATCCTCCCACCATTCATGGAGACTCCTTCTCCTATTTAAGCCTCTACCATTGCCATGAGCAGCTAGTTTTTTGGGATAGTTTTTGAGTTTGGATAGTGTGGAATTTATAGTGCTTAGACTGCTGCTGCTAGTAGGTAGTTGGTGTGACAAGTGTGGATTTGCTATAGGAAGCTTAAGGAAGGTTGTGAGTATTGCTTGTGTGAGAGAGAGCTTTTTTTTGGGAGAATCTACCTCCAAGGGTGAATGCTTAAGAGACTTGCTGGCTGGACCCTCTAGAGAAGGACTCAGCGTCAGAACTTTGGTTGTACCTTTCTCTGTTATTGATTAATAATAGATGACTACTGTTATGGTTCCATTCTCATTTGTCTTTGTAATGGTTAATGTGAATTACATCCTTTCTGACTGATGTATAATTGCTTTTATTAGATTTCACGCTCGTGTTTGTCTTTCTCTTCGTGTGTGCAGGTATCTATTCACGGAGATCGTGGAGGATCATGATCGGCCAGAGCGAAGGAACGAGAGTAGAATCTCTTCATCAAACAATAGCATTGGAATCCAAGTAGGTGTTCATTGCCTCTCTTTTATTTACAATTAGGAACTTGCACAGTAGCATTGATTGCTTGTTGCTAGACCCGTTCTGGGCTATTAGGGATCGCCTCTATCCGTAGAGGGGATTTACCTCTCCAACAATTTGGCGACTCCACTGGGGACGCGGTTCTGCGGTTCTACAGGCGGACGCGGGCACGGTCACCCGACGGGCGGGTGTGACCACCCGATGATGCGACGAGCTGCAGGTGCGGTGCGACGAAACAACGAGTTGCTTGCGACGAAGGCGTGACAAAAATGCGACATTTGGAAAATGGCTAAGTGTTTATAGGCGTTGTCAAAAGGAGTAAAGCTGATGTGTTATTATGTATGTTGTGGGCGTATGGGGTGAGTTATAGGGGTTGGCCTTAAGGCTAGACACCCTTCCATAAACCCACAATGGAGTGCGTATGTACATAAAAGCTTTGGGCTCATTTGAAGCAACGAATGAACGCATAAACATATATATTATATGGAGACTTGTACACACACATATATATATATGTGTGTGGTTAATTAAATAAAATATAATATAATAATAATAATATATACGTAGGCTTTTATGTAACATGGTGGGGTTGGCCATGGATGGTGCACCCCCCCCCCCCTAAAACATAAGGAAGAGAGCGTATATATTGATGGAGATGGAGCTCATTATCTCCATCGAACTTCGCTTGGAGATCCTCGCATAAAGACAAGGAAAAGTGCAAAGTCTTGCGCATAGCTCATGCGCATAAGAGCTAAGGAAGACCTTGCATATTTTGGGTTGGTTCATGTGAAGTGTGGTCTCGGTTGAGGGAGTTCTATACACGGTTTGATGCAGAATTGTATGAGTGTCTTGGTGACCTGTGCGGGTACCCGCTCATAAGCAAAGGTGCATAATTGTGTATGTAAAAGGTTGTCTTATGCCTATATTGTAAAAAGATTCTAAGTGTTGGCCGTGGACTTTGCCCGACACACTTGTATGTATTATTGAAGGTTTTCATAATATAATTATCGGGCAGACTTTACCGGGAGTTGCCCCTCCCATTCTACACGGTTGTTTGCAATTGTTATTCGGTTTAATTGCACATGAAAATGTTAAGAATGGTTTATGATGAATTATGAAGATTAATGCTTTCATATGGTTATAAGATAACAGTTAAAGCATGTTTATATCGGTTAAGGCGTAGTCCATGTGCACAAGTATTGTTAAAAAGAAAGTGCACGGTGGTGTCGCACCTCGCCAGACACGGTTGGAAGACTACCGTAGGCTTGGGGGCGTGACAGGTGGTATCAGAGCTCGGTCGGAGCTGGTGAGCAAAGCTTGCTTGTGGCAGTTGACAGGTGAAGATAAGGTTATGGAGAACAACCGAGGTCTTGTAAACTTGAAGATCTGTGGCAAAGATATTCAAGCATTGGCAGACACAGGTGGCACATATAACCTTATATCAGCACGGTTAGTAGAAGAAGTGGGGCTGATATCTAGTATGGAGAACTGGGAAATAACCTCGTGGAATTTGGCAATAGGCTCGATACAAGATGTACCTGTACAGATGGAAGGATGTAGAGGTCAGCTGAACTTCGTAGTGATAAATACAGATGGAATTGATGTGATGCTTGGACGAGAAGGACTTCTTCAAATCAGTCAGGTGATGGAACAAGATGAAGTTGCAGACCAGGAAGAAGAAGTCATGATGGCCAAAGATGTAGAAGACCTAACTATGATGGAGGTTAGACTTGAAGATAATCAAGCTAGACCAGAATCATGCAGCCCATGGACATGGACAGACGAAGATACTCATATGGGAGGACCATGTGATGATGAGGATATGATGGAGGCCGAACTTGAGTTTAATCAAGTTGAACCAGGATCATACAGTTTGGCAGCATGGATGGACACTCACATGGAAGAACCACATGATGATGAGGACTCGATGGAGGCAGAACTTGAAAGTGATCAAGTTGAACTAGGATCGTGCAGCTTATCGACATGGATGGGTGAGGTCATTCATATGGAGGAGCCTCATATTGATAAAGTAAGTATGGATACTTGTGTTTCATTTGGACATTTGGTAGATGGATCATGTGTAGGAGAGGGCAAGATCATCTTGCCTAAGCAAGGAGAGATCTTACCATGGATAACTATGATGGAACTTTGTATGGAGAAGCAAGGGTTGTTACCTGTTGAAGGACTTGTTGAGGTTGCTTGCTACCTTGAGATGGAAGGTGCAAGGCCCCGAGACAAGGGAGGAACTTGATGAACATTATAGATGATTTGGGTCATGCTTTAGCCACATGGCTAAGTGCCCGGCATGACTCATGGACAGGTTGAAGGGCACACTTTTGGGTGGACTTCTCATGGCCAAGACCAAGAGATAGTCTTGTTGGACACCTTGGTAGAGAAGCTGTGATGGAAGGGACTCGCAATGATGATGCTTAGATGAACTTCTCATGGCCGAGAACAAGAGATAGTCTTGGTGGATCTTTGGTGGAGGAGCTCATGATGACATGACATCGTTGTGACTTTGAGAGACTTCATACATGGTGGACTTAGAGGATTTGAAGCATTGAGGAGCCGAGGTAGGGAGACTTTGATGCAGTATGGGATGCATACTTCCAAAGTACATGTATGGGCATGGCTTAGAAGGGTGACTTGATGTGGAGGATCGATATGAGACACTTTGGAGCAATGGAGTTACGATGATGATGCCTTGGTGGACGTACTTGGGCATGGGTTGAGCTGAGACTCAACTACTTTACGCACATGATGATGTTGGGATAAATGTGGCTGATCACTTGTAGCACATTGACACCAACACACCGTGGACAGCATGTTGCAGATGAGATGGATGGAGTTTTCATGGACCTGAGCATGGGATCATGGAGATGAGTGTTAACACATAGTTGAGGTGTGTTAGCACTTGTTGACATATCATGGGCAGTTTTGCACATGGAGATGATGACATGGTGGAGATGAGGCCTTGTATATGTTGCAGTGATGGTTGCCTTATATGGAGGAGTCTACATCATGGCTGATGACGATCTTGGTGGAGAGCTACCGGGATGGTATGTTGTCGAGGACAACAACGATTTCGGGTGGAGGAGGATGTAATGCCCTCGAGTCTCGGGTAGGCGTGCATGATGGGCGGGCGCCCCGTGCACGACGACGGGCGCTTCTTCGCATGACGACGGGCGCATTTTGGCACGACGACGGGCAGTGCGACAAGCGGGCGAGCTACCTCCGACACTTGGGCAACTCGTGCACGACGGGCAGGCGACCCGGGCGGGTGACCCGCGCACGGTGAGCCGGCGGATAGGCACGACGAGCCGAGCTGCGGGTGTGGTCACCCGAGCTGGTGAATGAGTCACCAGCGAGTTGGTATGCAGACATGGTGCGGCAGATAGGCAAGCTGGTGCGGCAGACCGACGAGCTGGTGCGGCAGACAGACGGGCGACTCGTGGGTGACCCACCCACGATGGGCGGGCGACCCGTGGGCGACCCGCGCTCGATAGGCGGACGACCCAAGAGACAGACGTGCGACGACGGCACGGTTGTGTGGAGCGAGGGCACAGTTCAACAATAGGCGGGTGCGACTTGATAACGAGCGGACGTGGTTCACAGTAGGCGGGCACGCAGGTGCGAAGGAAGGGCGACCCGGGCGGGCGCCCCTTCACGCGACGGGGGGCAGCATGCGACGAACGACAGCGACCGGGCAGCAATGCGACAGTCATACGAGCCACTTGCGACGTTGGAGCTAAGTGTGACACTTAGTGCGAAAACGAAAGAGGACGACAGGTGGTTTATATTATGACGGTGGAGGACTTACATATAAGCCAGGATGGCATGTTAATATGTGTGTTGTGGGCATGGAATGGAGGATATGGGGGTCGGCCTTAAGGCTAGACACCCCTCTCCAAATGAATGATAATACATGTATAAGCATATTATATGGAGGCTTGTACACATATATAAATATGTGTGGATTAATTAATATAAAACATATATAATACGAGGGCTTCTATGTAAAATAGTGGGGTCGGCCATGGATGGTGCACCCCCCCTTAAAACATAAGGAAGAGAGCGTATATATTGATGGAGATGGAGCTCATTATCTCCATCGAACTTCGCTTGCTCTCCTTCGCATAAGGACAAGAAAGTGCGAAGTGTCTTGAGGATATGCGCATTCCTCATGCGCATGAAGAATAAGGGGACTTCGCATATTTTGGAGCTTGGGTTATGTGAAGTGAGGTCTCGGTTGAGGGAGTTTGTGTTCGGTTTATGCAGGACTTAAAGGAGGAGGTCTTGTGCCCCGGTTGAGCACCCTCCTACCTTAAGGAGTTAGCATATGTATTATAAGGCCGTCTTTGCCTTGTTGTAAATATTGCTAAGTGTTGGCCTTGGATTTTGCCAGGCACACTTGTTGATGTAATATTGAAGATTATCATAATATATTATTATTGGGCGGACTCGTTCGGGAGTTGCCCCTCCCATTCTACACGGTTGTTTGCAATTGTTATTCAGTTTAATTGCACATGAAAATGTTAAGAATGGTTTATGATGAATTATGAAGATTAATGCTTTCATATGGTTATAAGATAACAGTTAAAGCATGTTTATATCGGTTAAGGCGTAGTCCATGTGCACGAGTATTGAAAAAAAGAAAGTGCACGGTGGTGCCGCACCCCGCTAGACACGGTTGGAAGACTACCGTAGGCTCGGGGGCTTGACCATAGGTCGTCCCCCAAGCCTATGGTAGTCTTCCAACCGAGCTCTGACACCACAGGTCGTCCCCCAAGCCTACGGTAGTCTTCCAACCATGTCTGGCGAGGTGCAGCACCACCGTGCACTTTCTTTTTAACAATACTTGTGCACATGGACTACGCCTTAACCGATATAAACATGCTTTAACTGTTATCTTATAACCATATGAAAGAATTAATCTTCATAATTCATCATAAACCATTCTTAACATTTTCATGTGCAATTAAACCGAATAACAATTGCAAACAACTGTGTAGAATGGGAGGGGCAACTCCGGGTAAAGTCTGCCCGATAATTATATTATGAAAACCTTCAATAATAAATACAAGTGTGCCGGGCAAAGTCCACGGCCAACACTTAGAATCTTTTTACAATATAGGCATAAGACAGCCTTTTACATACACAATTATGCACCTTTGCTTATGAGCGGGTACCCGCACGAGTCACCAAGACACTCATACAATTCTGCATCAAACCGTGTATAGAACTCTCTCAACCGAGACCACACTTGACATGAACCAACCCAAAATATGCGAGGTCTTCCTTAGCTCTTATGCGCATGAGCTATGCGCAAGACTTCGCACTTTTCCTTGTCTTTATGCGAGGATCTCCAAGGGAAGTTAGATGGAGATAATGAGCTCCATCTCCATCAATATATACGCTCTCTTCCTTATGTTTTAAGGGGGGGGGGTGCACCATCCATGGCTGACCCCACCATGTTACATAAAAGCCCACGTATATATTATTATTATATTATATTTTATTTAATTAACCACACATATGTGTACAAGTCTCCATATATGTTTATGCGTTCATTCGTTGCTTCAAATGAGCCCAAAGCTTTTATGTACATACGCACTCCATTGTGGGTTTATGGAAGGGTGTCTAGCCTTAAGGCCGACCCCTATAACTCACCCCATACGCCCACAACATACATAATAACACATCGGCTTTACTCCTTTTGACAATGCCTATAAACACTTAGCCATTTTCCAAATGTCGCATTTCTGTCATGCCTTCGTCGCAAGCGACTCGCTGTTTCGTCGCACCGCACCTGCAGCTCGTCGCATCATCGGGTGGTCGCACCTGCCCGTCGGGTGACCGTGCCCGCGTCCGCCTGTAGAACCGCAGAACCGCGTCCACCAACATTCGAAGGAGACTAGAGTCATCTTTTCGTCCTTTTCCCGACTCTTGAAACATGAAAAGGTCAAGTTTAGTTCCTGTGTCTTAAAATTTATTTGGCCACGATAACGTTACCTGGTTAGATCTTGTGTGCGTTAGCTTGCATATGTTTCTTTTTTGTTTCCCATGGCAACTTTTCCAGGGTTCACCAACCCAAGTTCCCCTCCTGAAGGGAATCCTGGTCATTTCCCTCCTCTCGGGAATGTTGGTGCTCCTTATATGGCGACGTTATCCCTTCCAGGGTTAACTGTCGGGTTGCCTGTTTGGTTGTTTTCAACCTCTTTGGTCCCTGCCGTGTCAGCTGCTAGTCCATCAGTCCCTCCACCTGAACCACATCATGTTGATCCTAAGGTGGATCTCTCCCCTTCAACGCCTACTTCTACGTCTTCCTCTTGTACTTTGCCTGGTGAAAGTCTCGATTCGAATAACCAGGTGGCTAAGAAGAAGAAGAAGAAGACGAAGAAGAAGAAGGCTCCCAAGGGAGAGGCTAGAAGTACAGCTCTTACTCTGAGTACACCTGAAGTCAGGCCACCTTCTGCTCCTCCGTGGAAGGTCAAGTTTCCTTGTCGATTATGCAAGGAGAACCATCTTCTTCGCGATTGTCCTGGCATTCCCAGGGTACTAGAAGTATAGTCTCGCGATCCGGCCCGCCCCTCATTGTCCTCTGAGGCTCACGGTGATGTTCCCCTATCGACTCGCAAAGGTAAGGAGAAAGGGAATATTCGAATCCCTTGTAGACTTTGTGAAGGCAATCATCCCCTTCACCTTTGTCCGCTCATGGATAAAGCCGCCAGTGTCTTGGAAAGTCTTATAGCTCCCTCACCCCAACTCCCCGTTGGATATCAACGTCTTTCTGCAGCTGCAGATCATCCGCCTCCTGACAATGAGATTGGTTCAAATTCTTCTCTTGTCCAAGACCCTCTTCCCAAACCCGGCTGTCTCCAGCCTGTTCTAGACCATCCATCGGTCGGAAAGAGTGTTCCGCCGCTCGCTCACTCTATTTCGGAAGAGAATCACGCCCATGTTCTTCTCGTCTCTTCAGATTCTCCTGAGTCTCGAAATGACTCTCCTAACCCAGCTACTCCCGAAGGTTCTCCTTTGGTTCCTTTAGCACATGGGGGCAGTCATACAATTCCCCCACCAAGTAGTCTGGTCGCTTCCTTTGATTGGAATCGCCTGATCGCCGGTCGCCTTCCATCCCATATGCCTTTCCAGATCACAGTACATGCCTGTGCTAAGGCAGTACCTGACACTATTTTGGATGAAGGGGCGTCTGTCAGTCTTATGCCGTACACTACTTGGCAAGCCTTAGGTTCCCCGCAGCTTGGGCCAGTCACTTAGAATCTGTTGGCCTTCGACGGAGGAGCCTGTCCATCTCTAGGAGTTCTCCCGAAGTTCCCTATTACTTTGGGAGGCAAAACCATCTATATAGACGTCTTGGTTACCCAAGGTATTTTAGACTTTAGTCTTCTCCTTGGTCGCGACTATGTTTACACAATGGGGGCCCTCGTTTCTTCGCTTTTCCGTGTGGTTTGCTTTCCACACGATGGAAGAATTGTGACTATCGATCAATTGTCATTCGTTAGTCCCCCAATGCCTCTTGCGCAATTGTCGTCCCCTCCTAGTTTTTATCCA
Organism: Pinus tabuliformis; assembly: GCA_031772625.1. Taxonomy (NCBI): domain Eukaryota; kingdom Viridiplantae; phylum Streptophyta; class Pinopsida; order Pinales; family Pinaceae; genus Pinus; species Pinus tabuliformis. The sequence continues at coordinate 1,159,011,479 of CM062819.1, forward strand.
CCAGTTGTATCTCCCCCACCACAGATCAACTACGTGGCCACCTATCCCGTGCCTACATCCAGTGATGACGCCGTCGTGCATAGTGTCCTGGGGGCATTGGGCCCTGACTTCCACGATGTTTCCCTTCCACTGGGAGTGGCACTCTTGGAAGCCCCGACTTCTTGTTCATTATGATGAAGTTCGGTTGGAGCATAGTTCTTTTCCGGTGTCAAGCTCCTTAAAAAATGAAACTAGGTTTGGTGGAGCACAGTTCCTTGTCTTGTGTCAAGCTCGTTAAAAAATGAAACAAAGTGTCCTGAGCATAGTTCCTGATCTTGTGTCAAGCTCATTAAAAAATGAAACAAGGGTTATGAGGATAGTTCTTTTACTATGTCAACCTCATTAAAAGATGAAAAACCTCCCTTTCCAAATTGAGTCTTTTGATTAAGATCTCGTAAAATACAAGTCGAGTCTTTCTTCAATCTCGAGAGTGAACCTTCATTCCATCCACTTTGTTGAATGCAATGAAGCTTGGGGGGCATGTACCTCAATTTGCATTATTATGCTGGGGGCATGCGAACTTATAACAAGCATAGTTTTTCATTTCAAGCTTGTGTAAACATGAAACCGAATCCAAGCAGAGTTCTCCACGGTTCAAGCTTGTGTAAAAATGAATCCATACCCGATTTACATCTTGTGATTGCCATTTTTATCCGCTGAATTCTGCTAGATGAGCCTTGGTTGTTTTCATTCCATCACCACCATCTCTTTGGCCGATCATATGCTCTCACTTGGTTGTTTATCCTTTCCTAAGGAACCGCAGCGATGAGTGGTTTTATTAGCCTGCCTCTTGACCATTACATGTTTTGAGCAGTTCCACCATTGCCGGAACCAGTTGCTACCTTTTATACCACTCGTTCCTCTAGGACGAGTCACCTTTAAGCTCTTTTCTGACTCGTAAAATGTGAAAAGATTGCCGAGTATTTTTCCCTTTTTGACTCGTTAAAGAGAATAAAAATGGAGGTCTGCTTTCAGCTCTTTTCTGACCGTTTAAAGATGAAAAGATTGCCGAGTCCCCCTCTCGACTCGTTAAAGAAACAAGAGGTAGTCACCTTTAAGCTCTTTTTTCGACCGTTTAAACTAAAAAGATTGCCGGGTTTTTGTCGTTTCGAACTCGTTATTGGCTCTAAAACGATGTGCTTCTGACCACTTTTCTACTCTTTCGGGTCAAAGTCACTACTTACGAAAAGTACTCCTCGATCATACTGGTCGGGCGGTTCTTTCGAGCATTGTTTTATACTTTTTCGGGCTCGAGAGACACAACTTTATGAAAAAGGACCCCCCTGGAGTTTTCTTTTCCGTTGTCTTTTCAGACTCTCTAAACAGGAAAAGACGCCAAGTTCTTCCTTTGTCAGGCTCATTAAAACTTAATGACATCGGAAATCGTTGAAATGACGCCTTCCCAAGCATATGTTATCCCCGTCAAGCTTGTCATCCAAAAATAACCGGGGTACCTGCCAGAAATAGTGGGGAAAATGAAACTGTAATAATGGTCGTGTCGGCAGTATGTCGCTCTTGAACATGGCACTCGTTTGCATTCGTGTCCGGGTGGGGATTTCTCATCTTGTTTTACACTAGCCTACGTGGGTTTGGGTTATCCTATTTTGACCTCTCATCTGCTCATTGCCTTGTCACCATGACCTCTGCTCATTTGATGTCAGATACTGCCAAATCCGCTATTGTGCCGCCAATATGTTCAAGAGAAGTTGACCTCTGCAAGCTTACCACCTCCCTCTGATGTCTCGCACAAAATATTTTATCCTTCTCTGTCTCGCGTCGATGATGTGGGAAACATTATGGCCCACCTTCGATCAAGGTTACTTCCTGTCGACTTCAGCTCATTATCCAGGAAAGTGACCTAGAGACTCCCTTCAGGTGCCTTAGAGCCTGCATGCCTCAATGGCAGGTTCTTCGTGTTCGACGTGAGGTTTTCATCACTGGCCTCCGATCGGATGATTCTGCGGGTGTTCGACACCAGCTCATTGATTCACCCGCCGCAGATTGTACCTATAAGTACCTTGAGGACCATTGTCATTATTGGTGGTACCTCTCGCGTCTGTTAACAGTTTTCATTATTGGCTGGTAATCAGACGATGTTCATGCATGTTCGACTTCAGCTCATGCATTCACATGCTTGGAATTGTACTTTGTTCGGGTTGGGATGGAGCGCAAGACCCTGGTTTTTGTCTATTGCGAACCAGGCTGCGATTTTGTGGATTGTTATTACATGACTCATTGATGGATGGCTACACCCATACCTAAGTCTTTGGGATGGCTGCGACCATACCTTCTTATCATCATGGTCTCTTCAGATGGGTGGCTGCGTCCATACCACAGACCTTCTTCGTATGTCTTTTGGATGGCTGCGCCCATGCCTAGACTACATGTAATCGAGATATCAGTTGTACAGACGTGCAGGTCCTTCCTGGTGGTGTTCCAGTTCAGCAGTTTTGTAAAGCATTTCACCCCTCCCACTCTCTCCGGCTTCATGCTTTAGGGGGCATCTGTTACGCAGTAAATTGTCACTGTCTCCTTGTCAGTCTCCCTACTGTGCCAAGAAGTCCAATGCACCATGCTCATGCTCTCTTAACTGGCCAAATGACCCACTTTGCCAAAGTTTATTTCATCAGCGCAACTGTTATTAAAATAACCACGCTGACTGGTGGCTGATAGTGTAACTGATGCACTGCCAGCGTGGAAGCACACGGGTTTTCCGCGCTGGTCGAATTTCATGAGCCAGCGCATCCTATGGAAGTACTAAGTCGCGCTGACACAGCCTGCTCCGTTATTAAGATGCGCTGTCAGCGCCCCAGTTCAGTGTCGCACCCGCGCTGATCCAGTTTGGGCGAATTTGTTCCAACAGCCAGCCTTCCAAATGGTTCCAGACCTGGTTTTTTGCCTTGTAAATGTCGCCCTACCTTCTATGGCATGTTTGTTTTGTCATTTGAGCCACCTTCCTTGGAGATAAGCTCATCCTCCCACCATTCATGGAGACTCCTTCTCCTATTTAAGCCTCTACCATTGCCATGAGCAGCTAGTTTTTTGGGATAGTTTTTGAGTTTGGATAGTGTGGAATTTATAGTTCTTAGACTGCTGCTGCTAGTAGGTAGTTGGTGTGACAAGTGTGGATTTGCTAGAGGAAGCTTAAGGAAGGTTGTGAGTATTACTTGTGTGAGAGAGAGCTTTGTTTTGGGAGAATCTACCTCCAAGGGTGAATGCTTAAGAGACTTGCTGGCTGGACCCTCTAGAGAAGGACTCAGCGTCAAAACTTTGGTTGTACCTTTCTCTATTATTGATTAATAATAGATGACTACTGTTATGGTTCCATTCTCATTTGTCTTTGTAATGGTTAATGTGAATTACATCCTTTCTGACTGATGTATAATTGCTTTTATTAGATTTCATGCTCGTGTTTGTCTTTCTCTTCGTGTGTGCAGGTATCTATTCACAGAGATCATGGAGGATCGTGACCGGCCAGAGCGAAGGAACGAGAGCGGCATCTCTTCATCAAACAATAGCGTTGGAATCCAAGTAGGTGTTTATTGCCTCTCTTTTATTTGCAATTAGGAACTTGCACAGTAGCATTGATTGATTGTTGCTAGACCCGTTCTGGGCTAGTAGGGATCGCCTCTATCCGTAGAGGAGATTTACCTCTCCAACACCTATTATCCCTATTGTCCCACCAAACATGGCTAATAGATATGCTCCATTGCAGCTACCTGCAAACCCAGGGCCTATGCCTCAAGATTACCAAAGCAAGATTACATATTTTGATGGTACTGGCTCTTACCCAGCCCTTCAACATACCAAGAAAATGCAGGACTACTTTGAAAATTATGAGATAGATGATGATGGGGTTAGAATGAAAATTTTTGTGCAAAGCCTAACAGGAGATGTAAGATCATGGTTTAGGGCACTCCCAGTAAATTCCATAGTTGACCCTGAAGCCCTATATCAAACCTTTATCAACAGATGGGAGAAGAAGAAGGACCCACTTCACATTTTATCTGAATACAATACCATCAAAAGAGGTCCCCAAGAAACTGTCTTGGACTATTGTGCTCGGTTTAACAATGTCTACAATGCTATTCCCCAAAATCTCAGACCCCCACCTGATCTAGCTCTATACACCTTTCCTGATGGGTTTGATTCAGATATGGCATACCGATTAAGAGAAAGAGCTCCCCGGACTTTAGCTGAAATGCAAGACATAGCACTGAGTGTAGAAGCAAACCTCATAGCTAGGAGAAATAGAACCAGAACTGAAAGAAGGACTACCTTCAAGGAAGAGCCTTCAGGCTGGGATTAGAAGTTAGATGCAATAATCACTGGTATGCATAGGTTAGGTGACAGAGTAGAATCGGTTGAGAGGAAGTCATCATGGGAAGCACCACAGAATAATCCAATCAGGAATCCCAATTTTAGAAGAAATCAAAATTCTAATGTTGGCAAAGCAAACCCTGAACCAGAAATTAGACCTCCATTCCAAGAAAACTATGCTGAAACATCCGCTTCTAATGAGCAGATAGATGACACCCGCAGCAATTTGATGGGCCTCAATAATGATCAGCAAGTCTTTCTGAGTCAAGAGGATCATGAAGATGAAGACATCAAGCAGTTCCAAACCAAGTCAGGTGAGTCATTTGACTTTAAACAAGGCTATGACACAGCTGTTTATGAAGTTCATAAGCAATACAAGCTAAGGAGTAGAACTATAAATGTGACACAGCCTGAGAAAACAAAGGATAGCCTGCAGCCTAAGAAAGCTATTGTCACAGAGCCTATTAACAAAACTGATTCAAATACAAATGAAGTAATTGTTGAAGAGGTAACAGAACCATTCCCCTCAAATCAGGAACCAAGGGCTACACCTCCTTTACAGTACAATCCAATCAGCATTTCCCAAAAGATGAGCACAAAGGATAAGCCTCAAGATCAAAATGAGAATCAAGAAGAAAGCTCTAAGAATTCAATTGAGAGAGAAAGGGTTGTTAACCAAAACACCAAGACCCAATCTGAAAGACCTTTTGACTTAGAAGCTGAAATTGGAAAATTGAAGATAGCCATTCCTCTTTCAGAGCTAACCAAGCATGACATTTACAAACAACAAATTAAGAAGTCCCTTCAACTGACCCACAACAAAGATGATGTCAATGTGTTGGATGATACCCCATAACCTTTTCGGTCCAGAGGTTGATGGAAAGATAGCAGTTATAGGAATACTACCTTTTTATGTCAGCTTGCATGTCCATGATAAGATATTACACAATGCAATGTTTGACTCAGGCGCCTCTCATAACCTGATGCCCAAATCAGTCATGGAGAGGTTGAATCTAGATATTACAAGACCATATAAGGACCTATTCTCATTTGACTCCAGCCAAGTTAAGTGTTTAGGCTTGATAAAGGATCTATGTGTGTCCCTAGTCCAGTACCCAAACAAAACAATCTTAATGGATGTTGTAGTTGCTGATATCCCACCCAAATATGGAATGTTGTTATCAAGATCATGGGGGGCTAAACTCCAAGGTTCCCTGCAATTAGACATGTCATATGCCACCATCTCTGTCTTTGGGCAACCCAAGAGGCTATACAGAGAGTCACTCATGAAATACATGGTGAGCAGTGAAGAAAAACCTCAAAATTTCCCTATTTATGCAGTCCATTCAGATATGGATTCCTTTATTCTGTTCAATGATGATATAAGTCCAATGAGTGATAACAAATCTATCATACTTGAACAAGATCTACATATGAGTGAGGAATCAAGTTCCCAAGAAATCAAGGTTGTGCAATTAAGTGATGAAACTGTTCTAGAAGGCGAACCAGGTGAAAGACAAGAACTCCAACTTATAATCCCAAGTCATAGAGAAAATGTTGAAAATCCCCTAAATCAAGAGATCTTATGGTTTCTTGAGTTTGATGGATCAGTCAACAAATTAGGGGCAGGAGCCGGAGTGTGGATTCATAACAAACAAAGCAATCATGCACAAGGTCGAGCCTACAGGCTGAATTTCAGATGTACTAATAATATGGCAGAATATGAGGCTCTTCTACTAGGCCTCAAACTGGTAAAATCATTTCAGGCCACAAAAGTTTCAGTCATGGGAGATTCATACCTTATTATCCAACAAGTGAAAGGCAATTTTGTCACAAATGACAAAAGACTAAGATCATATAGGTCTGCTACTATCGAAATACTCAAAGCTTTCACTAAATTTCAAATAACCAAAATACCTAGGACTCACAACCTTCATGCTCATAGCTTAGCTACATTTGCCAATACATGAAAATTGCCTTTTGAACCCAATCACTGCTTTACAGCCGAGATAAAACACAGACCTTCTGTCCCAAACAATGTCAAAGATTGGCAAGTGTTTGAGGATGACACACAAATAAACAGTTTCCTAACCTTGCAGCATGAATTTTCAAGCTTGAACATTGATGTTGATTCTGTGAAAGACACACAACCATTGAGTGAATAGGACCAAACAGCAATATCACCTAAAACAGCAAATCAAATACTTTGTCCAACAAACTTTGACAAGGAGAAAATACAAGAACTTGAACAATTGCATTTTGATGAAGTAGCTGGTACAGAGTCTGAAATCATAGAGCTAAAAGACAACTTTCTACCAACATGCCTAACTCCATTGGAGGACATCTTTGACTCAAATGATGTTCCTATTAAACCAAAAATGCAACCCCTTAATGCTGCCATTGAAGAATGCAACATTGGAACTATTGAAAAACCCAAGATAATAAAATTGTCTGACTCTTTACCTCCTGACCAGAAACCTAAATACATTGACCTTTTTAAAGAGTTCCAAGATGTGTTTGCATGGAGTTATGAGGATTTGAAATCCTATGACACCTCTGTTATTCAACACACTATCCCTCTCAAGCCCAATCAAAAGCAATTCAAGCAAAAATTGAGAAGAATCAATCCTATGCTCCTCCCTTCAATTGAGAAAGAGGTACAAAAAATGTTTAAAGCTGGTATCATAGCACCAATCAGGTTTTCCGATTGGATTTCAAACTTGGTTCCCACAAGAAAGAAAACTGGGGAGATTAGGCTTTGTGTTGACCTAAGGAATTTGAATCAAGTCTCCCTTAAAGACAACTATCCCTTACCAAAAATGGATCATATTCTCCAAAGAGTGGTGGGGGCTTCAAGAATCTCATTACTTGATGGATTCTCTGGCTTTAATCAGATCCTAGTCCACCCTGATGATCAAGATAAAACAACTTTCACAACTCCATGGGGATCTTTTAAATATGTTAAAATGCCTTTTGGATTGAAAAATGCAGGAGCTACATTTCAGAGAGCAATGGATATTGCTTTTGCTAAAGAGATTCATGAGTTCCTTGTTATTTACTTAGATGACCTCACACCTTTCTCAAAATCTGACCAAGAACACTTAAAACACTTGAGACAAATATTCATAACATGTAGGAAGTATGGAATTTCTTTAAATCCCAAGAAGTCTCTGTTTGGTTTGGAAGAAGGTAAGCTATTAGGTCATATCATTTCAAAGGATGGCATTAGAATTGACCCAGACAGAATACAGGCCATCTTGCAAATGCCCCATCCAAGAAAAATTAAAGAACTACAAGCTTTCTTGGGAAAGATCAACTTTTTAAGGAGATTTATCCCAAACTTAGCAGAATTGATCAGATTACTAAACAACATGCTAAAGAAGGATTCAAAAGTAAAGTGGACAGTAGAAGCAAATCAAGATTTTGAAGGCATTAAATTGGCCCTTACCCAAACCACAGTCCTAACAAATCCTCAATTTGACAAAGAATTTATCATTTTCTCTTTTGCCTCCCAACATACCATTGCTGCTGTCTTATTGCAGAAAGATGATCAAGGGAATGAAAAACCCATTGCTTTCTTTAGTAGAGCCCTTAGAGATGCACCCCTCAAATATCAGATCATGGAAAAGCAAGCTTATGCTTTGGTCAAAGCCATCAAGGACTTTAGGATCTACATCCTATACTCCCATGTTATTGCTTATGTACCAAGTCCCATTGTGAAAGACATACTAACTCAAGAAAACTTAGAGGGCAGAAGAGGAAAATGGATTGCTAGTATATTGGAATTTGACATTGAGATAAGACCTAAAAAACTGATAAAAGGGCAAGGTTTGGCTAAATTAATGTCTGAAACAAATTTCCAAGCCTTGGATATTAACCAACTGGACAATGAACCGGAGCTGGCGACTCCAAAGATCAATGTAGCCTTTGAACAATTCATGTGGTATCCTGATATCTGTTATATATTGCAAAACTTGTGTGCTCCCCCAGGATTGTCCAGAACCAAATCTACATTTCTAGAAATGAAAGCTTCAAGATTTTGTGTTATAAATGGTAATTTATTATGGAAAAATCATGAAGGTATACTGCTGAACTGTTTGAATATGGATGAAACTAACAATGTTATGAAAGAATTCCATGCAGGAGATTGTGGTGGACATTTGTACTGGAAGTCCACTGTGGACAAGATATTAAGGGCAGGTTACTATTGGCCCACTCTGTTCTCTGATGTCAAAAAATTTACCACTTCATGTCACAAGTGTCAGGTGTTTGAGGGAAAAAGAAAGTTACTACCACTTCCCTTAAGGCCTATTGCAACAGAAAGACCCTTTCAACAATGGGGCTTGGACTTCATTGGGGAAATTCATCCTTCATCCTCAGGCCAACATAGATGGATTCTAACAGCCACAGATTACTTTACTAAATGGATTGAGGCTATTCCATGTAGACAAGAAAATGATTCTACTATCATTCAGTTCCTTGAGACTAATATCCTTTCTAGATTTGGTTGTCCTGACAAGATTATAACAGATAATGCTGCTGCTTTTAGATCCAAGAAAATGGTGAACTTTTTCCACAAATTCCACATTACTTTGGGACATTCCACTGCATCCTATCCTTAAGGGAATGGGTTAGCTAAATCATCTAACAAAAGTCTTATCAACATCATTAAGAAGATACTAGAAGAGAATAAGAAGAATTGGCACAAGAAGCTTGTAAATGCCTTATGGGCAGACAGGCTAACAACCAAAAGATCTATAGGGGTCAACCCATATGAATTGGTTTATGGAATGGAAGCCAAATTCCCCTCATCATTGGGGGTCCCTGTCATGAAGCTGCTTCAGGAATGTCAAGCTGAACCAAATGACATGCAAAGAAGAATAAACCAGGTTATATGTTTGCAGCAAACCAGAGATCAAGTGTATAGCAGAGTCCAAGTCCTACAAGAGAAGCTGAAGAAAGCCTTTGATAGAAGAACCAAGGCTGAAGATTTCTTCATTGGGGATAAAGTGCTTAAATGGGATTCAAGAAGAGAAGACAAGGGTAAGCATGGCAAATTTGACTCCCTTTGGAGGGGGCCTTTTGTTATTCAAGCAGTACAAGGAAATAACACTTATTTCTTGAGGAATTTGGATGCCACTGAAGCTAAAGAGGGCCCTGTAAATGGACGGATGCTAAAGCACTACTTTGATTACTTTACATGTATATAGCATGGTTTTTCCCTTGTACATAATCAGTTGTATATACTATTCTCTTTCAGCCTATAAATAGTTCAATCCAAGAAGTCTTGTAAATAAGCAGGAAAAGGCTTTCATTTCAGCAAGTTCCACAATGGGCACATATTCCAGTTTTGAGGTCCAGAGAGAAAGTTTGCAAGTTTTGAGAAGAAGTCAAAAGCCAAGGCATTCTGACCTGCTGTTCTTGGTCTTTCAAGCAGAAAAACCATCCCCAAGTGGAGCCACTGTTAGCTACCTATACCAATAGGTTTCATTTTTCATGATTGGCAGGGGAAGTGCCAATATGATCTACTTTGGTGATGCAAAGATCTCATATTCTTGTGAAAGACACATATCTACAGTTGGTTGATGTTGTCCTACTTCTGAATGGGTGATCCAACAGTCTAAGCTGGGTCATGCCATGTTTCAATTGTTTGTTGTAGATTAGAGAAAGAAATCTGTCCAAACTGTTCAATCTTGGCAGATAAAGTAGTTAGGTAGAGAATGAAGGTTCCCAACTGTTTAATCTGGGGCCTTGGAAGCAATAAGGCTAGCCTTAGATAGAAAATCAAAAGGAAAAGGCCAAAGGAAAAGAAAAGGCACATGAGGGTTTGCAAGTCTAAGTGCACCCTCCTTGAAGTAACAAAAAATGCTAGGCAATAGAATGGGTAGGTAGATGGGGTTGCAGAAGCATGATTTATGACATTTCACTGGCCTAAGCAAAGGAAAAACATGGTGTCAGTGTAGATCTTCCTATTCAACAGTGTTGTAGCAGCAAAATGATGCATGTCTAACTTCCCAATCATCCCCCATCACATTCCTTGCTAACATCCCAATACCACCTTTGCTCATGAGATAAATCAAATTCGTGGATTGATCCATATTGCATAAAGATCCACATTTCCTGTGTAAAATTCTTTTAATTTTGATCTACTCCCTAACTAAGTTTGTTTCCTAAAGATTAGTATATATCACTTCCCATTCACATTCCCCTCCAAAACTAACTACTAACTCTATCTATACTTAACTCCCTATGTTTCCCCCTCCCTATTACTATAACACCACGGTGTATAAAACCCCAAAAAATTGTATATATCCCTCCCCTTTGGCATTATAGCCATATGTCCAAATATTGGACAACCATGCAGAATCTAAGTCTGGTTCAAGATGTTTTGTTCAAAATCAGGGATTAAACTAACCCCACGTTGGTTTAATAACCTAGGCCCTACCCCTTTTTTCCTTTTACAACCCCCTTGAACTGTTTTACCCGCATTATTTGTAAAAAAACCTTGTAAAAACCCACATTTTCTCTAACCCGCGCTATTTGCAAAAAACACCAATAAACCCACTTTCATCCCTTACCCAAAGTTTTGATTGAAGCGCATTGAACACAAAAACATTGAAAAAACCCATATTTCTTTGATTTCCAAAGTACCGCCCGGGTGCACATTTCAAGAAATATAATAAATTATTCCCCGCCCCACTGCCGTATCGTCCTTTCATTTTATTGACCCGTCGACCGTCGGATCTGGGCTTTCCCATCCGACGGCCCAGATCAATATCGGGTCGCCCCCGATGTCCGGACATTACCTCCCGAAAAGTGTCAGAGGGTGACGTCAGGCCAGTGCCACGCGTCGCTCCCAAATTGTATCGGGAGGCCGCCTGCCAATACCACCACCGTACCATAAGCGGTCTGATGGAACCGCTTACCGCCCTCCATATACCGCCTGCCCACGTCACACCTATGTCATGCCCACATCACGCCGTCGGCCCCGCGTCAGCACCCGGCCCGCCATCGCTCCGACCTGTCCGCCACCTCACCAGTCCCCGTGGACCACTCACAGGCCGCCACGTCACCCTTCTGTACCCGACCCCACCCAATGACGTCATGCTGACGTCATCCAAAAAAAACGCCAATAGCCCAAAAAGTCCATATTTTCATCAAAATTCGTGTTTTTTATCACTTTTGCCAAAAGTACTATTTCTGCTCTCTGCATGCAAATTACGACCATTTCGCCGCCAATCTGCAGAAATCAACTTAAAGACTGTGGGCGCCCTCAATCTGCCTACACTTGCCTCCATTGCCAAAGTTCACCAGGTATTCATCCAAGTTTCCCCTCCGCGCCTGGTTTTTTGTATAAATTCACCAAAACAAGTGAGAAAAGAGAGAGAAATCACTGTAATTACCAGCAAATCCCCGGTGACCAGCATTTATCTTCAGTTATAAGGTCGAAATTCACCTACAGAAGTCCACATTGAGCCAAGTTTCCATAAATTTACAGTCAGTTCGCGCATTCGTGAACTTAAAACCTTTGCTGCACTAATTCACCGAGAAAACAGCTTTGTTAGTCCCAGCATTTGCTCATTAGACTTTCTTGGGAGCATTTCAATTGTTCTCACCATAATTCACCCTGCTTCCCCTGCAAATTGCCTTACTTCTGCAAAAAATACTGCTCGGTGTTGCTCTGCCCAGTGAAACAAGTTCTAGTACAATTCAGAGTACTAATTAACCATGGAAACACCAGTAGCACTAAACATTCCACCCTTGAATGCCCCACACAGAGAGTTGGAATGGCAGGCCCTGGGTGATAGAGATTACCAGATGACAGAAACACTCTCAATGCACACCAAATATAATATTCATGTACTCAATGAGCTGAAGGCCCAACACCTCAGTGGAACTGATATTCTAGGGATTTGGGACTCCAATTTGCCCATTTATAACCTCCCTCAAGTCAATGTCCTTCCAGATTTAATTCACAGATGTAGTGCCAACTATGACCCATGTCAAAGAGCTGTCCTCAATACCTCAGGTTCAGTTTTGTTCCATGTCACCCCTGAGGCTATAAATCAGATGCTGAACTTTCACTCTACAAATCCATTGACTCCTCTTTCCATGATGGACTTGCTAAAGAAAGGAGGCAAGCTATCTAGTGCCCAAATCATAAAGATTAATCAGCTATTCATTGAATCAGGCTCTCAAACTGTGAGGACCCCTCCTATAGGAAATGTATATTTCAATGAGTTGGGCAAGTTGCTTGTAGATTTGATCAGTTATGTCCTGGGTTACAGATCAGCTGAGGATGCTGATGAAACCATTCTGGCAATGATGTCTATTTTCTCCCCTGGAATGCCTCCTGTTGTGCGCTATGATTATGCTGCATACATTTCTAATAAGATCCATGAGCAATTGATGAATCTAGAGAGGGAAAAGGTGTTTAGATACACTTCATACATCTATCACTTGTTCCTATTTTATCAACCAGATAGCTTCCCTATTACTCTCAAAAAGCTTGATGCTCAGGGAAACCCAAGGTCTGTGGTATTTTGGACTTCAGTCTTTCATCACATATCTTATTCACCATACAGCTACTGTGAGTTCATAGACCTCTTTATCCATCCGGCTATGTCCTTGCTATTGGGTACCCCTCCTCCAAGATTAACAGATGAGATGCAAAGGATTCTCTAGCTCTCAAAGGCCTACAGCATTGGGGATTGGTACTTTTACCAAAACCATACAGTGATCAGAATATATGGCTGTGAATTGGCCCCATATAGGTTGCCAAGATATGTCCCTATGAGACTCTTTGCCTTAGAATATTTCAGGCAATTTGGAAATGCAGACATGGTCCATTTCCACAACAAAAACAAGAAGGTACAGCTCAAAATCAGAAACCAGCTAGGCCCATTTCTTTATAATAAAAGAGAAGAAGGATGGAAAGAAGCAGATAAGATCCTAGAGGGCCTCCAATTGAAAACCAGTTTCCTCTGGTCACCCTATGACCCCAATCATTTCATTAGTCTTAGAAGGTTCAAGTTTAAATTGGCAAGCTATGATCATGTCAGGCTGCCCCACATTGAGCAATATTCCAATTTATTAAGATGGAAAGAGGGCACTTTAGAGGAAGCAAGTCCTAGAGAGGAAATACTACAAAGAGAAGCAAATAATCTTGAGAAAGAAGCTGACTTGGAAACTTGTGGGCAGGTTTCCTCTTCTTATCAAAGGCAACTTGGAGCAGCTGCCTCATCCTCTACAGCCCACCAGCAAGCAGCTAAAACTACTCATCAGGCAGCCAACAAGGGTAAAGAAAAGGACATGGAGCAGGAACAGCCACCCCTTACAGCAGAGCAGCAAAAAGAGCAGCCAAAGAAGCAAGAAGAAACAACTGAGGCCCCAATATCTACAGAGCAACAGGCTCAAGAGAGTGTGCCTCCTAGGCAAGAAACAGTAGTGGAGGCCTCGGTGCTCCAAACTCCACTCAATGAAGAACGAAGTAGGAAGAGGGATAGAGAACAGGAAACTCCCCTCACCACATCCACAAATCAAGGGGAGAAAAGGCAGAGACTAAATCCTCTTTCTGAAGAGGAGATGCCTATTGGGCAATCCTTGGGTATGGGCCCCCCTAGCATGGAGGAATCTGCCAGTTCCTTTCAGCAGGAACAAGAAAGAACCCTTGGAGGAGAGGTCAGATCCTCAAGCCAGCAAAGGAGAGCTGAATCCGGCATAAAGCAGCAGTTTATTGACATCAAAAAGAGAAATGAGCCAGTCAGGCTCCAACTCTATAATCACCTACTTAAAATGGCCCCTACAAACCAGCAGAGGCTTATGTCAGCATCTGACATAACAGAGGGGAAAATGACCATGAGTCATTTCATGCCTACCATGTTGCAGCCACAGTCAGCTGCAGATTACATAAGGACCAACCTTGAGGTTCTTGAAAAAGACATCCACCCTATGGACCAAATAGAGCTTCATAAGCAAACGGGTGAGATGGTCTATTCAACACTTGCAGACGAGACCTTCCTGGCACATAAGTTGCAAAACAGTCTGCACAATACAACTGCCCAACTTGAGTTGGAGAAGGCATCCTCCCAGGCCAAAGACAACAGGATCAGGTCTTTGGAAGACATTATTATAGAGCTTGGGCATGACCCAAAGGATCCCAAAGCTATACAAGCACTGCTAAAGGAAAGAGATGCAGATATTGCAGCTTTGAGAAAGATGGTGAAGATCCCAGCAACCCTTCACCCTCAAATGGAAGAGGTTGCTCAACAGAGGAAGGACCAAGATGTAGCAGCCATGCTGCTAACACTACATAAGCAACTGGTACAAACAGAAGGGAAGCTGGTAGAGACAGACGCTACACTACAGGAGGCACTAAAGCAGAAAGAGGGAGGCCAGAACTCTCAGCCCCCTCAGCAAGTTATAAATCTTGAGGAGCCCCCTCAAACTATCACTCCTCCCACAGGACAGACAGCTGAAACAGGCCCACCAACATCAGCACCAGCAACGACATCAGAACAGGCTCAAAGCCTAGACATGCAAAAGATGATGAAGGAGATTCAAGTCCTAGAAGCCCAAATGGCAGAGCTGAATGAAGCCAAGGAGAAATTAGCCACTCTTAATGAAAAATATGATAAATCCAAGCAAAATGTGGCTGAAAAAGCAAGGGAGGTGAAGGCTCTTAAGGAGAAGATAAAGGAGCTGGAGAAAGAGCTTACCCTTGACAAGGTGGTGGCTGAGATCAAGAAAGTTTTATGGGCCAATATTGGCCAATCAATAACAGATCAATGGCAGTACATTGAAACCATTCATGAGCACATGGAGCTCATAGGCAGAGCAAATAAGGAAAGCCAAAGGGCAAGGGCATCTCTAGGCACTATGCCTGAGATAGCCAATAGGATGATCAATGTTCTCAATAACCGCACAGGCCCTCAGCTGGCAGCCATAGGAATCACCAATAGAACTGACACCATTTTTCTGATTAAGAGGGTCCTAACTTTGAGAAGTTTGGTGCAGACATTGGATAGAAGTTGCCAGGAGATGCAAACAGAAGTAAATAAGTTCACAGATAAATTTACATCATTGCATAGCAGAGGCCTTCCCAGCTTACTGAACAACGCAGGAAGGCTATTATCCCATGAAAATTATGCTAAAAGGGTAAACGCATTTGCCACCAATCAGATCACTACAGGATCAAGTATCCCAGAGGAAGCAGGGCCTGCATCTGGGCAGACCCTCTATGAGAAAGTATAAAACTTGTTTTTTATTATGAATGAAATCAGGCATCTGTTTGAAGTGCCTCCTACTTACTTCAAATATACTGAGGCAGATGAAACACTAGGCACAATTTTGAGGCATCAGTTTCCTACACAGGAATGGTGGACCAGCATGATACAGTTATTACTTTAAACACACAGGTCTTCATCAAATTTTCACATCAAAATAGAGAGCAGCAAGTTCAGATAGTTGACATATTTACTATCACTAGAGAAGAGTGGACTGAGCCAACTCAGCAAACCAATTCAGCCACTAAAGCAACGCTGACAGGTACAGATGACAAGGCCGAGAAAGCTACAGCACGACAGAGCCATCAAGACATATCATTCAGAATTAATAAAGAGCGCTCAACCGACTCAGTGGCCTCCAAAAGTGAAAAAGATTTCTGATAGAAGTAATGGGTATTCATTATAAATTTGAGACAGCAATAACTTCCTTATCTTCTATTCTGAAAGTTGGTGAACGCAGTTATTGAATGAATGACTCGGCATTCAGATATTTTGTAAAAACATATTGTATATATGTCCCCTCGCATAAGCTTGCAGGGGTTGTTGATTTTCTCTTCAAAAGAACCTATGTTGTAAATTTCAGAGCTTAATACAGGGAGCTAATGGAATTTCCAAGGTTCTGTGTTGTTTGATGCATTGTGGTGTGTTTGTTGACTGCTACAGGATTCCCGCATATTTCATGGCACAATAAGTTTCTTTAACCTTCTTGTTATGTATTTCGTTCCTTCATAATCCCTTCATTTTTGATGTTTCACAGTTTAATAGCACAGAAAAAGAATAGTTTCAGGGTTTATTCATTGAATACCCTGAACTCAATCTATGTTGTTATGAATGTTTTCCTCTAGTTATAGTTATGAAAGTGTAATTCTTAATTGCTGCACCTTCAAACTAAAACTTTCACAGTGACTATTGTTCAGGAATTCAAACCTGCTCCTGGGTGATATATCTCATTCTCATACCACCAGCTTAGTGGAAAACTCTTAATTGCCTTTCACTGGTTAATCATATTTCATAATCACAATCTTAAGTTTGTTTCATGACATATCTAAAGGCCCTGCAGTTCCAAGCAATCTTACTCAACACCTCAAACAACCCATAATCACATACTCCATTGCCCAATGGACTGAAACTATCTAAAGATCTCATCTTAGGTACTGAAAGACATCATTCAACCAAAATTTAAATCAAAACCTATACCTCATAACTAGCCTAAGATCCTCAAGAACAAAGTGAAAACTAAAAGAGAGAGCCCTCTCTGATTACAGGCTAGCTAGAACCTGTAATCCAAAGCTTGGTTAGTGGTTACCCCGGCCGTATTCCCTCAGGAGTCAAAGGGAACAACCTGGGTGTTAACAATACCCAATCAAATCAAAGAAAATATGTGTTCTCCTTAAACCATTAGAGAAAGGTGCTCAAACAGGCCATGGTGTGGATAGGTTTTTCATTGATAGTGTGTGTGGAGAACCCTAACATGTGGTGGGAGGTAATGAAATTGGAACGGTTTTTCTAACCACGTGAATGAAGGTGAACCTAAGATAGATTTGGGTCGAACATCAAAATTTTGTTGAGTTTTAATGAACCTCAAACCTTTAGGTTTAAGTTCAATGAACCATGTGACATTGATGAAAGCGACACACGGGAGTATTGAAGAAAATCTTGAGGCTTTATATTTTTATTGAAATATAACTTCCAAACCCCTCTTGAGGTGTCTAGGAATAGAAGAAAAAACTTTCAACACATTGAAACATTTAACCATAAAATTACAACTTAAAATCAACGTAATGACAATGATGAAACCTTTAGCATAAAACTTTATAAACTTTAACCCCAACAAAACAATTAGTCACCTAGACTACTCACAACTACTTAAACAAAAAAAATGTACAGTCGTAACACAAAAGGATGCCATCTATACTAAACCAAACTAAAATATTGAGTACCTTGGTCGATGGCTTCCTACACTCATTCTGCATGCCTCCAACAGCAAACACCACCAAATCCAGAAACTTGGTATGATAAATAGAAATAAATTGAAATTTATTTCATGTTCCTACTAGATGTAGGGTTTGCCAGATGTCTTGAAATAGACCGTTGGCTATAGGTTTAGTCTATCGATATTTCCATTAAAGTTTTTCTGTTGTTGGAAACAAATATTTTTTAATGGTGCAAAGAATGAGAAACCCGAAATGGATTCCTAATTTTGTTTTTTATATAGGACGAAAATGTAACATGCATTGCATCTACAAGTGGTACACCTTAGAATAGATTCAAGGGCTAATATGGGTGGAGGTACATGTAGATGAAGTTGAAGGAATCAAAGTAATAGCTCTAAGTGAATTTCAATCCTTGTTGGCAAGAAAAATTATTTTAAAACTGACTGTTGTGGAGGTAAATCCTCTCTGCGGACAGAGACGATCCCTACTAGCCCAGACCAGGTCTAACAACAATCACACAATGCTATCACGCAAGTTCCTAATTTAAAATAAGAAGTGGATGGTGAGAACCTACTTAGATTACAATGCTAGTGTTCGTAGAAGAGATATCGCCCTCGTTCCTTTGCCTTGGCCGGTCACGATCCCCATGATCTCCGTGATTGGACACCTGCACATGCAAAGAAAAACACGAAAACAAGCATAAAATCTAGTAGATGCAATTATATATCAGTCAGAAAAGATATAACTCAACATCAAACATAAGACAATGAGAGTGGAACCATAATGATAGTCATCTATTATTAATAAATAACAAAGAAGAATACAACCATTGTTCTGACGTCAAATCCTCCTTTGGCTGGGTAGTCAGCTACACAAGTCTTGCAAAGCTTGTTGGGATGAGGAACAAGCCTCTCTCTCTTTGGGTGACAAGAATCTCCTTAATTAGATTTGGCCTTATGGGTGCGAAGAAGGTTCTTGCAGCTTCAAACTCTCTATCACTATGCTAGAACAGGAACTATTGTAACTATGACTAGCTTGCTCAAGGCATAGAGGCAAGCTTTTATAGATAGAGAAGAAAGAGATAGGATCAACCACATTATTCATGGTATTGGCTTTATCACTTGGAAACTTCCATGAAAGGTGGCAAACCACTTTCCCTTCTATGGAGATTCGAAGCCAAACCATCCTAGCTCAACATAGATTCAGTTGGTGAATGGGTTGAAGAGAACCTTCGAAAGCTTGTTGGTTAAAAACTTTACTCAATTCGGTTGGCGCAAGTGCGACTCTGAGACAGAGCACCAATGGTGCGCCCTCTTTAGAGGATTTCCCTCATTGGCGCGGGCAGTGAACTGTGGACCCGCGCTAATGCAAAAAGAGCTATTTTCATGGGTATTTTGCAGGAGATGTCTTCAGGGCATATGAAACTCATACTTAGAGGAATATAATGCAAGTGGTTTCAGGTCATGTCACTTCTCACAGGTCCCGGAATGAGTCCTCCAGTGTGTGGGTGAGGGGTAACAGGGACGGTGACAAATGGTGAAAAATTGCTGTGTAACAGATGCCCCCTAAAGCATGAGGCCCGAGAAAGAGAGGGGTGAAATGCTTTACAAGAACATGCGTGACTGAAAACACGGCCACTGGAGAACCTGCGTAAAGAAGTACAACTGATATCTCAAGTACATGATGTATGTGGTATGGGCGCAGCCATCCATAATAGAGTATATAATAATCTAGATCCAAGGCATGGACGCAGCCATCCAAAGAGGATCGAAAAGTAGACTCAGGCATGGTCGCAACCATCCAGTGAATGAGTCATGTAATGATCATAACAAGCCACAGATCGCAACCTAGATTCCAATAGAAAAAATCCAGGGTCTCGCGCTCCATCTTGACCCGAACAGAGTACAAGTTCAAGCATGCGAATATATGAGTTGAAGTCGAACATGCACGAACATCGTCTGATTACCAGTCAATGATGAAAACTGTTAACAGACGCAAGAGGTACCACCAATAATGACAATGGTCCTCAAGGTACTATAGGTACAATCTACGGCGTGTGAATCAATGAGCTGGCGTCGAACACCCGTAGAATCATTCGATCGGAGGCCGATGATGAAAACCTCTCGTCGAGCACGAAGAACCTGCCATTGAGGCATGCAGGCTTCAAGGCACCGAAGGGAGTCTCTAGATCAGCTTCCTGGATAATGAGTTGAAGTCGACAGGAAGTGACATTGATCAAAGGTGGGCCATAGTGTTTCCCACATCATTGACACGAGACAGAGGAAGGATGTTGTGGTGATTCAGAATTATGTGAGGTATCAGAGGGAGGTTGTAATTCTGCAGAGGTCAACTTCTCTTGAACATATCGGCGGCACGATAGTGGACTTGGCAGTATTTGACATCAAATGAGCAGAGGTCATGGTGACAAGACAATGAGCAGATGAGAGGTCAAATAGGATCACCCAAACCCACGGAGGCTAGTGTAAAACAAGATGAGATGTTCCCACCCAGACACGAATGTAGACTAGTGCCATGTTCAACAGCGACATACTGCCAACACGACAATAATTATGGGTCCATTTTCCCCACCATTTCTGGTGAGTACCCCAGTTATTTTTTGATGACAAGCTTGATGGGGATAGCATATGCTTGTGAGGCGTCATTACGACGGAATCCGATGTCATTAAGTTTTAACGAGTCTGACAAAGGAAGAACTCGGCGTCTTTTCCTATTTAGAGAGTCTGAAAAGATAGCAGAAAAGAAAACTCCAGGGGGGGTCCTTTTTCATAAAGTTGTGTCTCTCGAGCCCGAAAAAGTATAAAACAATGCTCGAAAGAAACGCCCGACCATTACGATCGAGGAGTACTTTTCATGAGTAGTGATATTGATCTAAAAAAGTAAAAAAGCGATCAACATCACGTCGTTTCGTAACCATTAATGAACCTGAAACGACAAGGGTCCGACGATCTTTTCGTTTTTACATGGTTGGAAAAGGGTTTAAAGACGACCGCCTCTTATTTATGTTTAACGAGTCAAGAGGGGAAACCCGACAATCTTTTCATTTTTAGCGAGTCAGAAAAGAGCTGAAAGATGACTCCATAGTGACTTTTTCGTGTATTTACCGAGTCCGAAAAAGTATAAAATACAACTCGTTTCACCATCGAAGTTGCAAAAAGGACCTGTCATAGCACCAAAAGCAAGCGTAAAATCCATTTTCGACCAAAAATATATTAAAATATTCAAAAAAGAACTCTTTAACCCTAATTACAAGTCAAAAAGTCTATAAATATGGTGAAAATGTAAAAAATAGAATTACTTTTACTTTTTACCTCTTGCATAGTAGTAGTGGTCCATTTGGAGAGCATACTTCGAGCAGTGATTACCGCCAATCCGTGCAACCATTTGAGATTCCGCCAGTTCCAGGTAAGAGGCGCTTCCCTTAGCTCCATTTTCATACTCTTTTTATGCATTTTGTTCCCTGATTGAGCCTCCACAAGGGGGATTTCAAAATTTAGGGTTGCGTCCCATTGGCGTGGGTATCCGCCATGGGTCCTCGCCAATGGGGTGATTTACCCAAAGGTGCCGTGCTATTGGCGCGACTGTTTTAGAAACAGTCGCGCCAACCGCGCGACCTAAATTTTTACTTGAATTTTCCCATCATTTTTGAAATTTGTCCGGCTTGTAAGCCTACCGGGGTTTCATTAATGATTTATTCGTCCTTGTGGAAGTAGGAAACAAGCAAAAATGGTGGTGGAATGGAAAGAACAGGAGCATGATGCTGTAGATGCCTTGGCTAGCGGATGAGTGATGTATGAATGCTTTGAGAGACTGTGGTCTCAAGAAGTTCTTCCTCACCTCTTATCTGCAAGCTCAACCGGAGCTATTACAGTTCATAGTGGATGCTTGGGATGTCAATGACCAAGTATTCCACTTACAAGATCAGACCTTAGAGCTGGATGTATCTGATGTGTACTTTATTACTGGGCTATCACGGAGAGGGGCGAGCCCCATTTTAACCGAAACCAGGCCTTCCGGGGAGAATATAGGTGAAGTGAAGGCTCGTGTGTGCCCAGAGGCACAATTTGGGAAAAACAGTGCTAAGGTGGATATCGCCACCATCCATGACTTGGCTCTTAGGGTGATACTGTTCACCATCATGCGTGTAGCTGGGGTACAGGCGTCCCATCAGGCAAGCAAGAATCATCTGTTACTAGCGACAGAATGCCTTAGCCCCACCATTTTTGACTGGGCTACAACGGTGACTACAAATATCAAAAGGCAACTTACAAAGTGTAAGTGTGGGGGAGTGAAACAGTTCAGGTATGGCTCGATTGTGGTGTCGTTCTTCTTAGAACGATTACCCCTCTTCCAGTACTAGGGAGCCGTAGTGGCGGACCCATTGTCGCGAGAGCCTAGGATGGATCGTTGGGCAGCATTGATGCCCAGAGGAGGAGGGGGCCAGCAGATGTCTTGGCGGCCCGAGTTCTTCATATGGCTCTGCCGTCAGCTGATCATGGTAGAGGATTGGCCATACGCGGGAACAAACTTCATGGGGGACCCAGACCTCCCACTGCCAGAGGGAGAGGAGTGGGAAGAGGAGTTAGGTATGATCTTCTCTTTTTGATGTTTTATGTATTTTTATTTTTTTTTGTCAATACATGCATGTTATGATGACAGTTGTATGTATATGCAGATGTGGACCCAGAGCGACCAGCCAGCTTGTCTCCTATAGCGCGGAGGGACCAACCTGCAGCTGACCCTCAGGCAAGGGGTGCCGTGGGGGAAGAGCTGGTGCAGAATCTCAAGGGGCTTACCCAAGGGATTCCAAGCTACGCTAGATTGGCGGACGTGCCGTTTGCATACCAGAGGCACACAGTGGGGGTGCCGACCCGCATCCATCGTCTGTTGAGATGCTTGGTTCGCGCGGTGACATGCTATCATGAGCACCACCACGAATAGACTCCTAGGCTTCTTTCATGCATATTTTTTGAGGGACATGTTGTCCGAGGATGTATCAGGATGAACATTTATTATTTTTTGGGTTTTGTAACGCACGCGGTGCAAACATTATGACACACATATATATACATATGCCTATGGTTTATTATTGTGCTTTTATGTGCTTGCTTGTATGATGTTTTGATTATAAATTACGCAAATGCCTATCTAATACGTGATTGGCCAATGCATCAGATAATGTGTTTAATCGTCGTGGAATATGCTGATACGTGATAAAGTCAAAATTCCTTTCTAACAATTTAACACGTAAGTACAACCTTAAAATGTGATGGTCTCTGACAGAATATCGCCCATTGAGCTAATGGACGACAAGTTGAGTCTAGGTTAACAAGCAATGTACGAATACCGAGATTAATTGCCTTGGCTAATAATTCAATAATAGCGCTATATTCAGCAACATTGTTTGTAGTACAGCCTAAACAGACACCTTGAAGATCTATCAACTCACTGTGAGGATCGTAGATCACCCACGCCGTAGAGGACAAATTACGAGTGCTGCGGCAGGCACCATCAGCGAAACCAATGTAAGGTGCACCCGACATCTGCACAAGAAGCAAAAAGACACAATAAGGGGGAATCACCCTTTCACACCAAACCGAAAACATGAAAACTCACACACACACATACAAGCATGTACAAATCGAAGCATACTAAACTGGAGAATAAAGGGATGGGCATGCCCCCCAGCACGGTGTCTCAATTCGAGGTACATGCCCCCCAAGCTTCAGTCCATTGAAAATGGAATGAAGGTTGACATCACTGTTATTGCACTCGAATGGCATCATATCGCCCCAAGATTCTATCTGATGCACGGAAATCGTTTTAATAGGGGCGATATTCGGAGGTGGAAGTGGAAACACACCCATTAGAGTGGGATCCTTAAAGAGTCTGGCTCCCACACTCTCGAATGATTTGGAGGTATGCTCTACGAACGGTACATTACCTTCGGAAGAAGAGGCAAAGAAGGAGAGCTGGTCCACCGTGACAATCTTCCCTTGATGAGGGAAACGAATGACACAGAAAAGGGAGGAAGCCACGGCATGCATGGCGTATGTCCAGCTATGTCCAAGGAGGAGGTTGTAGGTAAGATTAGCGTCGACAACTTCGAACTCCACTTCTACTGTCTTCCCTTCCAAGGAGATGGGCAAGCGTTGGAGGATACCGTAAGGACGGGACTCTCTTCCATCAAAGGCTTCTAACGTCGTAGGAGACTGGCTCAATGTTGGAGAACCAATAGCTTTCCAGCAAGCAACAGACATGATGCAAGTTGAGGCACCTTCATCAATGACTGTACGATGAATCGTTTTACCATTGATGATGACCTGTATAAGGAAAGCGATTTGGTGAGGAAGTCTCGGCGTATAGCCCTCAAGATCAAAAGAAATCAGATCCGAGTCAGCCGGGTCTATGCCACCGATGGCCGATAGCAAGGACTTCCTCTGGGAGGGGCAGCTCTGGAGGACTTCTAGAGCGGACATAGTAGACGGAGCCTGGGCTAAGTCCTCAACAATGTTGTAGTGCTGAGCAGCACGAGCATTCGGGTTGTAAGAAGGCTTCCGGAGTACACCTTTTGGAGGGGGTCGGATCGTCGTCTCAGTGCTAGGTCTTTCAATGTGGAGAGGACTAGAACTGGACGGAGGAGCGCTGGAGGGGACCTCCAGCTCTTTCCCAGCATGAGATGGATATTCTTTTGCTCGAGTAATGACATGGATGGGAATCGTCCAAGCCGTGAAGACTTGAGAGCCGAATGAAGAAGAGGGTTGCGATGGATCTGCCACCATTTGAGTTTGCTGTGAAGGGAAAGGTTCTTTAAGCACAGCAGGAGTCCCAGGAGCACCTTTCAATAATCGACTAACTTCGGACTGCCTAGGGCAATCTTTAGTGTAGTGATCCTCATCACAGATGAGACAAGGATACTTAGGTTTACATTTGGCTCCTTCCTCGGGTGGAGGTTTAGGGGAGTCCTGTTTGGGCTGTTCGGATTTATTCTTGGCCTTCGCTTTCTTTTTCCCTTTCGAGGATTTATCCGTCGTGGTGGACTGAACAACGTTTACCTCGGAGGTACTTCCAGAATTAGATTGACCCTGAGAAGTATTTCCATTAGAAGTATTCTGTTTTTGCTTCCCAGGGTTCGCGGATGATTTCTTTGAAGACGCGTTTACAGAGCCAATAACACCATCAACAGATGGTTTTGGCGGAGCTTTGGATGTTCCGGGTCTCGGGTCGTCTGGAAAATAATCATATAAAGTACCTGACTGAGAATATACCAAGTCAAGGTACTGAGCACGCGCGATAGCTTGCTCTTCAATTACACGAGCTCCCATGGCGATGTCTCGTGCAATTGCAGGGACAAAGGAAGTTGTGAACCAATCAGTCAGGAGCTGATCAGGAATCCAAAATTTGATCAAGCGACGACACCGTCTCCATTCATGTATATGATCGAATATATGTGTGGCCGTGTCCTGTTTGAGAGACGTAAGGAGATGTGTCCCTGTCTCATACCGAATGGGTAACTGAAAATGAGTTAGGAATGCCATAGCCAGCGAGTTGAAATCTTGAAATGTTCCGCGATTCAACTCAATATACCACTTAGCGGCCGAGCCAGTGAGAGTCCTTTGGAAGAGGCAGAGCCGGATGGAGTCATCAAGTCATGAGTTGGATGAGCATCAAAGGTGATAGGCCATGACATGGGCTTGAGGGTCCTCACCAGCTTTGCCATCGAATTTCGGGCAATCACCGGGTATCTTAGTTGGAACCGGTGGCCAATATGGATTATGAAGAATGGGATCATTTGTCAACTTGGACACATCTGGAAGTTCCAAAGTCACTAAGAAAGGCAACTGAGGATTGAAGGACATTTGTGGCTGTGGAAGGGAGGTAGTACCAGGGTTCCAACCAGGTGGTGGTTTCCCCCATGGACTTTGTCCGGATGGGCCTGGCCCATAAGGGTTCTGCCCATAGGGATTTTGCCCATATGGGTTCTGTCCATAAGGATTCTGTCCATAAGCAGACAGTTGACCCTGGGTCTACCCCCCAGCACCCCATGGATTAGCAACTTGACCTGCAGGTGCAACGTACTGTTGTTGATAATTCTGGTAAGGAGTGACCTGCATTTGTTGATAATTTTGATAAGGGGTAAATTGAGTTTGCCCCTGGGGTTGCTGGTAGCCATACGTTTGCTGAGCTCCATACTGAGCCTGATAAGAAGGCTGCACTTGGTAAGAAGGTTGGGGTCGTGGCCCACCTTGCATTTGATAACCAATTTGAGTCTGGGGCCCAGAAGGATGTCCTTGAACAGGTTGAGCTTGGACCATCTGGCCGGAAGGTTGGCCTGGTTTGGTTTGGGACAGACCTGTTGGTGAGCTCCAGTATTGTAGCAATAATGCTACAACTCATGGGGCTTCCTGTCTCTCATTTTATCAACCCGGTAGTTCGTACAAACTTGGAAGCGACGGTGCTATATGCACAAGTACTAGCTCTTGTCGCAGCTGTCACTTGGTCAGCTGGCACAAGTCCGCTAGGGCTCAAGCCAACTTCTATAGGCTCTCAGAAGAAGCTTGCTAATTGATGGACGAAAGCTATTCTCAAAGGAAAACTACTCTACTTGACAAAATGGACTGAAAGCAAATCAAAGCATGTAAACCTAGGAAACCCTAATTTAACTAGTCTAACCTCTACAACGCAAGAAATGTGAATGAAACTTCTACCAATGCTGTTGTTACCTCTAATAAGTGCAAATGCATGGATCTAAACTACTTGCATCATGAAAGATATGTTTTTGTATTTTTCCCTTAAGTGTGTGGAATGATTGTGATTTTGTGCTAACTAGGGTTTGATTGTGCAGATGGGATGGAGAAGGAAGGAAAGCGTGGGACAAGTTGGGGAGGCTAGGAGAGGTTCCTAGGGATCCTTAGCATCCATCCACAGAGGTTCCTCGCATTCAGATGCTCAGCAACTGAGAGAGTGGCCTCCTACAGGATGGCTGCAGGGGATCCTACAGGATACTCTGGTTTCTACAGGATGTCTACAAATGGCTACAGGATGACCTACCGTGAGTGTTTGGAGTGATGGAGGAGTAATGGAATGGTAGGAGGAGATGTGTAAGGTAGGAATAAGGCTGGTGATGGCTTCAGAAGTGGAAGAATAGGATAGGGAGTGAATGTAGGGAGTAGGTTGGAAGATAAAGGGCTAGGTCAATGAAAGGGCTAGAGAATGGAAGTACGTGAGGAGTGAAATACCTTGGGAGATAACAGAGCGGAGCAGGGGTCGAAGATGTGTATGCATGCGGGATCAAGATGGAGAATGAAGTAATGGAACGAGAGAGAGCAGTGTAAGTGAAACAAATGCTTATGACTGTCACCAAACCGAAAATGCATCAACATAACTATCTGTGCTTATAAATTCAATGAACAGCAATCTAAACGCGAAGGAGAATGTGCATGAAGCTGTGGTAAAGGAGTGTGGTGCAGGTGTGAATCATGTGGAAGAATCTAACATAACGTGACTGTGTTTGCAGCAATCATGGAATAAAGAAATGCGTATTTTTGGTGGTTAGTCATGGACTTCACTCCAATCCCAGATGAGACGGCAGTGAGCCTTAACAACCTTTTTGTTGGAGCTCCAATCGATTATATCTATCCTCTGCTACACTAAGCAAGTGAAAACAAATTCATCATAAGCAACTCCTATCTAACTCATGAAAAAGACCAACTTAACAACCTGTAATTCGAATTGCATGTGCAAATGAAAAGCTCAAAGTGCTGAAATGAAATGCAAACAACACTACAGCAGAGGGGACCTATGGCTCTCAGGTTGGGCCCTAACCTGAGAGCTATTGTCTCCTTAAGAAAACTCAGAACTAGATCATAATCTGCCTTCTTTATTCATAATCTGATATCATGCCAAATTGGGTTACAAAAAGGAACAAAAACTGAGCTGTGCTCGAAAATTACAATAGCAATACGAGAGTTTCAACAACCTATCTAAGGCTAAGGCCTCTACACTTATACAAAAACGATGATCCAACAAGTGTCCTTGATTTTAGGAGCTCGGCTGTCCAACTAGAGTTTAACTGCTGATCCTGTAGGACGGTCATAACTGCTGTTCCTGTAGAGAAGTTTATA
Organism: Pinus tabuliformis; assembly: GCA_031772625.1. Taxonomy (NCBI): domain Eukaryota; kingdom Viridiplantae; phylum Streptophyta; class Pinopsida; order Pinales; family Pinaceae; genus Pinus; species Pinus tabuliformis. The sequence continues at coordinate 1,159,039,199 of CM062819.1, forward strand.
ACTGCTGTTCCTGTAGAACAGTTGGCTGCTTCTAAGCTCGGAGGGGAGATGGATTGGAGCTCGGAGTTCTTGGTGGGAATCACGAGGAATGTCCCCAAGACCGTGGACATCCTCTCCTAAAAGTCAGCAGTGCCACCTCATTGTCTCCTTGTCTCCTTTTTCGTTGTCTTTTGCTCCCTTTTAATGCCAAAACCTGAGATCACAATTCATTAGTCACGTAGATAGAGTGCCTACCCTTCTTCCTACAAACAACATGAATAAACTAAGAAATGCATGCATAAGCAGTAAAAAATGAATGGTTTGAGCAAGTAGAATAGGCCAAAATGAGCCCAAATTGTACCAAAATTGGGGCTCATCATCACCCCCCAGCTGAACCATTTGCTCATCCTTGAGCAACTTAGTCAAGATCCTCATCCTTCATGGCTTCCACTGCTCCCCTTACATCCCAAGCTTCTGTGGTGATGTCTTCTTGGTCGATATGAAACCCTGCTGTGTTTTCCACTTTTTCCCATTGTGCCTGGTCATTCTTTCCTGTACTTCCTTCAACCAATCCTAGCAGCAATGGAGGGCTGAGTTTAAGGCCAATCCAGCTGGCCTGAAGTCTTTGCATGGATTTCTTGTAAAGGTCCACTCTTGCCAATGCTTCCCTCATTCTGGTAGGGGTATGGTATTCCCGGATTTTCAAACTATGTGCCAAGGCATGCCACCTGCGTGCACAAGCATGGGCAGCAGTTTCTCCCAATAATCTGTCCATGTCTTCAAAGTGGGCTATTGCTTGGGCTTGCTGGTCCATAAATTTCAAGGAAGCTGTGGGATCATTGGATAACTGTTGGCGAGCTGAGATGAGGGCAACCAGATCCTCTGGTTCTGCCCGAATGTACAGTGGCTCACTCACTTCTCGGCTCATGACCGATTTTTCTTCAGTGGCTCTCTGATCCTCATGATTCAGCCATGAAGCAAGAGCCATCAACTACAGATCACCCAAGGCGATATTGGGATCCCAAGAGACTTCATTGGGCAAAACTAGATTGTGGATGTAGAATTCTGCTAGCTTGGCTTTGTCCTCTGCTGAGCTAGAATTGCATATTTCAGCAAATTGCTGTGGGTTATTGATTTGCTCAATACCTCTTTGTGCTAGTGTGTTTATCTGGAACTGTAGCCACTGATCCTTTAAGTACAACCCATAAGACTTTGCAGGATGTCTGCACTGCAGGGCCTCCATGGCCCAACTGGCCATGCAAGCCAATTGTGTTTCCTTTTGTTGCAGCTGTTCCTTTAAGGCTTGCACTTCAATTCTTATCTGCTGTTCTTCTTCCTGTAGAAGTGTCTTTGGCCCTTCAAGATTGGTGGTCAGCTCCTTCTTGCCTTCTTGTTCATTTGTGATGCCCTTGGAGGATGTTTCTGCCCCTGCCTTGAGTTCTTCTAGCTGCAACCTTAACTTCTGGTTTTCTTCCTGTAGAAGTGCCTGCTGGCAACTAGCCACATGTTTGGCCATGGTGAACTCGCTCCTGACCTCCCTGAGCTGATCTTGTAGAGGGCCTATGTCCCCCACCCCCTTTGATTTGGCAATTTGCATCCATGTATGGGAGCGGACTCTTTCTTTCTCTAATTCAAAGAATAGGGGTACAGTAAATTTTTGTGGGATGACCTTGCCCGCCTCCAAGAAGGTATAATATGAATTCAGATTGGGCGAAGGGCTAGGTTCGGGTATATGTTCTCTTGCTTTTTCTTCAGGTAGTTCTGCCTCATCCGCCCTTGGTGATGAGGGTCCTCCTTCTTCTCTTTGTTCGGTTTCCTGTAGTCGAGCCAAGGTATCCTGTAGGACGTTTTCAGCTTCCTGTAGCCTGGTTTTCTCGTCCAACAGGTCCACTCGGTCTTGCCATGTGCTCTTCTTCGGGCTTCCCTTTTCATAGGTAACTGTGACCTTTGAGGGGGATTTTTCTTTGGGCGAAGCAGGGGTGTCCTCAATGACAATTGGGCTGCTGGACTGCTGCTGTGGTTTCCCTGTTTTTATCCGAACACTTCTCCGTGCTTTGAAGTAGAGAGGAGGGTCCCTCTTCCTCTTTCCTTTTGGCTTAGGTGGCATACTGAGGCCAGCTAATACAGCCGCTGCCTCTCTGGCTAAAACATCCACCTTCTGCTTCTCAGATTTTGGTTTTGCATGGCTTCCTGTAGAAGCCTGTTTTTGCACTTTTGTGCTTCCTGTAGAAGCTGTTATCGGGCTTCCTGTAGAAGCCTTGGTTTTTGCTTTTGGGCTTCCTGTAGAAGCCTGCTTCTCACTGATCTTCGTGCCTCCTGTAGAAGCTCGCTTCTCCTTTCCTGTAGTGGTAGGTGTCTTTACTTTTACTTGCTTTGCTGCAGGGGTTTGATCCTTTTGTTTGCTTGTGAGTGATGAAGAGGTAATTGGGCTGACATGGCCTGCCCCAACTTTGTCTCTTCTGCTTTTTGACCTTATTTCTCTTGCTGACAGGATGGGGGAGTCAGCTTTTTCTTCAGCCTTCTTTTCCTCAGCCACCGCTTCCTCGTCTTCAGTGCTGGAGGAGCCACTATCTTCGATCAACATTTTAATGTCCCCATCTCGTGTTAGATTCCTAAACGACTCCCAGGAGAGGGGAACTTTATATGAGTGCAGTGCATCCTCCACAAGCAATTTTATTAACCCATGATGGGCTATCTGATCAGGGATGCCCTGTCTTAGCTTTGTAGCACACTCCATTAGGGACTGCAGGAGATAATAAGGGATGCTTAGTTTTTTCTCTACAGGAAGGTCAATTCCGTGCCTTAACTCAGTGAGGAGCCGGAAGTGATATGCATACACGATACTGAACCGGCCTTCACAAGTAATATATTTCATAATGCGCAAACTGACTTCGTTCCATGGTGGTGACAGGCTGGTCCTCCTCACCCCGTTTTTATCCTCAGAGAATTCTTCCTCAGGTGGGAAGAACTCCTTCTTGGCTTGCTGACTCTGCTTCCACTCTTCTTTATCCCACGGCAGACCCATGGGCAGTTCTGTGATTCGACTTATATGCTCTGGGGTGAGTTTGAGGCTTACACCTCTGAAGGTTACTGAGGCCAGTGTCTGGGACTTAGGCTGCAGAGCCTGCAAGAATTCCTCGGCTACTTCATCATCGTAGCCCTGTAGTTTATCACAAAAAGGCATCCATTGTGCTTTAGTGAAGAGCTCAACCACTGCCGGGTTTCTCCTTAATGCATTTGAATCAGTGGGCTCTCGCCTGATAAACCCACCAGGCATGATGAACACAGTGGTTTTGACCAACGGCGGTAGATACAAAGGAAATTCGGTCTTATAGACAGAGCATGCAATGAATTCACAGACCACAGTCTAATTATACTGCTATCCTGTAGAAGCGATAGTATAGGCATGACAATCCAATATTTTTTTATGACCAGACTGTGAATAATGACCTTGCCACCTTTGAAAGCCAATTGCGGAAGGAGTTTCAGGGTTACCTCTTTTCTGCCACCTTTTCTTACGTGAAGACTTCACCTTCCTGTAGAGCTGCGTTCCTGTAGAAACTGCTTCCTGTAGGACTGCGTTCCTGTAGAAACTGTTCCTGTAAGAGCAGTGCGCAAGCTTCGGGGAGAACGGTAGTTGGACTGCGGTTGAGGTGCGCTTCACTGGTGTTCAGTCGGCCGAAAGCTTGGCGTATCAACATGCAAAGGTATTCAGAAGAGTTACTCAAGTTTTGAAGTGGAGGTGGATGGATATACGTGCACAATCTAGCCGATTAGATTTTGAATCGGCGCAGCTCGTGGCGCGGAGGGTGAGCTGTCCCCTCCGGACCGTTGGGTGACGTCACCCATCATCCACCTGCACATTCACTTGCTGCCGCATTCATTCCCACAGATCTGCCGCCGCCCTTTTCGGTTAAACTCGTTTCTCGGTTGACGGGACTGATCTTCACGTGCGTGCTGCGTGTTCCCGTTGTCGTGGCTGCCACCCATCATCTGACTATCTCTTCACTAGCCAACGTGGCCAGTCGACTGGCCTTACGGCCACTCAACCATTCATTTCTATGCCATGCAAACAAATCAAAGTGATACTCATGCGATTTGATGGAAGGAAGGATTAGAACACTTACCTGCGCGCGTCTGCACATGATTTCCAGTTTTTGGACGATGGATCTACCTGCTGCATGTGGCTTACGCAGTCCCGGAGGCTCGTGGTTACAGGATGCTGGCGCTGTAGTGGACGCTCTGGTTGCATGCGCCCGTGTGTTGTTTGCAGATGGCTGGGCGATGAATGGTATCCACTCCTGCAGGTTTGACTGCTACAGGATTCCCGCGGGGTGCCTTGTGACAGTCTCACCTCCTTGGGTGCATGCCACTTGACAATGGAGATGACCTGCTAATCGCGCTCCCGAAGCTTCTGATGTTTGAAATGGACATGGTATGAGCTCTCGGTGTTCATTTTCTCTGACAACTGATTTTTCCACGAGAACTCATTGATCTGGTTTGCTGGTGCAGGGTTCTTAGTTGCATGGTGACGAGGATGGTGGAGCAAGGTATCAGCGTCGTGCATGGGCCCAAAAGAGGCTTGCATGCGTCCACACCAACCCGTAGTCATCAGATCTGCTCATGAAATGCATTCTGGCTCGTTCTGAGCTTCTACAGGAAGTTTCCTGTAGAAGTACAGAGCTTCCTGTAGACAGGCAGCTCTTCCTGTAGAAATTTGCACCTTCCTGTAGAAAAACTGTGCCTTCCTGTAGAAAGACAGCAGTTTCCTGTAGAAGATTCAAACCATGATAAAATTGCACATACCTTGAAAAACGTAAGCATTCTTGGAGGAGGAGCTTGTGAGGTGTCCTGGCTGCATGAGAAGGACCTTTGACTTTGACTTGAGAGGCTTCCTCTCCTCCATAGAACACCTCCAATCTGCATGCACATTTCACATAATGACTTATTGATCTTGTTTTTTTCTTTTTCTTTTTTTTTTCGAAAGATAGCAGGGGCGCCTCAATGAGGTTTTCACCCTTGCCACCTGCCTTAAGCGCCTCAGAGAGGTTTTCACTCAAGGATCTTTATTTCTTTTTTTCTCTTTTTTTTTTTTGAAAGATAGCAGGGGCGCCTCAGATGAGGTTTTCACCCCTACCACCTGCCTTGGGCGCCTCAGAGAGGTTTTCACCCAAGGATCTTTATTATTTATTTATTTTTTTCTCTCTTTTTTTTTTTTTTTTAGATGCTTCAGGGTGTGCCCAAAGCAGGGGCAGGACCCTTCTCTATGACCAATACTGCCTTCTCCATTGTTTTGATGAACTCTTGTCTTGAGGGAGGCTTCCTGTAGATCTTCAATCGATGCCCATTGACAAGCATGGGAATGGCTTCCTCATCAATGGTTCGAATGAGGACAGATCCATCGTCATGACACTTTTCCACTGAATATGGTCCTAGCCATCTGGTTCTCAACTTCCCCTTGAAATCTTTGTATCTGGAATCATACAACAAAGCCCAATCTCCCGGCTGAAATTGCTTGTCATGGAGATGTTGGTCATGCCACACCTTCCTCTGAAGTTGAACCACTTCTGAGTGAAGGAGGGCCTGCATGCGGTGCTCATCCAGTCCATTCAGCTGCAATAGCCTTTCTTGTTGTGCATGGCTGAGATCTAGATCCAGCTGAGCTGCCATCCTCAAAGTGTTATACTCAAACTCAATGGACAGCAAAGCTTTCTTCCCATAGACCAGCTCATAAGGTGTGAAGCCGATGGTGGTCAGGCGATCTGCCCAGTCCTTTCTGCTGCTGCTCACCACTTTAGTCAAGATCCCTTCTAATGCTCTATTGGTGACTTCCACCTGCCCATTTGCTTGAGGATGATAGGGGGTGGAAGTCCTATGCTTGATCTTGTGATGAGCTAGTAGATCTTCAACCAAGTTGGATGTGAACTGGCTCCCTTGATCGGTCACCAGCTCTCTTGGGTAGCCAAACTTGTAGAAGATGTTCTCTCTTAAGAACTCGACCACCTTCTCTTCTGTTGCTGCTTTGATTGCTTTACTCTCTACCCACTTTGTCAAGTAGTCAGTACACACAATGATGTAGGATCTCTGCCTCGAAGAGGGATTGATTGGGCCCACAAAGTCCATGCCTCACTTCTCAAATGGCTCAAGAGTCACTTGAGGTTGGAGAGGCATCTCATCCCTTTGGGTCGGTTTCCCCATTCTTTGGCATTGGTCACACTGGCTGACATATCTTCTGACATCTTGATGAAGTGTGGGCCAATAGTAGCCTGCCTGCAGGATCTTGAAGGCAGTTCTCTTTGCTGCAAAATGTCCTCCACAAGGCCCATCATGACAGGTGAGGAGGATGTCAAAGACTTCCTCCTCCCTTACACAACGCCTTAAGATCTGATCGGGGCCAAGCTTGAACAGGTTGCCCCTGATCCAAGTAAATGAGGCACTCTTTCTGATGATTTTGCTCTTCTCTTTTGAAGAGAGGTGCGGAGGGAACTGAGCTGAAACAAGGTAGTTTGCTATATCAGCAAACCATGGAGAGAGTACTGAGATAGCAAACAGATGCTCATCAGGCATCTGGTCATCCACCGTCCCATCTTCACCTGCAGACAAATCCAATCTAGACAAGAAGTCAGCAACAACATTTTCTCTTCCTGGTTTATCAACAATGGTTAGATCAAACTGCTGCAATAAAAGTAACCATCTAATAATACGAGCATTCACATCTGGTTTATTCATCAAATATCTAATAGCAGCATGGTCAGTATGTACAAAAGTATGGTAACCAGTAATATAATGTCGGAACTTGTTCAGTGCCTGGACCACAGCTAAGAATTCCTTCTCGGTTACAGTGTAATTCAGCTCTGCTTTGGACAAGTTTTTGCTAACGAAGTAAATGGCATATGGAAGTTTTTGCTCAACTTGTCCTAAGGCTGCACCTATGGCTTTGTTCGAGGCATCAGTGTGGATGTGGAAAGGTAGGGCCCAGTTTGGACCTCTTAGGATTGGAGCTGACACTAACTTGTCTTTTAATTCATTCAAACTCTTCTGACAATCGTCAGTCCAATTAAACTCCACCTCTTTTGCCAACAGACCAAACAATGGTGAGGCTAACTTGCTGAAGTCCTTAATGAATCTCCGGTAGTATCCTGCTAATCCCAAGAAACTCCGGACATCCCTTACTTTTTGAGGAGGTGGAACCCTCTTGATGAGAGCAATTTTGTTAGGATCCACCTGCAATCCTTGGGAAGAAATGGTATGGCCTAGCACGGTCCCTTCAGTCATTAGGAATTCACATTTTTTAGGGCTGAGGGACAAGTTCATCTCGGTGCATTTGGTTAGGACCTTTCCCAAGTTGGACAATGCTTCCTGGAAGTTGGCCCCATAAGGAGTAAAGTCATCCATGTATATTTCCACTGCATCATGGACCAACTCCGAGAAGATGCTCAAGACAGCTCTCTGAAAAGTAGCAGGAGCATTGCATAGCCCAAAGGGAAGGACTCGGTAGGCAAAGGTACCCCAAGGACAAGTGAAGGTGGTCTTATCTTGGTCTTCCGGGCTGATTTGGATTTGATTGTACCCGCTAAACCCATCCAGGAAAGAGAAGAACTTCTTTCCTGCCAGTCCATCCAACACTTGATCTATGAAAGGTAGAGGGAAATGGTCTTTTTTGGTAGCTTTGTTCATCTCACGGTAATCTACACAGATCCTCCACTTCCCATTCTTCTTGGGAACCAACACTAGAGGGGACACCCATTCACTATCTGAGATGGGGTAGATGAATCCGGCATCTAACAGTTTCTGCAATTCTTCCTTGACAATGTCCTTAAGGGCTGGATTCATTCTCCTATGGGGTTGCCTAACTGGTTTACAATCCTCTTTGATGTATATATGATGGGTATAGACCGAGGGATGGACTCCTTTCATCTCCTTATAGCTCCAAGAAAAAGCATCTAAGTGGCTGTCCAATAGGCTACACAACTCCTTCTCCTGGGAAGGAGATAGGGAGGAGCTGATCTTCAATGCTCTCTCAGGGCCGAACTCCACACTTTTGACTCTGGGAGTGACAGGGCTGGTTGTACAAAGGTCCACTAAGGTGCTAGCTTGGGCATCCTCCACCAACTTCTCTAAAGATAGTGCACTGGAAGGTGGATTCTGGATTAGGGTCTCAATCAAATCATCCTCGGTTGGGGGATTTCTTCTAGTGGTATCTAGGGTACACAGAGGTGTTGAATACACCTCGTCTTCTTCTCCTTCCTCCAACCAGAGTGGTAAATCATGCTCTAAAGAAGGTTGGGCAGGAGGGTATAGGACTAGTTGCTTGGACATGGGACCATTTTTGATGGTCATGTTTCCTGCCCGACAACTTATGTAAGCATCTGCAGTAGCTAACCAAGGCCTTCCCAAGATGAGAGGATATCCGGTAAGCTTGGCCTTTGGTTGCAGAACCAGGAAGTTTGCAGGGTATTCCCAAGAATCAATAGAGACCAAGACATCCTCCACAATCCCTTCGGGAGTCACGGTGGAGCGATCTGCTAATTGCAGTACTGTCGAGGTCTTCCTCAAGGAACCCTGAAGATTGAGTTTAAGCATGGTATCCCTGGTCATCACATTGATGGCCGCCCCCAGATCAATCAAGGTGTGGGGGATAATGGTGCCATTGATGTGAACATCTACTACAGGACTTCCAGGATCTAGGTACTTTGGGCAGATGACTTGTCCTAGCATAAGGTCAGACAGTTGTCCTATGACATTGATAGTTGAGGCATCTTTCTTCCGTCTGCTTGGGTGTTTGAAACACTTCTCCTTAACCAGCTTGTTATATATTGGCACATCCTTGATGGCTTGGAGAAGTGGGATTTTTACACACAACTGCTTGAGCTCACCCAAAAACTCATCTTCTTCTGGGTTAGGTTGTGTGGTGGCTGTTAGTCTCTCAGGAAAGGGTGGAATAGGCTTTGGTTCACTCTCCTGATGGTTTTCCTCATCCTCTGGGGGAGGAGGTTGGCGATCTGGAAGAGTCTTTCCAGATCTAAGATTGATCTCCTGGATCTCCACAGCATAGGTAAGGCATGAGGTCTCCCCAGTATATACCTGCTGAGCCTGTCTATTGTTGGGGTTCGGGTTCGGTTGAGCAGGCATCTGAGGTTTTCTTGGAGGAGCAGGAGGTAAAGGCTGAGGTTGAACTGGTGGTGGAGGAAAAATGGCAGGAGGAGTGTTGTATTGGGGCCTCCACCCCGACTGAGGAGCACTCCATTGAGGCTGCGACTGGGTATGTGAGTGATATGGATGAGAAGTAGGTTGAGTAGGGTACTGAGGTGGATAAGACCATGGAGGAGGCATGGACCAAGAAGGATGAGCAGGGGGACCCCAGGAAGGCATGGGAGTCGAGTGGTTGGGGTTGTAATAAGCTTGATATGCCCCTTGCATCCCCTGCTGATAAGGTCTAGATCCTTGAGGCCTCCTTTGGTTGATGAAGTAGAGAGGTTCAGTGGGGGCTTCGGTTCCTTGGTACATGGCTTTAAACCCAGGTAAGGTTGGACACTGATTTGTTGGGTGGTCCTCCTCACAAACGAAACACACTTCAACCGAATGCAATGGACATTCGTTCTTAGGGTGTCTTCTGGTGCACCTAGGACAGAAGACAGCCAAGGCTCTCTCAGCTTCTTCTTTCTTCTGCTGGATCCTGAATGTGTCCAGCTGCATGGCAATGGTCTGTCTCACCTCACTCTTAAGATCTTCTAATTGGTTTGTAAACTCATGTTTGGAGAAAGGGACACCAGTGGAGAGGAGATTTCCTCTACCTCGTTTTCTAGCTGCCCTGGAATGATTTCGAAACACAGTCTTGATGTCCTCATAAGGCAATTGGTAAATGTCCCCCCCAGCTAACATGTGAAGGGTGTCTAAGAGATCTTCAGGGACTCCTCGGAGTAGAACCAACTTGAGGGATTCAGGGTCAAGTGTGCACCTGGCCCGTTTATAGCTAAGTTGGAACCTCTCCTCATAATCCTCTAAAGACTCATCATTCCCCATGGTCATTCGGAAGATCTCTCCCTTGGTTTCCTTGGACCTACAATAATCCCTATACTTGGTATTGAAGGCTTGCTGCATCTGAGCCCAAGTAGCGATGCTATTCCCAGGTAATCCCATGAACCAGCGTAGTGCTGCATCCTTAAGAGTGGAAGGGAAAAGCTTCAGCTTTTGCTCATCTTCAGTATAGTCATAGGTTCTACAAAGGACAGCGAACTCAAACAAGAAGGTATCAGGATCCTCAGTGGTCAGTCCATGGAAGTGAGGCAAGGCGGAGGGGCTAATGTTTTTCATTTTCATATCTCCATTGGTCTCTCGGATGGGGAAAGCTCCTTCTATTCTCTCATCTTCTCTCCTATTATCAGCCATGGCTTCGGATGGAGTGGTCTCTAACTCTTCTTCTTCTATAGGGTCTTGGTATATCTCAGGATGTTCACTTATAGGTTCCTCTGGGTCACTGTCACCAAAGAAGAGAGAAGGGTGACTCAGTGATGTGGTGGGGGTGTTTGGTAGGAATTTGCCTGATTTATCTCAGTTCCTACGAGGCATGAAATGGAAAGGACTTTTTTTTTTTTTGAGTGCTTTTGCTTTTTCTTTGGTACCTGCAAAACTGAAACAAAGTGATCTACAACTAACTGTATTGCTCAAATGAAATTGTAGAATTGGAAAGCTAATCTAGGAAAGCAGGAAATGCTAATCTATGAAAGCAGGAAATGCTAATCTAGGAAAGCAGGAAATGCTAATCTAGGAAAGCAGGAAATGCTAAGCTACTTTTGCAGAATGGAAATGAAATAAACTACTGAGCAGAAGTAAGAGTACGAAAGTAGAAGAAAAGCAACAATTACTAATACTCTGACGCTTCCCCGGCAACGGCGCCAAAAAGATGGTGAGCTCCAGTATTGTAGCAATAATGCTACAACTCCTGGGGCTTCCTGTCTCTCATTTTATCAACCCGGTAGTTCGTACAAACTTGGAAGCGATGGTGCTATATGCACAAGTACTAGCTCTTGTCGCAGCTGTCACTTGGTCAGCTGGCACAAGTCCGCTAGGGCTCAAGCCAACTTCTATAGGCTCTCAGAAGAAGCTTGCTAATTGATGGACGAAAGCTATTCTCAAAGGAAAACTACTCTACTTGACAAAATGGACTGAAAGCAAATCAAAGCATGTAAACCTAGGAAACCCTAATTTAACTAGTCTAACCTCTACAACGCAAGAAATGTGAATGAAACTTCTACCAATGCTGCTGTTACCTCTAATAAGTGCAAATGCATGGATCTAAACTACTTGCATCATGAAATATATGTTTTTGTATTTTTCCCTTAAGTGTGTGGAATGATTGTGATTTTGTGCTAACTAGGGTTTGATTGTGCAGATGGGATGGAGAAGGAAGGAAAGCGTGGGACAGGTTGGGGAGGCTAGGAGAGGTTCCTAGGGATCCTTAGCATCCATCCACAGAGGTTCCTCGCATTCAGATGCTCAGCAACCGAGAGAGTGGCCTCCTACAGGATGGCTGCAGGGGATCCTACAGGATACTCTGGTTTCTACAGGATGTCTACAAATGGCTACAGGATGACCTACCGTGAGTGTTTGGAGTGATGGAGGAGTAATGGAATGGTAGGAGGAGATGTGTAAGGTAGGAATAAGGCTGGTGATGGCTTCAGAAGTGGAAGAATAGGATAGGGAGTGAATGTAGGGAGTAGGTTGGAAGATAGAGGGCTAGGTCAATGAAAGGGCTAGAGAATGGAAGTACGTGAGGAGTGAAAGACCTTGGGAGATAACAGAGCAGAGCAGGGGTCGAAGATGTGTATGCATGCGGGATCAAGATGGAGAATGAAGTAATGGAACGAGAGAGAGCAGTGTAAGTGAAACAAATGCTTATGACTGTCACCAAACCGAAAATGCATCAACCTAACTATCTATGCTTATAAATTCAATGAACAACAATCTAAACGCGAAGGAGAATGTGCATGAAGCTGTGGTAAAGGAGTGTGGTGCAGGTGTGAATCATGTGGAAGCATCTAACATAACGTGACTGTGTTTGCAGCAATCATGGAATAAAGAAATGCGTATTTTTGGTGGTTAGTCATGGACTTCACTCCAATCCCAGATGAGACGGCAGTGAGCCTTAACAAACTTTTTGTTGGAGCTCCAATCGATTATATCTATCCTCTGCTACACTAAGCAAGTGAAAACAAATTCATCATAAGCAACTCCTATCTAACTCATGAAAAAGACCAACTTAACAACCTGTAATTCGAATTGCATGTGCAAATGAAAAGCTCAAAGTGCTGAAATGAAATGGAAACAACACTACAGCAGAGGGGACCTATGGCTCTCAGGTTGGGCCCTAACCTGAGAGCTATAGTCTCCTTAAGAAAACTCAGAACTAGATCAGAATCTGCCTTCTTTATTCGTAATCTGATATCATGCCAAATTGGCTTACAAAAAGGAACAAAAACTGAGCTGTGCTCGAAAATTACAATAGCAATATGAGAGTTTCAACAACCTATCTAAGGCTAAGGCCTCTACACTTATAAAAAAATGATGATCCAACAAGTGTCCTTGATTTTAGGAGCTCGACTGTCCAACTAGAGTTTAACTGCTGATCCTGTAGGACGGTCATAACTGCTGTTCCTGTAGAGCAGTTTATAACTGCTGTTCCTGTAGAACAGTTGGCTGCTTCTAAGCTCGGAGGGGAGATGGATTGGAGCTCGGAGTTCTTGGTGGGAATCACGAGGAATGTCCCCAAGACCGTGGACATCCTCTCCTAAAAGTCAGCAGTGCCACCTCATTGTCTCCTTGTCTCCTTTTTCGTTGTCTTTTGCTCCCTTTTAATGCCAAAACCTGAGATCACAATTCATTAGTCACGTAGATAGAGTGCCTACCCTTCTTCCTACAAACAACATGAATAAACTAAGAAATGCATGCATAAGCAGTAAAAAATGAATGGTTTGAGCAAGTAGAATAGGCCAAAATGAGCCCAAATTGTACCAAAATTGGGGCTCATCACCTGTTTGCCCAGAAGGATGTGCTTGCTGGGTACCAGGTTGTCCTTGTGCAACCAAGGGTTGTCCTTGCGGAACAGATGGTTGAGCGGGCTGGACGGCCAGTTGACCTTGAGGTTGGCCAGCCTGTCCAGAAAGATGACCAGGCTGGGCAGTGGGTTGGCCTTGCTGTGCAGGAAGCTGACCCGCTTGCCCAGAAGGATGACTAGGCTGAGCAGTGGGTTGGCCCTGCTGTACGTAAGGCTGCCCCCCTTGCCCAGAAGGATACCCCTGTTGGACTGCCGGTTGACCTTGTGGAATATAAGTTTGTCCAGTTTGTCCAGAGGGATAACCTTGCTGGATACCAGGTTGGCCTTGTTGGATGTAAGGTTGTCCTGGTTGTCCAGACGAGTAACCTTGCTGGGTACTAGGTTGCCCCGGATAACCAGAAGGTTGATTCAGATAAGTAAAAGATGGACCACCAGCGGCTAAAGGTTGTCCCTGATAGTGTTGTCCTTGTGGGCCCCCAGGTTGTCCTGGGTAAGACTGGCCATAATATTGCTGCCCTTGGGGGTTTTGCCCATAAGATGGCTGGCCTTGGTTAGGCGGTCCCTGAAGCTGTGCAGGCATTGCTTGGCCCCCATGGAAAGTGGTGGCGTTCTAAGCAATGGATAATGGTACTGAAACCTTTACAAAAGGTTGAGTAGGCAAGGGTTGAGAAAGCTGAAGGTATTGACCAGTAGAATCATAATAAAAGAATGGACCTTGCGCATTCGGATCCTGAACAGCTTGTCCATAGGCATCATATGGCCCCCCTCCTAGGACGGGGCCAGAAGAGGGTGGAGCAATTTGTGCAGGGTGAACAACTTTTGGTGAGTGTGCCGGCTGGCCACTACTCACTTGACCGTGAGGGGGACCAGCACCAGTATTCAGAGCTGAAGACGCTGTAACGACACTCACAACCGGAGTTGAATGTGCTACACAAACAGTTGGATTTGTCGGAACTGAAGTGATAGGTGTAGTGTGGACATGTGAAACAAAATATCCCATGGTGGGAGTGATATGGGGGTCCCACATAGTCGAAGCAGGGATCCTGGCACTTACCCTATCCCTCAACGACTGGTAGCGTGGGGGGAGCGGAGAAGTAGCTGGGATGGGAGTGTCGATATTCGACAAAACAGGTGTCTCACTTACTCTAGGAGATGTCTCATCCATGTGAGAGGTAGACATTGGAGACGAAACACCAGGGTGGGTAAAAGGAATATCGTCCTCTTCAGGCTCCAAGATGGGGTTCCAATGAATTTCATAACCTTCGTTGTCCGGAGCGCGAGAGTTGATCGGTTGGATACTCGGGATAACAGGAAGAGTATCACTTACAATCGGTACCTCAGGAGCAACGGAAGATGGAGACCCTTGATCACTTGGAACGGGAGTCGACGGTTCAGCCAGGATGACAAACTTCAAACAAAACCTAAGGGAATCTAACGATAAATGACCCTACTCAAACTAACGCACACAAGATCTAACCAAGTAATGTTAATCGCGGCCAAATAAATTTTAAGACGCAAGGACACAACTCGACCTTTTCATGTTTTAAGAGTCGAGAAAAGGACAAAAAGGTGACCCTAGTCGCCTTCAAATGTTTTGTGAGCCCGAAGTGACAAACTGCTCAAGTGAACCTTTTCTTTTAAGGTGTCTGAAAAGGATCAAAAGTGACTACTCTGGAGAGACTAGGCAAAGGGTTTACCAAACAAATCCGTAAAACTGCATATACACCTTGGCAGTCATATGAAAACCAAGGACTTCCCATACGGCAGTCAATCTTCCCGAATGCTGTGTTCGGTGCGTTACGGCTTGTAAGGCGGCAGACACGGCTTCCTGTGGATAAAGGATGATAACCTAGTGGGGTCTCCCCTATATACGCGACGGTACGTGGGAGCTCAAGTCCGTGCTAGACCACTATCGAGTCACAAAAGGAGGAATCACCCAACCATAGTGTGAAACAACAGTGACTAAGTTTAACGACGCCGGAGCACGTCTCTAACCTAGACCTCTAAATAGTGAGCGTTATGTTCCAATGCGTTTTTAAGTTCATTCAGTTCATTTTATGGTTGATCTTTAGTTAAGTTTCAATTTCCAGGACCAACCGTATGTAATCTCTCACAATTCCCTAAATGCAAACTATATGCCAAAGAATATCATTTCGTTCAATGAATACTAACTACGAGAGAGTTGAGAATTTTTCAAACAAAATGACCACAAACAATCAAGAACCACTCTAATGTAGATAATGACAAATAAACGAAACTTTTCTTTGTTTTAAATCGCTTAATCAATGAAAAGCTTCTAATTTCAATTAACTAATGCAACGCAAAAGAGATTATTCGTTTTTCTTTTCAATGGCAAAGTGCACTAAACAAATTTTGAGAGATAGTAACACCGAGAAAAAGATCAATTTCACTCAATAAGAACACAATCGAATCCCCAAAACACCAAAACAGTTCTTCGAACCAAGAAGAAAGCACAAAGACCTCTACGAGCTATGTGATCTAAGCCCAAACGAAGCCAAGCGAAACCCAAGCGAAAAAGAAGCAAATCACTTGAATAACAAGAAAAAGCTTTGACAACTACTGAGCAAATGCAAAAAATAATCACAAAGTCGACTGGACGATCAAAGAACCCAAGACTCCTACGAAAGGCTTAACGCACAAAGCCACTAGATGCCCTAGGGCTAAAAAGTGAAATCGATAGAAAGAGGCGAACACCCGAAGGATGAAGGCCTAAAACCAGTCAAACAAGGATCAAACACACTCCAGTAATTGAAAAGACGCGGCAACATACAAATCCAAGCTCAGAGGGCTTGAAGACAAGCGAACTAGAAAAGTTGATAGGCCTGGCGCGACTGTCAGGTTGCAACTCGCACTTTTATGGGATTGGCGTGGGTTGTTTTTGAGCAACTTGCACCAATTGGCGCGACTGTCAGGCTAAAAAGCGTGCTAATCAAGTTTGCTAAGTCAAAAACAAAAGCAAGCAACCCAGGGCTTGAAAACAGTATCTAGGCAAACCAGGAAGCAAGAAACAACAAGAAATCCAACCCAGAAAGCTATCCAAGCAATCAAACGAGAAACCAAAGAGACAAGACTCCCCAGCGGAGTCTCCAAATTGTTGTGGAGGTAAATCCTCTCTGCGGACAGAGATGATCCCTACTAGCCCAGACCGGGTCTAGCAACAATCACACAATGCTATCACGCAAGTTCCTAATTGCAAATAAGAAGTGGATGGTGAGAACCTACTTGGATTCCAACGCTAGTGTTCGTAGAAGAGATATCGCCCTCGTTCCTTTGCCTTGGCCAGTCACGATCCCCACGATCTCCGTGATTGGACACCTGCACATGCAAAGAACAACACGAAAACAAGCATAAAATCTAGTAGATGCAATTATATATCAGTCAGAAAAGATATAACTCAACATCAACATAAGACAATGAGAGTGGAACCATAATGATAATAATCTATTATTAATAAATAACAAAGAAGAATACAACCATTGTTTTGACGTCAAATCTTCCTTTGGCTGGGTAGTCAGCTACACAAGTCTTGCAAAGCTTGTTGGGATGAGGAACAATCCTCTCTCTCTTTGGGTGACAAGAATCTCCTTACTTAGATCTGGCCTTATGGGTGCAAAGAAGGCTCTTGCAGCTTCAAACTCTCTATCACTATGCTAGAATAGGAACTATTGTAACTATGACTAGCTTGCTCAAGGCATAGAGGCAAGCTTTTATAGATAGAGAAGAAAGAGATAGGATCAACCACATTATTCATGGGATTGGCTTTATCACTTGGAAACTTCCATGAAAGGTGGCAAACCACTTTCCCTTCTATGGAGATTCGAAGCCAAACCATCCTAGCTCAACATAGATTCAGTTGGTGAATGGGTTGAAGAGAACCTTCGGGAGCTTGTTGGTTAAAAACTTTACTTAATTCGGTTGGCGCGAGTGCGACTCTGAGACAGAGCGCCAATGGTGTGCCCTCTTTAGAGGATTTCCCTCATTGGCACGGGCAGTGAACTGTGGACCCGCGCTAATGCAAAAAGAGCTGTTTTCATGGGTATTTTGCAGGAGATGTCTTCAGGGCATATGAAATTGATACTTAGAGGAATATAATGCAAGTGATTTCAGGTCATGTCACTTCTCACAGGTCCCGGAATGAGTCCTCCAGTGTACGGGTGAGGGGTAACAGGACGGTGACAAACGGTGACAAATTGCTGTGTAACACTGACCCACAGTTCAATCGAGGGTGCTAACAAAAATCCCACATAGTCTAGCACTTCGTCAACATATTCACTCCTTCCTGAAAGAAGAAGAATCTCACTCGAGGCGACCCAAAACCATGGAAAGATAAAGGGGATTTGAATCTTCCTATTATATTAATTGCAACTATCACAACATTCATTCTTAACCATTCACAATATGCATTCAACAAACATAAGCATAAAAGTTTAAAGGGCCCATAAATTACATAGAGAGATGCCAGAAATCTTATATTTCTTATATTAACAACCATCAAAGAGTAGTTTCATTACAAACAACAACATTACAACTTGAAGAAATTACAGACTTGCACTCAGTATCCAAATCTATCAAAAACACATAACCAAAACATTACAAATCCAAATCTCAGGGCGAAACAACTTTGGACACTCAACCCTATCTAATCCTCAGGCTCGATCTGAAATTTGCAACATTGTCTAAACTTATTTCTCACTACCTTATGTTTTCTTTTATGACCACACTCTATTTCTCTGATACCTCACTCACTTTATACATTATTTTCAATAATTAGGGCCATCATTCTTGTTTTCTATTTCACTATCTCAAAATATCAAAATAGGCTCCTAGTTCTTTGGCACACTCCCTTGCTTTCTGCTGCGCAAGTTCCAAGCCATCTCACTATCATATTAGCTTTTTAATGCTATTTTTCTGATAGTTTCCTCCAAAATTTCCTTTACAACTGTCCTCTTTCCAAAACGGAAGGACCCAACATGCCCCTATGACATCCTATTGACTCACCCTCGAGTCAATGTGTTGTTGTTGTTGCTTCTCAATATTTTATGGGTTCAATTTCACTAGATTCGGTTGCGGTACTGTTGAAGCCTCGAAAATCGAGTCGACAACAAGGGGGATACCCACCCGGTCCAGACCTTGGTTGGCAGCACCTTATCCGTTTGGTATAGCGGGTACGACTGGGGATAATGGGACCAATTTCCCAATCTATGGGTGTGTGTGTATAGAATTGGATGTTGTTGATAAAACAGTAACAATCTAAGCTATTCTAATTCAAACTTTAATCTAATTCTATGCTATAGTAATCTAATTAAAACAGCACATCTAATCTATGCTAACCCGGGATGTAACTCTTCTATTATGCGAGCTAAAGAGATTTCATATAACAACTGGTAATAAAGATCAATAAGTAATTATAGGAAAGGAAATCAATTAAGATGAACTATTTCGCATAAGAAGTTAGGAAAAACAGTTGTGAACAACATATCGCATAATAAGATATTCATACATTAAACATAAATAAATAGCTCCACTGTACAAAAGTGCCAAATGGTAACTCAAGCATTCATGCAATAACATATAAACAACTAAAAACTGTATATCACTTTAACATATAAGCAGAAATGGTCAAGAGATAAAAGTACCATTTATGACTGGTCCTACTCATAAGCTTCAAGCAATAATGATTTATTTCTCCTTGCTCTAACATCTACTAAGAGTACAAAAGTGCAACATCAGCAGCAGATATCAAATGCAAACATCAACAAATCTTGATCCATTCATTCACCAAAACATCCTCGGAGGGTGCAAAAGTGCATGTTCTGAGGACATGTTTTTGGTAAATTTCTGGACCCTTCTCTAAATGCATGAGAAGGGTTTAAATACTACTAACTAAATAACTTAATTACACATATTCAGGATACGGTTTAAATGACTGCCCTTTTTCTAAGCAAAATTATTTCTAAAAATTAAATCTAATATCTAACTATTTCTGTATTTGCTCCTTAATGTTGCAAGCATTCAATATTTGCCTGGGTAGAGTCGGCTGACTGTCTTCCGCTTTTGGTTGAGCTAAACAAATAGAAATGGCAAGTGCTGGCACCATTTTTTCCAACAAAATAGCATATATGCTTTTAGAATCATTTCTGGCTATGTGGATTTACTGTGTATGCTCAGTAATAACCCAAATTCCACTTGGTTAACCCTCAAATTGCCTCTGCCTTTGATTTCTTGCATTTCCGGGCTTACGAGTGACTAAGCAGCTAAGGACTTTGATTTTTAAGCAATTTTCTCAGCGATGCGCGATTAGCGCCATCGAAAACTGCCTCCGTTCTTTGATCCGGACCTTTCTGGTGTGTTTTTCACCTTTAGCGCCTTTCCTTTATAAGCTTTAAAATTTTGCAAACATACTGCTTTTGTGAACTTCTACACTTGAGCGTTAAATCGCATGTTGATATCAGCATTGTTCAACCATTCACTGAACCATGGCTCTGACTAATAGATCTGTAAATGAATAGCTCAGTAGTGCTCTGAAATTTGCGGCTCTATTGCATGCGGTATCCATTCATGGGGGAATTTCTTCTCTGCTTCCGAGCATCGGAACTTTACCTTTTTCCTTAATCGCTCCCTACACATTGCTTCATATTGTTTTTGTCTTTCCTTCCTGCAGTTCACACATAAGGAAAGCGTAATGATAATAAAAATTGACAAGAAAGCTCTGAGCACTATGGATGTACAAAAACATGCCACATGACGTGAACTAACTTTTCGAAAAACACAAAATTGTCTTTCATTAACACTTGGCGTACATTCATTAATTTTCATTAAGGCGCGTATTCAATTTTTCTTGAATGTTGAGCCGGGGAAAATCTGTGATGGACGATCTCTGCGATTCGCATCGCAGAATTGCATCATCGCGTTATCACATTTTATCAATATGTGTTGTCGCAGGGTTAGCCGATCATGTCGATCGCAGGATTGCAGGTTGCTGTTTCGCGCGATCGCAAGATCGCCGATCACATTATCGCAGGATCGCAAATTGTTACAATTCGTTAAATAGTTATGTGTTGTTTTTGCGATGTTGCGATATGCGATGTCGCATATTAGTCATCGGCGATTTCTTAAAGTTTTCGTTTATGAGCGTTTCTTAATGCATGCGATGCGATGGATTTCGCGTCGCATTCTCGCAGTTTATCATTCTACTCACAAGGAAATGTCCTATCTTCTTCGCGCGATGCGATATTTTCTTAAGGAGTATAATACATGAGTTTTAATTAAATTTTTTGAATTTTTTACTAAGGGTCCCCACTTATCTAGTGTTATTGCTAATACTAAATAAGGAGGGGGGTTGTTAGTGGCCACAACAATTGGCGATTCACTTGGAAGAACCAGTTATCTCTGTTTTCCTATTGAATTTTTCAAACTTCCAAAACAGAAAATTTTTCAGAAAATTAAACTTTGTTATGGACAGATAGAGTACATTATGCTTTAAACTGTCAATGATATTTTGTTTCAACCTCTTTTTATTCTAATTATTTGCTTCCTTAGGCTAGTCCTTGTATTTACATCAGTCATTACTTGGTCTTATAAAGATAAAATAAAGTCTCCTTTATAAACCAGTTTTTAAATATGCTCATTTGTCGTAGGTAGAGCCTCTGCTGCCAGCAGGCATTTATAGCCTCGACAGGGTTACCTATTACCCAACAATGATCCTATATCCTACTTAAGGTGACCTACAACTTTCAAAGAAAAATCCATTTTTACACTTATTGCTTTGATTTTCTTTTTATTCTTAAAGAACAATGTCTTGGTTTGGTAGCCAAATTATGACACAGTCACTCACTTGATTCATAACTTTGCTGAACAAGCTGGCTCATGATGAGACCCCTTGTCTTTTGATTGCAACAATCTTGAGTCATTGCCCTGTTGTGGTAGACAGTATTAGCAAAGTCAGCAAGTTATGATATATGTGATCATGATAAGCCGGCTCGTGATGAGACCTCTTATTCTTCAAGGTATAGTGTATTCTTGGATTATCCCTCTGAAAGCTGCGATTTTCCTTTAGCAGGGAGGAAGTCATTGTTTCCTTAAGATGGCTCTGGACGACAATAATAGAGTTTTTGGAAACACTGTTCTACAAAGAATCTTCATTTTTTTATTGATACCTTTCATTATGT
Source organism: Pinus tabuliformis (assembly GCA_031772625.1). Classification (NCBI taxonomy): domain Eukaryota; kingdom Viridiplantae; phylum Streptophyta; class Pinopsida; order Pinales; family Pinaceae; genus Pinus; species Pinus tabuliformis. The sequence goes on from CM062819.1 coordinate 1,159,060,421, forward strand.
TGATATAAAACAATTTCTTCACTAAAGGTTGCTTTCATCAAATTCCTTGAAGTTGAAACTCGTATCATATCTAGGCTAAAGTTTTTAACTATATCTGTCAATAATAAAGATCAATTTTCGAAAAGATTTGCTATTTATACAAGCGAAAAGCTCAAAATCTGAAAGAGAATTGGTGTCTTTTTCGTAAATACCTAATGTAACCATTCACAACTGGTTTTATTATGAAAAGAAAAACTATTCTACAAAAAATAGAAGAATAATATTCTATGGAAAATATTTCTTGAGAATTTGTCCATTAACAGTAAAAGGATCCCTCCTGCCTGCTAAATCCTGTAACACAAATGTTGATGGACCTATGACTTCAACAATCTGAAAAGAACCAAGCCACATCCTTTGAAATTTTGTGTGTTTGCCCTTTTCTTCATGAGCCTTATCCCACTTTAAAACTAAATCTCCCATCTGAAATTATTTTCTGGTCATTATGTTTGAATCAAAAGAGGATTTTACAAGCGCTTGATGATGAGCATGCGTTTTCTTAGCTTGTTCTCGTTGTTCTTCTAATTTAATTATTTCCATTTGTCTCAACTGTAAGGAGGAAGTGGGTACTTCATCAATGTATTGTACTAAAAGCAAAGAGGGAATGGCTAAGTGATTTGGAAGAACCACTTCTTTCCCATAAACTAAATTAAAGGGAGAAGTGCCGATTGAAGCTTTTTGCATTATCCTATCTGCCCATAAGGCATATACCAAAGCTTTGTGCCAATTCTTTTGATTCTGGTCAACTGTTCTTTTAATAATCCTAATCAGGTTTTTATTTGTTGACTCAGCCAACCCATTACCTTGCAGATAGTAATTGGCCAAATATTTAAGTTTGAATCCTCTTTTAAGTGAAAAATTAGTCATTGCATTTCCAGAAAAGTATGATGCATTGTCAAACATTAAAGCAGATGGCAATCCAAACCTAGTGATTATAAATTGATCAATGAACTCTATAATATTTTCAGAATTAGCTATCTTGATCGGAACTGCTTCTACCCATTTTGTGAAATAATCTGTTGCCGTGAGGATGTACCTATGCTGCTTAGAAGAGTGAGGAACGATCTCACCTATTATGTCCAAGCCCCACTGACTGAAAGGTTGCTCAAAGTTTACCGGCTGTAGTGGCAGGGACGACTTCTTTTGTCTCCCAGCAGTAGTTTGGCAGACTTGGCATCTTCTCACGTAACTGTGTGAGTCTTTGAACAGCGTGGGCCAGTAATATCCTGCGCGTAAAATTTTATGTGTAGTAGCATCTCCAGCATAGTGTCCACCTGCTGGCCCATCATGGAGTTCCTGCAAAACTTTTTCAGCTTTAGTTTTTTCAAGACACCTAAGAAGAACAGAATCATAATTTTTTCTGAAAAGAATATCATTTATGAGCTGATAATGTTTAGCTTTCAATCTTAGAGCTCTTTTCTTAGTATGATCAAGGTGTGAAGGAGCATACCCGTTCTTATGATAATAAATGATATTAGCATATAATGATTCTGCTTCGTTTAGGATTACCTCACCCATTTGTACCTCTTCAGATGGAGTTTCAGAAATTTGCGATGCTCCGGCCAGCATTTTGCAGAAGCCTTGACCTCTTAGAATGTTTGTTGGTTTTATCTCAAGGTCGTATTCTTGTAAGGCAGTAACCCAATTGGCCCTTTTCTCACCCACATCCTTCTGCACTAGAAGATTCCTTACCGCTGGAAACGGTACTATGATCTTAGTATGGGTTTTAAGTAAGAAAAGTCTGAAGTATTTGACCACTTTGAAAACAGCATAAGCCTGTTTCTCCACGTCAGAATAATTGAGTTCAGCACCTTGTAAATTTGAGCTAAAAAACGCAATTGGAGCATCCGCTTTTTCTTGATTCGCTTGAGTTAGTATCGCGACATATGACTTATCTGAGGAAAATGTGTATAAAATAAAAGATTCTGAAAAATTCTGGGTTTCTAAAGATGGAGCATTATTAATATCTTGCTTAATCAGATTGAATGCTTCATGTTCATCTTGACCCCATTTAAAATTTGAATTCTTTTTAATCATGGTCTGCAAAGGAGACACGATTCACGAAAAATCTGGAACGAATATCTTTACAAAATTGATTTGACCAAGGAAAGATTGCATGGCTTTTTTGTTATGGGGTAGGGATATTTCAGAAATTTCTTTGATTATGTCGGGATCAATGTGAATACCGGACTTTGACACTATGAATCCTAGAAGTTTCCCTTCACTTAATGCGAAAAAAGATTTCTTTGGGTTAAGTTAAATTCCATACCTTATACACCGTTAAAAGATTTGTTTCAGGTCTTTGAGATGGTCGCTTCGCTTCTTGGAGTACACTGTTATATCATCCAAATAAATTACTACAGATTTATTGACTAAACCTTTGAATGCGATGTCCATGGCTCTCTGAAATGTAGCACTAGCATTAATCAAACCAAATGGCATCTTCCGATATGCATATGTGCCCCATTTAGTTCTGAATGTGGTTTTCAACTGATCATCAGGATGTACCAACACTTGATTGTACCCTGAAAATCCATCCAAGAAAGACACTAGTTCTGAACCTGCCACCGCCTACAGTATTTACTGCATAGGTGGAAGAGGAAAATTATCTTTTTGACAGGCTTTGTTAAGATTCCGAAAGTCAACGTAAATCCTAATGTCTCCATTTTTCTTTCTAACGGGTACCATATTGGAGACCCATTTGGAATGTCTGATGGGGAAGATTATCCTGGCTTTCAGTAACTTGTTGAGCTCAGTTTTTATCTGATTTTCTAAATTGGGGTGGATCTTTCTCAGTTTTTGTTGGATAGGTTTTTCGTTATCAATCATAGGAATAGTATGTTGGATGATAGAAGTGTCGTATGTTTTCATCTCATCATAATTCCAGGAAAAAACATTTTTATATTGTCTCAAAAGACGAATATACGCTAGTTTCTCTTCAGGGGCTAGGCCGAGGCCTAGATTAATGTTTTTTGGTTTAGCATTGGTCCCTAGGTTTACTAATTCATAGTTCAAAGTTGAACTGTAGAGTTTTGAATTGGTAGACCTCTTAAACCGATATTTCAAATCGTATAAGTCTTCTAACTTAACCACAGACTTTGGTATAGCATTATTAGTGCTATTTTGTTGCAATTGTCGATCATGCTGGTCTTCGTCGATTATTTGATTGGAGTAGGATCCTTCAGATGTGAGGAAATTTATGATATCTGGATCATCATTGACTACTCTCCAATTTGTGATGTTGTCAGGAATGGACGGTCTAAAGATTAATTCTATTGAGAATCTATCTAGACTAAAATCTTCGGAGGGAATAAGCTTAGAAGCTACGTTAGCCAAAAGGTCTACACTTGCGTTTTGGAGTCTGGGGATTGAAGAAATATTAAACGCTATGAAATGCTCAGTCATATCTTGTACTAAAGATTGATAGTGTTTTAAGTGACCTGATAAGCAATGTATAGTGTTACGTACCTGCTTAATCATAATCTCAGAGTCTCCAAAGACTTGAAGATACTTGACATCTAACCCGATTGCCTTGTACAAGCCTTGAACCAAAGCCTCGTATTCTACTGTATTGTTTGTGCAATCAAATTCGAGTCTGCATGTGAGCATGATCTTTTCTCCTTCTGGACTAATCAGAACGCATCCTGCTCCTGCTCCTTCGTTAGATCTAGAGCCATCAAAAAATAATTTCCAAAACAAAGATGTATTTACAGGTTTATCTAAAAAATTAATACATTTCGAACTATCAGTTCGAGAAAAATTCTCAACTTGGGACAAAATAGAATTTTCTAAATAAGGTGACGCATGAGCATTGAAATTGCCAAGGAAGGAATCTACCGAGTAATTGCCAATGATACTGTTGTTATACGCTACCGGTTCATTTTCTCCCTCTAACTCCGTTACTATGTACTTCTGGTGTAGCTCTCGTTCAAATTTTATTTGATTCGGTTTACCGTTGTAGGGCAGCCACATGTGTGACCAATCAGTTGCGAAGTATCCATGGAGTTTCTCTGACCAGTCCCTGCTAAGGCTTAAGCCATAGAATTCTAGGATGTCAGCAACTAGAATGTCAATAACCTGACATACCTTCGGGTTGGGTGACAATCTTATGGTTACTTGATTTAGTTCGCCGATCACCTCGACTTGAGATCGATCGAGCTGAACTATGCGCATTGCAGATTTCTGTGGTTGAACATTTAATTTGTCACATATAGATTTGGGTAAAATATTCGATGAAGCACCAGAATCTACTAAACAATTGTGCACATTTTTATTGAAGATTTCATAAGGAGAAATGGGGGAGTGTGAGATCTTGATCTTCCTCCAATCAAGGCGATGTCATTTGGGTCAATCTTACTGATCGCATTCGTTGGAGGTCTTCCCATGTTGTGGGAAGCTTGAGAAAGTACGGCGGCAGGCAAAGGTGCAACTGGCATGGCATGTAATTCTTTCATCATTATCTTCTATTGATGTTTCAATTTGCTCAGTTCGTAAATGGTAATATTAGCCCTAGTCTTTTTCATGTCATCAATAATATTGTACTCCATTTCATCCGACACTATCAGTGTTTTTGGTGTTGTCATTTCATCTGCTTGGACTAGGCTAGTTTGAGTCGCTTTGGATGTCGTTTTCTTTGTTGCGACTTTATCTTTTGTTGCAGAGCTTGTGCTCTTTTGCTTAGGGGTAGTTTGGGGAGGATCAAGCTGATTTTTACTTCATGTGCTAACTGGAAATACTTCTTGATCTTCCTCTTGTGTGAGGATGAAGTCCCACATTCCTTGTAATTCCACAACTTCTTCGTCATCTGTCTGCCCTTCAGTGGCAATTTCCTCTTCCTCTTCCTCGGATTCAACATTTGAAATGGCATTGGGTGGCTTTGCATCTGTTGAAGGACCTCTTTTAAAAGCTCTGTAGGGTTTTTTCGAAGAAGTTTCCGCTACTTGCTTTTTTATGTCGACCATCTCATTGGACATGGTCTTTAGAACTTTTTGCAATCCTTCTAAATCAAAAGGATCTTTTGGCTGTTTCTTCTTGGAGTCTTCCTTGAAGGTGACTTTTTTGGACTTACGTTCTTCTATCGCAGATCTCTTTCCAGGGCTATTATTCATTTTTCTACTGCTATCGCCTCTTTCATGTTTTGAGCTAAGGTTGTTTTATTTGCCCTGTCCATGAAGATAGCTATGTTCGATGGCAGAGCGGTAATATACCATTCACATCGTACTTCTTCGCTGGGCTGAGAAGCAGTAGGAATTTTGTTGAAAATTTTGTTGAAACGTAAATTGAAATCCTTAATAGGCTCTCTAACTTCGGCTTTAAGATTAGATAGGTCATTGATTAGTGTTTCCATTGATCTGTCATCGCCAAACTTGGTTAGGAATTGATCTTGGATGATATCCCAACTTGTAATGGATCCGGAGGGTAATGAAAAGTACCATGACCCAGCTGTCCCTTGCAGTGTATAGGGAAAAAGGCAAACAACAACATCTTCATTAGCAACCCCATTGAGATTAATGGAAAGCATGAAGTTATTTATGTGTTATTTAGCTAGCATACCTGCCTCGGGATTGAATTTGGGCAGCCATTTCTCAGGATGGGCCAGTATTTGAATCAAGGGTGCAGGCATTAAGACTGCCCCAGGGTTTTTCCATGGAGACTGGGCCATCGTTGAACTGCTAACAGAGGAAAGTGCAGAAGATGATGCTTTTGGCTGGGAGGATGAGGATACTATGATCGTAGATGATTGAAGAGGGGTTGTGGGAGTTCCAGTGGACGGATGAATGATGATCTGGAGTGGAGGTGTGGATGGTTGACTTCATGGTGAAGTAGTTGAGATGGATGATGCGGACAAAAGAGTCTCACTGTCAGACTCTTGTGGTGATTTCCTTGCTCTTTTCCTGGTGGGAAGATGTAATTCGGTTGGCTGAATGCCAAACTTTTCACTCTTTAACCTGGTCAGGGGATGAGCAGGGTTATACTGCGAAGTCACACTGCCTTGAGATTTATCAGACCTCTGAGGGGAGATGGAAAATGGTTGAAGTTTTTGAATCAGGGATTCGACTTCAGGAGGTTCAATGCTAGAATGGTCTGAAATATCAGGGTGTGTAGCAGCGGTTGATACTCGAGCGACTTCTGACTCTGGATTTAAATGTAATGGGGAAGTCGGGGGAGATGATGAGGGCGATTTACTCTCAGAATGGTATTCAGATTTGGATTTACTTGCCATTCATAGTTCAGGCCCTCCTTATAGTGCCAAATATGTTGAAGCCTCGAAAATCAGGTCGACAACAAGGGGGATACCCGCCCGATCCGGACCTTGGTTGAAAGCTCCTTATCCGTTTGGTATAGCGGGTCCAACTGGGGATAATGGGACCAGTTTCCCAATCTATGGGTGTGTGTGTGTAGAATTGGATGTTGCTAATCTAACAGTAACTATCTAAGCTATTCTAATTCAAACTTTAATCTAATTCTATGCTATAGTAATCTAATAAAAACAACACATCTAATCTATGCTAACCCGGGATGTAATTCTTCTATTATGCGATCTAAAGATATTTCGCATAATAACTGGTAATAAAGATCATTCAGTAATTATAAGAAAGGAAATCAATTAAGATGAACTATTTCGCATAAGAATTTAGGAAAAACAGTTGTGAACAGCATATCGCATAATAAGCTATTCATACATTAAACATAAATAAATAGCTCCACCATACAAAAGTGCCAAATGGTAACTCAAGCATTCATGCAATAATGCATAAACAACTAAAAATTGTATATCACTTTAACATATAAGCAGAAATGGTCAAGAGATAAAAGTACCATTTATGACTGGTCCTACTCATAAGATTCAAGCAATAATGATTTATTTCTCCTTGCTCTAACATCTACTAAGAGTACAGAAGTGCAACATCAGTAGCAAATATCAAATGCAAACATCAACAAATCTTGATCCATTCATTCACCAAAACGTCCTCGGAGGGTGCAAAAGTGCATGTTCTGAGGACAAGTTTTTGGTAAATTTCTGGACCCTTCTCTAAATGCATGAGAAGTGTTTAAATACTACTAACTAAATAACTTAATTACACATATTCAGGATACGGTTTAAATGACTGCCCTTTTTCTAAGAAAAAATATTTCTAAAAATTAAATCTAATATCTAACTATTTCTGTATTTGCTCCTTAATGTTGTGAGCATTCAATATTTGCCTGGGTAGAGTCGAGTGACTGTCTTCCGCTTTTGGTTGAGCTAAACAAATAAAAATGGCAAGTGTTGGCACCATTTTTTCCAGCAAACTAGCAGATATGCTTTTAGAATCGTTTCTGGCTATGTGGATTTACTGTGTATGCTCAGTAATAACCCAAATTCCACTTGGTTAACCCTCAAATTGCCTTGCCTTTCATTTCTTGCGTTTCTGGGCTTACGAGTGACTAAGCAGCTAAGGACTTTTCTTTTTGAGCAATTTTCTCAGTGATGCACGATTAGCACTAGGCGCTAATCGCGCATCGAAAAATGCCTCCGTTCTTTGATCCGGGCCTTTCTGGTGCATTTTTCGCCTTTAGCGCCTTTCCTTTATCGGGTATAAGCTTTAAAATTTTGCAAACATACTGCTTTTGTGAACTTCTACCCTCGAGAGTTAAATCACATGTTGATATCAGCATTGTTCAACCATTCACTGAACCATGGCTCTGACCGATAGATCTGTAAATGAATAGCTCAGTAGTGCTCTGAAATTTGTGGCTCTATTGCATGCGGTATCTGTTCATGAGGGCATTTCTTCTCTATTTCCGAGCATCGGAGCTTTACCTTTTTCCTTAATCGCTCCCTGCACATTGCTTCATATTGTTTCCGTCTTTCCTTCCTGCAGTTCACACATAAGGAGAGCGTAATGATAATAAAAATTGACAAGAAAGCTCCGAGCTCTACGGATGTAGAAAAACATGCCACCTGACGTGAACTAACTCTTCGAAAAACACAAAACTATCTTTCATTAACACTTGGCGTACGTTCATTAATTTTCATTAACGTGTGTATTCAATTTTTCTTGAATGTTGAGCCGAGGAAAATCTGCGATGGATGATCTCTGCGATTCGCATCGCAACATTGCATCATCGCGTTATCACATTTTATCAATATGTGTGGGTTAGCCGATCACGCCAATCGCAAGATTGCAGGTTGCTGTTTCGCGCGATCGCAAGATCGCCGTTGCATTATCGCATTATCGCATTATCTCATTATTGCAGGATCATAGATTGTTACAATTCGTTAAATAGTTATGTGTTGTTTTTGCGATGTTGCGATATGCGATGTTGCGATATGTGATGTCGCATATTGGTCATCGGCGATTGCTTAAAATTTTCGTTTATGAGCGTTTCTTAATGCATGCGATGCGATAGATTTCGCGTCGCATTCTTGCAGTTTATCATTCTACTCACAAGGAAATGTCCTATCTTCTTCGCGCGATGCGATATTTTCTTAAGGAGTATAATATATGAGTTTTAATTAAAATTTTTGAATTTTTTACTAAGGGTCCCCACTTATCTAGTGTTATTTCTAATACTAAATAAGGAGGGGGGTTGTTGGTGGCCACAACAGGTACCTTCGAACGAAAGACCCAACTCTAGAATAGTCTGAAGAGAGGACTCCATGAAAACAATGAATTCGAAAATAGTTGAGTGCCATGAGTCCATAATTTTGGAAACTTTGGCTGACAACTTCATAATGGTTTGCTCACTGAGGTCACTAGGTTGAGACTCAACCAATTCCTGAATCTGCTAATTGGAAATAGTAGACAGTGTTCTCAAGGTCATGAAATCATTTTAATCTTTCGGTTGAAGGTCACAGAGGACGCGCTTGGTGACTTGGGATGCATCCTCTAGCTAGCTAAATTGGGCATCTATAACATCATCTTGGTCAAGATTTTTTACTTGGGTTCTAGATCGATAGTCACTAAGATGTGCTAGTGTATATTATGAAGATTCTTGCACAAAGGATCAATGGCTTCATGCTTCTTTGTGATGACATGACTGCCATTGGAAATCTAGCAAAACACATGTTGGGATTCTTGCATGACCTAGGGCAGGGTAGCTCGAAGAGAAGTGGGAGTCTACAATTTCTCACTAAGCTAAGCATGATAGATAGTGGAAGGATCAGACGAAGACTATTGCATCTTGTTGATGGTGTTGTGGAGCTCTGCATGCTTGGAAACTAGTTGTTAACATGGCGCTTCAACCATCTTACAACATTTGGTAGGGCCATAGGTGGAAAAATCTTCAGGCTTCTCTATATGATATGGAGTAAGGGCCATCTCTCAAGATTTCAATTGAGAATGAACCACATTAACCTGGGACTCTAATCCCTCTTTTTGAAAACGTAACTTCATTTCTAGTATTGAGGCAACAGTCAATTGATGTTGTTGTTCTTATTTCATGACCTGAAGATTAGTACATCTCATCTTGGTTTGAACCAAACAGTTCTCCAGCTGAGAAATAGAGGCATAAATTAACTGAACAAGATGATGGGATGACCAAGTACTGAGAGTGCCAACCACAACTTTTTCTGCTGGCAAGAGTCTAGATTGCGGTGGTTTGCCACTATCAACTGACCTCTCGAATTGATCTTGCAATGAACTTTCACGCTCAGTAGTGCCCCTTTGATTATGTTTAATGCAAGGAAAAATAGGTGCCAGAATGAAAATGATGAGATCATCCTATTGGGTGGCAAGGGAAATTACTTGAAGCCACATCTCATGATATTTCTTAATTTTTTTCCCCTTTACACTATTTTAAAGTTAGCTGCCTTAACTCTTCTAAATCATCATCTGGTTCTTTGTTAATTTTTCCGCAAACAATGGCTTCTTTAAATCTTGAATCATACTCATGCACAAAGTCTCCATACCTGTTGAATTTTGCTGGCACATACTCTCCAAAAAACAATACACCTCTAATGGCTTTAAGAACCTATGTTATCTTCTCATCTGTAGCAGAAAAACATAAATCTTTACAAATTGTGCTATTAGCACATCCCATTTTGTTGTCTAGTGTTTTATCTCCTCCTAAATGTTAGATCCCTATAATACTAGTGATTCCCCCATTACTATTGTTGTTGTATCCCTTATTGTTATTGTTGTTCCCCTATTGTCCCCATATTGTTATTATTGTGCCCCATAGAATCCCACTATTGTTATTTTTATGCCTTTATATTATTATTGTTAGGTCAGCTTTGGTTATATTGTGACCCCTTAAACTCCTATATATAGAAAGGAGGTTTTGTCATTTGAGTCATCTAAGAATTTTTCATTTGTGTAATGTAAAGGAGGTTTCCCCCTCGAAGAGGCTTATTTCTAAGGCATTGATCTATCTTTTCTATCTTTTTGTCAGTTGGTTTCATAACATTTGGTATCGGAGCTTTGGATTCTAGGGTTTTGCTACTCCAAACAGGGCATTGTGGAATTTTCGCTATAACGTTTTCACTACAAAGTTTCAAAAACTAAAAAAAAAGACATTCGACACAGAATCATTCTAAACCTTGGGCCCAAATGTCAAATCTTGTCTCACTATATTTTCGGAGATATAATCTGAGGAAGTTAGGGTTTCTGCAGACCCCCGAATTACATTCCAAAGAGGTGACCTTGGGAAAATCATCATAACTAGTTCTATAAGCATCAGATTAAATTTTCATAAGAAGTTGTAGAAAGAGGAGGGACTGTAGCTTTTTGGGTATCATTTTCAAAACCTAAGGTTCAAACAGTGACCCGCGGCATGTCGTACAAGTTTGCTCTACTGAACCAGACTATACTCAGGTCATCATGCCAGATTTTGCATAACTCTTCATTAGAGAATCCAATCTTGATCAGACTTGGGGGGTTAGAAATATTACTCAAAGAATTACCGCAGGAATAAATTTCAGACCTTGTAGATCCAAAATTACAGAGATACATCAGATTCAATATCAAGCTCCTACAAAGTGAAAAAAGTGTGTAGTTTTTTTTAAATTTTTGTATAAGCTTGGTTTGAAAAATTAGTTTGAAGGAATTCAAAGGGCATAGTGAAGAATTATTATCGGTAATTGATACCTCGAAGAAAGAAAATGGAAACGCCTAGTAAGCACCCTGAAAGCTCTAGCATGCAACATGATATATCAAAATTACAAGACCAAGTGCAACAAATTTCACTCGCACAAAAAATAAGAAGCTAAGATGGATGGTTTAAAGAAAGATGTAGAAGCTAAGATGTATGGAGTGGAAGCTAAGATGGACGGTTTAAAGAAAGGCGTAGAAGCTAATATGAATGAAGTGGAAGCTAAGATGGACAATGTGGAAGCTAATATGGATGGTGTGGAAGCTAAGATTGATGATTTAAAGAAAGGAATGGAATATTTGAAGACAGATTTGAAGAATATATCCCAAAGAATGAATAAATGGATGAGGCCACATCTCAACTGCTAAACCATCACCCCTCCATATAGAAGAGCAATTCACAATATGGTCCTGTGGTGAAGTTCGACTATTATAAATAGGAATATTCTCAATAGATCATTCGGTGAAGAGAATTGATATAAAAAAATAACCTTAACAATGCTCCATTCTTGCAACTGATCTCAGTGTACCACCGACCGCCTTGCGGGAATAGCTTGCAAAGAAACCCTCATTACAAGGATTTTCTGACATTCATCTATAAAATAATAAATTTCTTTAATAAAATGTAACACATAATTAATACCATTAGAAATAGGATACTTGCGTACCTTGGTACCAATCTAGCAAATACTTCAAGTAGTAGAACAATGTCAGTAATGGAGTTCATGGGCACCCTATTTCGATTCTTTCGTCATAGCCTCAAAGCCAACTTCAATTTTTGGATACTCCTCCAACTAATAAAGCCATTTTTGTGGAGTTAATGTAATATTCTTTCTTTCTAGCAGTCAATCAATACAACTGGTCTACTAAAATAGAAGATTCAACATCATCCATAGGCTCAGTAAACCTCAGACCTTGATATGGATCAAGAGGTTGTATAACAAACATACCATCCACATCAAAATCATAGTCTCCCACTTTAAATTGATGACTGCATAATTCTCAAAAGCCCAATAAATGCCAAACAAAGTCGGATATGGGTCTTTACCCCCAATAATATCAATAACCTTGAAATCTGCATAAGTCTAGGGAAAATTGGAAGGATGGATATCTATTTGAAAGTTTAGAAACCTTGGCGAATATTGGTAATATATAATAGAAAAAATTTTAAATGTTTGATTATATTCTTGTAAAAATATCTATAATTATGATTATATTATATTAGTATATATAATATCTTGGCGATTTTTATGGTAAAATAATTTCATACTACAAAAATTAGGCAAATTACTTTTAGAAAAAATGGAAATTGATGAATATTGTTTTTGGAAAAAGTATAAAATATTAGCTCTCCTGCAAATATTAGCCCCAAAATTTTTCCTTGCATAAGTCTTAACACCAGCTATATCAACCTCCACATCTTCCAATCTACCAATAGGGAGGAATGCAGTACTAGTTTTCCATCTACAACTGAATAGGGGAATAAACCAACCTAGGTTTTCCAAGAGCTTACCAAGTCTTTCTTTGGAAAATATTAACATTTGATCCCAAATCCAACATTGATTCCTTGATTTTAAACCCTTAAATCTGAGCATCTACCCGAAACTCCCTTCCATTCCTCTTCTTATTCCTCTACACCCATCTGGAATTCCTCTCAGGTAAATTTGCAAAAACCAGTGCCTCAGAGTACGCATCATCCTTAACAATGGTCTTCAATCTCTTTCACAATTGTCTAGTGAGTTGCTCCTCATTAATAATATGTAAAAATAACTTAAGCCATTCCATTATAGGTTGGGAAGATTCTACAAAATGTTTCTCCTAATGTCCCTTCACTTTCTCTTGTAACTCATTGTGAGGTCCCTATAAGGCAATTAACTGATGGAAAAGTTTAGTTTCATCCCTATAACATTGCTTTTCCTAGTTTGGATCATATCATTTCTTTGGAGATAAAGGCTTTATAATAGTTGGCTAATCAAGGACTCTAGTATCAGTTCTCATTATCTTTCCTCCTTTCATAAAAACATTGATATTAGGTTGTGTTAAAGGACTAGGATCCCGGGGCTCTGTAAAGACTAAATTAGCTCCCTTTTCCCGATTTTTTTCTTCCCATCGAGAAATAATTTTAGGGTAGTCTTTTGTTGCATGCGTGTTTAATCGATAGTATGAACACCATGGTATCCATGGAAAAGGACATTCTCTTTCCACATGCCCTTCTTGATCACAATTATAGAATATAATTAGGCCTCTTCCACTTGTCCTTCCCCCCCCGGAGCTCCTCCTCCTCACCCTCAAGGAGACTCATTAAGGAAGAAAGAAAAATGGTCCAAATGGTCAGCTAAGGTATCCAAGGACCTGTTACACAACATTTTTCCAGTATCCTTGTACTCCATATTCCTTGATCTTGGAGCACCTCTACAATAAACCCTATGTACTTCCCTATCATGAAGAACATCTCTCTAAGTCACTTTCCATCTACAAAGCATTTTCCCTTTACATCATTTCGAGAGATACTTCCTTTAAACCCAGTTTTAAAGGCCAACGCTATCCCTCGGGTTATTCCCCGCGCTGATTTGTTGAGAATAACACTAATCCCCACACCAACCAGCACTTTTATCCCTTGATTACCTACGTCGATCATATTTTAGAAAGTTTTTAAAAATGGAGTCGAAGATTCCAGGTCTAGAAGTTTCATGAATGAAAGTATGGTAAATGGTTAGTCGAGATAGAGCCGAGAGGGACTGTTTGGGCTCCTTTCTACTATTAGAAGGAACTAACCTAAGAGATAAGGCTCCTTCCCATCATAAGAGGAACCATATCCCCTCTCTCATGCCTATATAAACTTCTCCTATTCCAATCTCAGCTGGCTAATGGAAGGGCTGAAATAATATGCAAAATCTTGCTAGCCTTAGTTCTTAGTTTATGCTTGTTAAGAGTTTGTTAAAGGGATAATAGCTTGTAGAATGTTTTGGTGTGAACAAGGAGAAAGAGACCTTTAACTCCCATGATTGAGGTGTTTAAGGAGATGTTAGAGTGATACTTGGGATCTAGATCCATCAATGGAAACATGCAACACTAAGGTGAAGGTTGTACTTTCCTTTTTGTCATATTAATACAACTGATATTTTGTTTCCTATATCAATTTCAATATTGTATTTGGTAGCTTAAGACTCCTTAAACTCTTAAGTAGATTGAACTCTATTGTATGCTACCATGTGTGCCCTGGGTTCTTGTCTATTTGTTGCAGGTGTTTGATTAACAAGTAAGAAGCTAATCGCTGGAGCAAAAACACAAGGACATCATCGAACAAGGATAAGAAATACAAGAGGTATGATCTTATCCATTCTCAATCTATGAGAACTTCTGTTAGATTGTCTTGTTTTTGGCTAGATCCTCTCCCATGGCCTAGGGGGATTGTCTCTGTCCACAGAGAGAATCTTCCTAAACCATAAATTGGTGACTCCGCTGGGGAACTATCCCTCTCTTTGGATTGTTCTTCATCTCGTGGTTTGTGATGACTTTTGTTGTGCCACCATTTCTCCTTTGTTTTCTAAATTTTACACCATTTGCAGTCTTTGATTTTTAATTTAGAGTGGTTAGTCTGTCTATGGTTTGAGAAAATTTTATATTTTTCTTTCAATCCCTCGATCAACATTGTTATTTTGTTGACATTCACGTCGACCAATGCTAGTTCTGATTAAACAGTCGCTCCACAGCCCTTTAAGGTGCTTTCTTCCCATTAAACAGTCACGTCGATTCCTGTAGGTTGAAATTAGGGTTTCTTTTAAACCATATTCCAGTGTGTCTTGCACTTCAAGATTCTTTTTCTTGGCATGGTTGTATCTATTCTCTTGGTGAACTAAGATGACTAGGATGCTTTGTTTGCTAGGTTTGATTGATTGATTGGCTTGAAGTTTCATTGCTTTATTTTTTTGAGTTTTTGGATGGTTTCTATGACCCTAAGACATCTAGGTCAATTTCCATTCATTTGTTAATTTACTCATTGTGTCAAGTTTCTGATTTGTTGCTTCATTTAATCCATTTTTCAGTCACAACATCTTCACTGCTTCATTTTCAATTGAATGAGTGAAAGTGTCTCGTTTGTTATCTTATTTTGAGTGTCTCTTTTCTCTTTCCAAGTATAGATTACATTGCTTGGTTTGTCGATTGAACAATTTGTGTGTTTGGTTTGTTTGATTCAGGAAAGAATTTTCTTTTAGTTTCATTTATCATGCTTTGGATTTGATTGATGCTTGTTTGTTCGGAATTGTCAAAATTTTCATTAAAAATTCTCTATGTGAAAGATTCATTTTTAATTTTATGAAAAGAAGAACATCATTCTAGTTTACTTGAGTGAAAATATTGCATTAGTAGCATCATTGAGAAACTCGAATTGCATCATCATAAGCATTAGAAATGAAATGAAGCTTATTTTGTTGTTAAGGGAAGATTAAGTTCATTTACAACATGTATTAGTGAAATATTTCATTCTTTGATTGTTGCATTGATTGTTTGCTCTCTATCCCTTAATTAGTGTTAACTTTAATCGAAGAAATACTTATTTTCTCATATAGATACATATAGGAGTTTTCAGATGATAGTGTTGGGGCCTTGGAATTGAAACCTAATTCAATATCAGTCGTTTAAATTTATTTAATTAACCTAAGGAAGCATTGAAACTTAATGCTCACATTTAGTGGTCTAGGCTATGGACGTGTTTTGGCATCTTCAAACCTAGCAACTATCGTTAACTTTAGACAATGCTATTATGGACTTGTGCTCCCCGTACCCTCATGTATATACAGGCATACCCCACTAGGTTTGCAATCCTTTATCCATAGGAAGCTAAGTCTGTCGCCTTGTGAATGTTATACATCGAACACACCATTCAGGAAGATTTCCTGCTTGTACTTTTTGGTTCACCAGGAGGTATTCTGGAGTTCACGGTTACCTCGTGATCCTTTTGACTAGATTATCCGAAGTAGTCATTTTGATCTTTGCTTACTCTTTAAATATGAAAATATCATCAAGCAATTATCCTTTCGAGCTCGTTAATTCTCAAAGTGACTAGAGTCACCTTTCGCTCTTTTCTTGACTCTTAAAATATGAAAAGGAAAAGTTTTGTTTCAGTGTCTTAAAATTAACTACCCATGAAATATTCCTAGTTAAAGTTATATTCCTTAGAGATTATTTAGGATCGATTCCAATGGAAAACTTTCCAGAGTTTACCAATCAAGGATTCCCCTCCAATGGGAGTCCTGGTAATTTTCCATCTTTTGAAAATATTGGCGCTCCTTATATGGCAATGTTGTTTCTTCCTGGGTTAACTATTGTTTTACATTTCTATTCACTTTCGACCTTAGTGGTCCCAAGTGTCCCGAGTCCTTTCCATCCATCTCCTTTATTTGAGCCACATCATGTTGATTCTAAGGTTGACCTCTCACCTTCTTCCCCTATTTCTTCACCTTCCTCTTCTACTTTGCCTAGTGAAATTTTGAAATCTAGTAACCAGAAGGCTAAGAAGAAGAAGAAGAGGTCAAATAAGTGGGAAGCCAACAGTGCAGCTATTACTCCATATGCACCTCCCGTAGACAAACCTTCCAGTCCTCCATGGAGGGTCAGATTCCCTTGCGAGTTGTGTAAGGGCGACCATCTCCTTCGAGACTTTCCTAGCATTCCCAGAGTCTTAGCAGTATGGTCTGAAGAACTAAATCGACCATCCCCATTGACCCTCTATAGATCATGTCGATGTTACACCTTCAACTAATGATGATAAAAAGAAAGGGAAGATTAGATTTCCCTAAAGGTTATGTGAAGCGAAGCATCTTCTTCACCTTTGTCCTCTTATGGATAAAGCTTCCAAAGTTTTGGAAAACCTTACAGCTCCTCAAGCCCAACTCCCTGTTAGTTATCAGACACTTTCTTCTAACCCTCTCCTAGTCAATAAAGAGATTGACTTAGATTCATCTCTTTCCCATCCTACTCTTCCTAAGAATGACTCTCTTTTGTCTGCTCCCAACCAATTGTTAGTCGGAAAGAGTGGTGACTTAACACCACCTTCAATCATTCACTCTATTCCCAAACAGAGTGATGATCATACTGCTCATGTTCTTCTCGTCTCCTCAAATTCTCATGAATCGAAGAGTGACCCTCCCGTCACGATTGTTCAGGAGAGTCTTTGTCCTATTCTTGCAGAGCATGGGGGGAATCATATGATACCCCAACCAAGTAGTTCTATTGCTCCTTTTGACTGCAGTCAATTGACTACTTTCTGCCTTCCATCTTATGTGCCTTTCCAGATTATAGTAAAAGCCTATTATATGGTAGTACATGGCACTATATTAGATGAAGGTGCGTCTGTTAGCGTCATGTATTCTACTACTTGGAAAGCTTTAGGTTCCCCATAGCTTGTGCCTATCAACCAGAATTTGTTGGATTTCAATGGAGGAACCAGTCAACCCTTAGGGATCCTTCCGAAGTTCCATCTTACTTTGGGAGGAAAAACCATCTATATAGATGTGATGGTAGTCCAAGGTCCCTTATATTTCAATCTTCTCCTTGGACGAGAATATGTTTATGTCATGGGAGCTCTTGTTTCTTCACTTTTCCGTGTGGTTTGTTTTCCACATGAAGGGAGAATAGTGACCATTGATCAATTGTCATTCATTGGTCACTAAGTACCTCTTTTGCAACCATCATCCCTATTGGTTCTCTTTTGTGAGCAGTACCTTCCCTGCCACAGGTCAATTATGTGGCTACCTGTTCTGTCTCCACATTTACTGATGATCACACATATTGTATAGTACATTATGTACTCAAGGCATTGGAACCCTATCTATCATTGGTACCTGTTGACATGTATTCCTCCCAGAGCGTGGTTCTCCCATCTAGTGAGGACCTCTTGGAAGCCATGTTCTTGTATGGTCCATGAAAATCGATCTGAGCATAGTTCCTTGTATTGTGTCAAGCTCATTAAAAAATGAAGCAAAGGACGTGAGCATAGTCCCTTGTCTTGTGTCAAGCTCGTTAAGAAATGAATCTAGGAGTCTGATGACAGTTTCTTCCTGTATCAGCTTTGTTTAAAAAATGAAACAGATGTCCGAGGATGGTTTCTTCTTGTATCAACCTCATTAAAAAATGAAAGAGATGTCCAAGGACGGTTTCTTCTTGTATCAACCTCATTAAAAAAATGAAACATAAGTTTGAGGATAGTTTCTTCCTGTACCTACCTCATGAAAAAATGAAACAACTCCATTTTCCAAATCGAGTCTTTCCTAGATCTCGAAAGTGAACCTTCATTCCATCCACCTAGCTGAATGAAATGAAGATTGGGGGGCATGTAACTCAAGCATAGTTTGTCTTTGTTTCAAGCTTGTGTAAAAATGAAACCAAACTCAAGCATAGTTTTTTTTTTCAAGCTTGTGTAAACATTAAACCGAATTCAAGCAGAGTTCCCCATGGTTCAAGCTTGTGTAAAAATCAACCCATGCCCAATTTACATCTCATGATTTCCATTTTTATCAGTGAAATTCTGCTAGATGAGCCTTGTTCGTTTCACTGCATCGCCACCATCTCTTTGGCCTATCATATGCTTTCACTTGGTTACTTTTCCTTTCCTAAGGAACCGTAGCAATGAGTGGTTTTGCTAGCCAACCTCTTGACCATTACATGTTTTGAGAAGTTCCATAATAACTGGAACCAGTTGATACCCTTTATACCACTCATTCCTCCAGGATGAGTCACATTTAATCTCTTTTCTGACTCGTAAAAAATGAAAAGATTGCAGAGTATTTTTCCCTTTTAGATTCGTTAAAGAAAAAAAAAGCATGGAGTCATCTTTGAGTTCTTTCTAACTCTCAAAATATGAAAATATTTTCAAGGTATTGTCATTTTGAACTCATTAAAGGCTATGAAATGTCATTTACCCAGTATACATTTACCCCCTTTTTGAGTTGGGATAAAACTATTTACAAAAGAGGTTCACCTTAGTCAAACATGGCCAGGAGGTTCTCTCGAGTATTGTTTTCTACCTTTTCGGGTTTGACAGACAGCTTTACAAAAAGGGACCTTTTGGAGTTTTCTTTTCCGTGTCTTTTTCAAACTCTCTAAAAATGAAAAAGATGTCGAGTTTCACCTTTGTCGGACTCGTGAAAAGATTAAACGACATAGGACTTGTCATTATGATGAGACCGAGCTACTCCTTCCTAGGGATCATAAAAATTACTAGGATGGATCCATCTGAAGGATGGAATTATATTAAAATCATATGATATCCTTGTCAAGCTTGTGTAAAAATAACTGGAGTACTCACTAGAAATGGTGGGGGAAAGTTGGAAGTATTTCATCAATTGTATTCTTCACTTGAGGCAGCATGTTGCTCTTGAACATTGACACTCATGTGCTATTCGTGTAGGGTTTTTTCTCACTCTGTCACTTGCCTCCCTAGTTTTTGGGTTATCCATTTTAAACCTCTCATATGATCTTTGCCACATCACCATGACCTTTGAGCCTGTGATGTAAAATGCTGCCAAACTCCGGAGTCATGTCATCCACATGTTCAAGAGAAGTCTTCCTACATGTACATTTTCTGATCATATGTCACTATCTTGGATTACTCTAATTTATTTTGTTTCCCATTTTGTTTTGAAGATGAAGCATTCATTATGACCTTCCTTCAATAGATCACTTCTTATCGACTTCAGCTCATTATCTAGGAAGTTGATCTAAAAACTCCCTTCTAGTAGCTTAGAGCTTGCATGCATCAATGGAAAGTTCTTCGCACTCGATGATAGGTTCTCATCATTGGCCCTCGATCGAGTGATTTCACAGGTGTTCGACTTCAGTTCCTTATCACAATTCGTGAATTGTACTGATAGTACCTTGAGAGCCATTGACATTATGGGTGGTTTCTCTCACACTTGTTAATGGTTCACATCGTTGGCCCATAATCAAGTGGTTTTCTAGCATGTTTGACTTCACCACATCTATTCACATGTTAGAATTTGTACTTTGATCGGGTCGTGTTGGAGCACAAGACCCTGGGCTTAGATCACAAAAGTCATGGTTTCAAGGAGTGATGAGTGATTCATGATTATATACATGATTCTTTATATAGATGGTTACGACCATGCCATGGGTATCATTTTTTTTATACCCTCAGTTAGATGGATGCGTCCATGCTAAGGATTCATGCACATGATCCTTTTCTTGATGCATAGTTGCGCCTATACCATGGATTCACGTATTTTTATATGCCTCTCTAGTTTATCATGCATGACTATGAGTTCAGATATGGTGTATGTATGTTTGACTTGCATGATTTCCGACGACGGTATCTAGTTCCTTGCATCTACTCGCAAATCATTTCACCCCTCACTCTTGTTCAACCTTCATGCTTTAGGGGGAATTTGTTACACAACATTTTTCCATTGTCCTTGTACTCCCTGTTCCTTGATCTTGGAGAACCTCTACAGTAAACCCTATATACTTCCCTATCATGAAGAACATCTCTCTTAGTCACTTTCCATATGAAAATCATTTTCCCTTTACATCATTTCCAAAGATACTTCCTTTAAACCCAATTTTAAAGGTTGGCGTTATCCCTCAGTTTCTTCCCTGCGCCGATTTGCTGAGAATAACACTGAGCCCTGCACCGATCAGTATTTTTATCCCTTGATTACCCACGTCAATCCTCTTTTGGAAAATTTTTAAAAATGGAATTGAAGCTTCCAGGTATAGAAGCTTCGTGAGTGGAAGTCTGGTAAATGGTTAGTCGAGATAGAGTTGAGAGAGACTGTTTGGGATCCTTTCCCCTATTAAAAGGGACCTAACCCAAGAGATAAGGCTCCTTCCCATCATAAGAGGAACCATATCCCCTCTCTCATGCCTATATAAACTTCTCCTATTCCAACGTTAGCTAGCTAATGGAAGGGCTGGAATAATTTGCAAAATCTTGCAAGTCTTAGTTCTTAGTTTATGCTTGTTAAGAGATTGTTAAAGGGACAATTTCTTGTAGAATGTTTTGGTGTGAACAAGGAGAAAGAGACCTTAAACTCCCATGATTAAGGTATTTGAGGGATGTTAGAGTGATGCTTGGGATCTGGACCCATTGAAGGAAACATGCAACACTAAGGCGAAGGTTGTACTTTCCTTTTCATCATATTATACAACTAATATTCTGTTTCCTATATGACAATTGCATTATTGTATTTGGTAGCTTAAGAGTGCTTAGCCTCTTAAGTATATTGAACTCTATTGTGTGTTATCATGTGTGTGCAGGTTTATTGTCTATTTGTTTCAAGTGTTTGAATAACAAGTAAGGAGCTGATCGCTGAAGCAAAACCCCAAGGACATCATTGAACAAGGATAAGAGATACAAGAGGTAGGACCCTCTCCCCTAGGCTAGAGGGATTGTCTTTGACATCAGACAAAATCTTCCTACACCACAAGACTGACATTGGTCCATATGATGATTGTGGGATCCACAAAATCCACAAAGTAGGTTATTCATAATATTTAAATAATTCCGTGAAATAAGACGCAGGGGAGGTTGATGCCCAAAGCTTCAACATATTTCAGATTAATCATTTATAGACATGCCTGGTAGATTGGGAAATGACAGGAATTAAGTGTGCCCCTGATAGGGAAACATGGGAGAAATTCATGCAACTCCTTGGGTTTGTGGCACTTGATGTCCCATTGATGCACTACATGGTCCTAGTCCTCTAAGTCACAAGCAGTCTATAGCATGGTGCCCTTCGTCCTAACAATGGGTACACTAGACATTAGGTCTTGTGAGACATGTAGGTGTTAGATATTTTAGCCTTTCTATCAATGTAGAAATATGATTTTGGAGGCCCATAATATTAGGATTTTACGAAGGTCCCCTAATTATATAATCCTGTGGATAACCTACAATAGCCTCTATTTGCATTACTTGCTCCAAGGCATATTGCAGCGTGTTGACCTTTTGCTGAGATAACAAAATTATGTTCATTCATTAAAAATCCTTGATAAAACAGTCTCTCTGGTGATGGGGTCAATAGGGTAAGATAATTTACTAATAGCATCCTTGAACAATTGCATGCGTTGCCAATCTCATTCCCCCTCTCTTTGGCAAAAGTCCAGCAGCTCTACCAATCCTTGTTGATTTGATTGTGGTAACTTAAACTCGTAAATAAATTCTTGCTTAACTTGGTCAATAACAACATTAGGGTTCACATCAATCCACTTTATGAACCACCTCAAAGACCTATCCCAAAAGGTGGTCTAAAACTCGATGAGCTTGGTAGTTTTTGTTGAAAATGAAACAAGATGATGGATCTTAGTGGAAAGGAGTCGCCTTCACTAAGTGGTCCCGCAGGCGGATTTTGGCGCAAAGTCTATTTTTAGACTATGTCTATTTTTAGACATATGGATCATGGTATATGAGTTGCAGGATGTTGTTTATGGATGATTGGTCATGTTGGGAAAAATACATGGACTTCTATTTTTGGATCACAGCAGGAGTGATTAGAGCCTATTTTTAGGCTGTCAGGTAAAAATAGAAACAGTCAAATATTATTAGCCCTTAGTAATATTTGGACTCTAAACTTTATCTTATTCTCTTGGAGCACCTCAGTTCGAGATACGGATGTGGCACACGCAGCTGCATGAAGGAAATACGTGGTTCTTATGGGTTACTTGAGCTATTGCATGGACGACTTCAGTTAGGACTTCAGTGATCGAGTTCTGGTGAGTTGATTGAGGAGTTGATGGAGTTGTGTTCAGTTTGACATAGTTGAACTAGTTGTATTTAGTCTAACTGATCAATAGACTAAGTGATGAGTTGTGTGAATTAGTTATTAATTAATTCACTAATTATTAGCTAATAATGCAACTGAAGAATACTTCAGTTAACTCAGTGCATGTATAGTTCAATGGAGACAGGTGTTAGAGGTTGAGATTGCTATTAGTTGTGCATGAGATTGTGAACATGCATGGGATTGAGTTATGCCACTCTGAATAGTATGGGCCAATACCAAGTGAAATATAGCTTGTGCTCACGTGATTTAAACTGTGGGTGATTTTCATAAGGTAAATAGGAGTTTGGATCAGCCATTCTCATTCATTCTCAGCAGGTATTGTGCAGTGGAGGCAGGCAAGCAGCGGAGGAGATTTGGAGATTAGATCTGAGCTGTATTGTGTGTAACAGGTGGAGATAGTACTGAGTACATATGAGGAGTATTGTACTATGTTTGTTACATGTTCTCAATCAATATAATATACAAATAGTTGGGGTTTTTAGCGAGATGCTTTCCCCGGGAAAATACTGTGTTGATATGTGTGATTGATGCTTCTATGTGTGCATGTTATTGTTTCTGCTTCTGTAAATTTATGTTCAACGTAGAGGAGATTATGTATTGTGCATGTATTCCACAATAGTGTATAATCGGGATAATCTCTGTGAATAAGTGTCATATTATTCAAAATTTCTACATGGTATCAGCGCTGGTTGATTTGTAGAAAAATTTCTACATGGTATCGGAGCTGTTGATCATCAGATCTATTATTCAGAAAGTGTTTACTTTTTATTTCTTCAGGCAGAGTCTATTATCGGGCCAGGTAGCCTCTAGATTCGTGCTTCTTTTGGAAGGTGAGATATCTAGTGAATGCCCATACAGTCGATCTCTGTACAAGAAATACTTTTTTCTCACGAATTTTAGATCAGAAGCGGTTGAGTTTTGAGCTGGTGGAATGGCGCTCAAGGATAAACTCAGAAACATTAGGTGTGAGAATGGAGACAATATGCCCCAGTATCTTACGAAGTTCACCCAATGTCGTGATGAGCTGGGAAGTGTGGGGGTAACTGTTGAGGATGAGGATATGGTGAGTCTAGGACTCCTTGGCCTTCCTAAGAGTTGGCATAGCTACCAGGACTCGGTGAATGGATGGGAGAAACTGCCAGGATGGGAGAGACTTTGGTCGGATCTTGTGCAAGAGGAGATCAGACGGAGCACCAGAGACAGTTCTTCATCCATGCATGATGAGGAGAACTGTGCCTTAGTGAGTAAGGTGAAGAAGGGGAAGGTGAAGGATTCTCTTTCTGAATCCAGTTCTTCCAATGATGGGAAGAAGGTTGACAAGTCGAAGATGAGATTCTTTCGTTGTCATGAGCTGGGCCATTATGCTACTAATTGCCCAAGGAAGAAGTCCAAGAAGGGATCTAGGGAAGGATCTAAAGGTGACGCAGCCTCACTTGCTTCACAGTTTGAGTTGGACTTCACACTCTTCGCATGCATGGTTTCATCCATGGTGGGAAGTGGTTGGTTTCTTGACAGTGGAGCTTCTTTCCACATGACCAGTGACAAAAGTTTGTTCAGTACTTTGGAGGAGAAAGATCTCCAGATACTCATAGGGATGGGTAATGATGACAAGTATAGTGTCTCAAGTGTAGGCACGGTTATTTTTTAGAGGGAGCATGGAGCTTGCCTTACCTTGACCAATGTCAAGTATGTACCAGGACTGAAGAGAAACTTGGTGTCGATCACGATGCTGGAAGACAGAGGATATGATGTTGTCTTCAGTAAGGGAAAGGTTTTCCTTAGACACATCATCACTAGATAGGTGAAGCAGATTGGTTCACGAGTCAAGAACCTGTATGCTCTTGAGGTTCAAGATGCATGCAAAGCCTTGAGCAGCAAGGCAACTGATGGAGACTTGGTGGTTGAGAGGGAGCATATATTACCTCTCAACATGCAAAGCCAGAAGAAGTCTCAGACAATTGTGGAGGAGCCACGATTGGTGCAGCAGCTTCAGGAGGTTGTGGAGCAGCCACAACAAGGGAAGCTGAGAGGAGATCGAGTAGAGACATCTACTCATGCAGAGACCTCCAGTAGGGGGAAACTTCGAGCCAGGTGGGCTGAGGGATCACATGCAACCATACCTCCAGGTAGGAGGTGGGGCGATATAGTGTGATCGTCCCAAGGAGGAGGGGCAGGATCCTTGAGGTACCCAACCTCTTGTATGAGACCTTGCTACAAGAGCCTCGATGTGGAGTAGCAGGGACTGAATGATTCGGTAGAGACAGATGCAGATGGAGGGTAGAGAGAGCGAAAATGCAGGGAATCCCAGGACAACGCATAGCATGTAGGCTACAGCAATGCAAGAGGCACAAGTGTTTTGCAGAGTGATAGGTGGCACAGAGAGGTGTGCAATGGTGCGAGATGCATGGAGATGTTGCAGTAGCGCAGATGTCAGAGAGGGAGCACTTTTCAGCAACAGGTAGAGCTTCAGCATCAGGTAATGTTCCTAACCCAACAGAGTGGTCAGTTGGGAGTGTTTTTGTTCCAAGCATTGTTGGAGCAAGTGGACTGGGCAGATGTCTTGCATGCAGAACATTCCAGAGTTGCAGGATAGGGGTTGCATATACTCCATATCTTGTTGAGAGGGAGCGTTGAAAATGCAACAAGATGATGTATCTTAGTGGAAAGGAGTCGCCTTCACTAAGTGGTCCTGCAGGCGAATTTTGGCGCAAAGTCTATTTTTAGACATATGGATCATGGTCTATGAGTTGCAGGATATTGTTTATGGATGATTGGTAATGTTGGGAAAAATAGATGGACTTCTATTTTTGGATCACAGCAGGAGTGATCAGAGTCTATTTTTAGACTGTCAGGTAAAAAAAGAAACAGTCAAATATTATTAGCCCTTAGTAATATTTGGACTTTAAACTTTATCTTATTCTCTTGGAGCACTTCAATTCGAGCTATGGATGTGGCACATGCAGCTTCATGAAGGAAATATGTGGTTCTTATCGGTTACATGAGCTATTGCATGGAGGACTTCAGTTAGGACTTCAATGATCGAGTTCTGTGGAGTTGTGTTCAGTTTGACTTAGTTGAACTAGTTGTATTTAGTCTAACTGATCAATAGACTAAGTGATGAGTTGTGTGAATTAGTTATTAATTAATTCACTAATTATTAGCTCATAATGCAACTGAAGAATACATTAGTTAACTCAGTGCATGTACAGTTCAGTGGAGACAGGTATTAGAGGTTGAGATTGCTATCAGTTGTGCATGGGATTGTGCACATGCATGGGATTGAGTTATGCCAATGATCTCTACGTAGTGTGGGCCAATACCAAGTGAAATTGTGCTCACGTGATTTACAGTGTGTGTGATTTTCACAAGGTAAATAGGAGTTTGGATCAGCCATTCTCATTCATTCTCAGCAGGTATTGTGCAGTGGAGGCAGGCAAGCAGCGGGGGATATTTGGAGATTAGATCTGAGTTGTATTGTGTGTAACAGGTGGAGATAGTACTGATTACTTGTGAGGAGTATTGTACTATGTTTGTTACATGTTCTCAATCAATATAATATATAGATAGTTGGGGTTTTTAGCGAGATTCTTTCCCCGGGAAAATACTGTGTTGATATGTGTGATTGATGCTTCTATGTGCGCATGTTATTGTTTCTGCTCCTATAAATTGATGATCAACGTAGAGGAGATTATGTATTGTGCATGTATTCCGCAATAGTGTATAATCGGAATAATCTCTGTGAGTAAGTGTCATATTATTCAAAATTTCTAAAGTTGCAGGGGTCTAACGAGCCATCCAAACAGATTCACACAAATACCAATGCTTTTCAGCATATTCTCCCCCATTTCATGCAAATCTAGGGTATCCTATAAGTGATCCACCTGAAAATCCATCCATGGTTGGTTGCATTGTAGAGACAAGTATTAACCCTCTGAACCTGATTGAGAATAATTAACTGAGCTTCATTAATTGACACTGCTAGAGCTACTTTTACGTTAAAGTGTCAATCGAACATTAATAAAACTTTGTACCTTTGAAAAGAGAAAATATGGACTTTGATATAGCACCAGGGGAATATCAGGGGGAGGAGGAATAGTCATGTTTTTATGTTGCGGGATTCTATGTTTTGGAGTTGATTCATCTTCAAAGAAAAGTCGTCTCATTACAAAATGTAAATCATCATCTACCAACGTATCATCTTCAGGTGTCCTAGTAAGTCGGGCATCTACCTCAGGTGTCTAAAATCCTTCTTCATCCCCATGCATCAGAGTAACCACTCCTAATCCCTTCACTCCACTTCCACTTCTACTCTCACTGGCCACTCCCACCATGCTAGGAAAAAAACTCTCTCCCTCACTCCCTTTCCTTAGCTCCGTATTTTCCATTTCCCTCTTTCACTCTACAAAAATCCTCACAACATTGCGTATGCACTATAATTCTCTCCATCTGGATCTTAATTTTTGATCTAGGTTGATCCAGAAATAGAAGTGGCCTTGAAAATATCTCAAAAATCAAAGTCATCAAATGGTAGTGAAACAAGGACCAGATTGTAGTTCTTTCCACCTTGATTCCAATGGTGCGAAAGACACTCAAATCTGAGTTTTTATGCTCAACTTATAGCTAGTCAAATTTCTGGTCAAACTAGGCCAAGTGGAAGTCACTAACAAGGCAACAATTTGGTGAAGGGATGGTGCAATGAATCCAGTGGTTGGAATAGGTGAATTTGTCACCTACTTAGTGTTTCTGGTCACCCCCAAAAATCTGACAGGATATCAGGGTTATTTTGTTTAGTTAAAAGTTAAATAAAATAAAAAATTAATGGTAGGTTGGTAGGCATTCAAACCCAGACAACCGTGCAGGCCATTACCAACAACATACCATATATTCTCTGATGGGTGTCAAACCCACTCGACCTAATTGCTGGTAGGTATGCCAATGGAACAACACTTATAACCAAAACATATAACAAAAGAAACCAACGTGCCATATGGTGGGTCGGTGGGGTTGGAAGCCCTAACCACCTCACTCCAAACATAACCATTTGCCAATCCACTAGCCCATTGGCCTTTGAAAACTCCAACCCTCCACTCATATAAAAACTTTCATTTTGCACTTGGATAGACCGGCAGAGGAGCAAACCAATGGAACCATGAGTGAGGGATCCGTCAATATGCTGAAAAGATTCCCTTAGAGAGCCAAAGGTGCTAGTGTCACAATTTGACAAGTTTATAGTCATTTTTGCATGTTTTTGCCCCTGGACTCCAACTGTGCAGTCTATTTCTCCAGTTAATATCTCTATTTTTCTTCCATGACATATATTGGAGGTATAATGGTCATTTTTGCAAAGTTGATTGTAATTTATTTCTTTGTTTCCACTTAATTAAAGAAGGCCTCCCCACTTTTAGCAGGGCCCAGAGACATAGCCCACATTGAGTGAACTCCATAATCAAATCATTTGTGTGCCTTTGATCTCATCTTTTCTTTATGATTTCCACTTTTTTTCATGTGTTAAGTTACTTGATTAATATGCTCTTTTATATGCAATTTTGTCTGCATCCTTGAAGTTAAAAGATCTGCATCAAGTTTGGTATTAGAGTAGGTCTTGTTTATGCAAGCTGTATGAGTGAATGTTAACCAAGAACAAGCTCCAAAGAGGAGAAGGAAAAATTAAATCCGTTGATCCCGAAGCAGGGCATGCACCATGAAGATGTAACATGGAAGATGAGGAAGTGTGAATGGAAGAATAGAGAAATTATCGCAAGATCATCTTCACCATGGAAGAGAAAGTTGACAAGTTGTTTGTAGAGTATGAGAATACAATCAAGCCTGAGAATAAAGATCCATATGACCATGCATCGATAAATCATCAAGGTGGAAGAGGAGAGCCACCTAAACCACCCTCTCCATCCTCTACTAACAGTTTTCTTATTCTTCTTCTTCTCATCACTCTAACAGGAATCATAGGAATAAATTTAAGAAACCATTTTTTATTCTAGATGTAAAGTTTGATTTTCCCACATATAATGGAGAATGTAATGCATAGAAAATAAACAATGGGATTATATATATTGAGTTTCATTTCTGAATTCAACAAATCAAGGAAGATGAGGCAAAGATCCAATTAAAATCTCTTGGGATGAGTGGAACCACTCTCGTCTATTGGGAGCAAAAGTTGGAGAAAGGCAACAAAAACGTGGGTAATCTCCTTTCTTCTTGGTCCAATTTTGTTTCTGCATTAAAATATTAGTTTTATCCTTTGGTTTATCGACAAAAGGAGTTAATAAAATGGAAATATTTAAGGCAAGGAATGGGTCAAAATGTACAAAGATTCACAAAATATTTTAGAAAATAATCATTGGATTTGGGCATTTCACTTGATTCACCTGAAACTATATGAAAGTATATTGGTGCTTTACATAGTTACATTAGGCATTCTTTTTTATTAATTGAGCCTACTTTTATTGATGCAGTTAGTGTGAATGTTATTCATCTTCAAAGCAGGGGAAAGAATGACAAATAAGAGCAACCAAATAAATCATCTTCCAAACCTCATAATGGCAAGTTCAAAGAAAAAAACAAGGAAAAGGGAAAGAATGTAGCTACAACCAAGAAAGAGGAAGGAGAAAATCCATCTTTCACACATTACAAGAGGGAAGGCCATGATGATGAACATTGTTGGAAGTTGCATCTGGAGTTGAAGCCAAAGAGATTTGGTGGGAAGAACACGCAAAAGATGGTGGCAGCCACAGATCAGGACCTTGGATCCTATTCCAATGATGAGACATTGATCACAACAGTGGGAACATAAGGTACACTTTCTCTTCATGCTATTGAAAATTTTAAATTTCATGCATGTACAAGTTCTTCAAATGAGTCTCTTATTAAGGAATGAAAAAAAGTTGAATTTTTCCACATTAGAGTCATAAGGAAACATACTAAAGTGGAAACCTTGTTTGATCCAGGCTCACAAGAAAATTTGACTTTAGAATCCTTGGTTAAAAATTTAGAATTAAATATCAGTCCTCATTTGAAACCCTACCCTCTTGGTTCGGTGTGTGATAAATAAAAATTACATGTAACCAAGTAGTGTAGATCTAGATTTATAATTGCATCCAAACTAGTAGATGAGCTTGATCTTGATGTTGTAACCTTGGATATATGTGCCATTATATTGGGGAGTCCATATTTGTAAGACAAGAAATCAATTTTCTTTTGCCATCAAAATAATCTCACAAAATATGAGGTGGAATACATTGTTAGAGCTCATCGCACCAAAATTAGTTCCAGTCTTGTAAGTGCAGGTTAGATGAAGAGATTGATTAGTTCCAGCAATGGGTGCATGCTGATGGTTGTGAGAGAAAAAGATGTCGAGACATCTGAAGCTTTCCAAGGTTATGATCCCACTCATAAAAAGGAATTGTATGAAATTACTTCTAGCAATGATGGGCCTTTCCAAGAACCAAGTGGGTCTCCTCCAAAGCATGAGATCCAACATGAGATTCACTTGTAGTAGGATGCTCCTTTACCTAACATTGGTATGTACAAGTTGTAAACCAATGAGATGGAGGAGATAAGGAAGCAGGTATAGGAATTTGTGAACCAAGGGGTCATAAGGCCAAGTTCTTCTCTAAGTGTTTCACCTATCATGTTGGTGCTCAAAAAGGATGACACATGGAGGATGTGCGTAGACTATAGGGAACTCAACAAAATAACTTGAAGAATGGTACCCTTTTCCTTGCATTGTTGATTTGTTATATCAATTGAAAAATGTTGTTTGTTTCACAAAACTAGATTTGCGTAGTGTTTATCATCAGGTTAGGATTGTAGAACAAGATTTATGGAAGAATGCATTCAAGATGAAATAGGGGTTGTTTGAATGGTTGGTGAAGCTATTTAGACAATGCAATGCTCCAACGACATTCATGAGGTTGATGAATGATATTTTAAGCCTTTTATTGATTATTTTGTACTTATGTATCTTGATGACATTCTTGTTTATAGTAGGACATGGGATGATCATGTGTGTCATGTTAAAAACGTTCTTGATGTTTTGCAAAAAGAAAAATTGTATGTCAAAATGTCAAATCATGAATTTAGTAACACCTCTTTTCTTTACTTGGGTCACATTGTTGGTGGTGGAAAATTGAAAATAGATCCTTCTAAAATTGATGTGATTATAAAGTGGCCTAAACCCAGCAATGTTATAGAGGTTCATAGCTTTTTGAGTGTAGTACAATACTAGAGAAGGTTCATTTATAACTTCTTTGTAATTGCATCCCCCTTACATGCATTGATGAGTGTGAAGAAAATATTTCAGTGGGGAGGAAAGCAACATAAATCCTTTGATACACTAAAAGAGAATATCAACACTGCACCAATTTTGGCCTTACCTGACCTCCAATAGCCTTTCAAGATTGAGACTGATGCCAATGGTAACACCATGGAAGAAGTATTGATGACGCAAAGGAAACATCTATGTTACAGTTCAAAGACATTCTCTGTTGGGCAGTGGATCCCCCCATAGCATGTTTTTGGGGCTAAAAGCCATAATTTTTGTCAATGTAATGTAAAGACCCCGCAAAATGTAGGTGTGGAGCATGAGAGTCTAGGGTTGTCCCCCCAAGATAATATAATTTAATGTAGAGTGTTTCGGCCTACCCATGGTCTGCGGACCATGGGATTGTTTAAATAGAGCAAGGCTCTAAGTGTAAAAGCAATATTAGTTTTAGCTTTGAGAAGTATTATGGGTTTTTCAACAAGGAATTCACTCTGAGTCTGTAAGTCTGAGTTTTAGGTCGTGGTAGTAGTAAGAGGCTCTGCAGCTAAGTGTGCAGAGGCCTGGTAGAGTCTGGAGCTGTGTGCGTGGACCCATGCAGCTGAGTGCGCAGGGTAGAGTTGGGATTGTACTTGAATAGAGGATTAATAAAAGATAAGTTGAATCTGAAATACTATGTGTTTATACAACTGTTATGTTTATGCATCTTTTTACAGTTTTATAATTGCGTGCACTTGCTACAAATGTTGAATGGTTAATAATAATATTGGGTATATACAACTAAGTTAAGATCTATAATGATAGCACAGTAAGGATAAAGGATCTAGACAACACCTCTTCATGTTGTTTATAGAGCTGCGTGGAAGCAGTCGCACAAGATGTGAAGGACAGACGGCTGCACAAACTAGTGCAAGTGCACAATATCGGTTCATGATCTTTCCAAACTTCATCAAGACATCCCTAGGGTGCAGAAACCTAGTTCCAACACCCTCCCATACTACCTCAGGTGAGACCTTAGTCCATGCATTGTGGAATATTGCCGAAAGGGCAGGTAGTACTGGGATTTTCTTGGCTAAACTCACTGCTGAACCTAGGTCAGGCCCCAAGTAGCCAAAAAATGGTTTCGTTGCCAAGACCGGGGTCTACCTAAGGGATGTCAATGTCGTGCCATTGGAACCCTATAAAGGAAGAAATTGAAGCATGGTTGGACAAGAAGCTTCACTAGATCGTGACACAAGAAAACAGAACTCCACAGATATTTGAGAAGATGTGGCTAGATTGCTACATATATACAGAAATCCATGAGATCTTCTTCGCGTCCTTCCCTTCTGAACTATATGAGTGGATTG
Organism: Pinus tabuliformis; assembly: GCA_031772625.1. NCBI lineage: Eukaryota > Viridiplantae > Streptophyta > Pinopsida > Pinales > Pinaceae > Pinus > Pinus tabuliformis. The sequence goes on from CM062819.1 coordinate 1,159,092,957, forward strand.
TGAGGTTAGCTGATAGTCAGGGAATGTATAAGCTTGATCAACCGATAGTGTGGAATCCAAAATAAGTGCGCAGACTAGAGACATCAGAAGATAAGATCGCATGGGCTATGGACCATTGCCTCGACCAAATAATAGGGGGATTTATCACTGAGTTTGCGATAGACACGACTATGAGCAACAGTGAACTAGAGTGATGTTTTCTCAAGGGACCGTGAGGTAGGTACATTAAATCCCTGAATACCTAGATTAATATGTTGTTATGTGAAAAACGAGTGATGTGAATACATTAATGTTTGGAACAACGAGAGTGGAAGAATATACAAAGGTAGCAGGGAATTAGGAAATAGTCCCTTGGTTTCAACTTTGCACGAGAGTGAGGAAGAACTCGCTCAGATCTCTCTGAGAAATGTAGTTAGTTTGATCAGATAGCACATTCCGTAGTTACCACCTCCACTTATGCCACCACCCATTTCACCCCCTTCACCTCCATCACCATCCACTCCACCTCCACCACCCCCGCAGTTCAGCATGGCGAGTACAATCAAGTTATCCATATTTAGAGGAGTAGTAAATGAGGATCCAGATCTGTTATAGACATTTTTGGGCACTGCAACCCCAATCATATATGTCCATAAACCAAGGGCTTCTAAGTCCCTAAAAGTGTTGTTTCATGCCCTAAAGAAACAAGGTCAGCTGATTACATCATCTCCCAGAAGTTCTCCACAGGAAACTGCTCAGAACTGGTCAAAACTGGACCATACAGGTTGCTCAGTGCTAAGGGTGCGATGCATCTCACTTACCCAGTGTAAAAAGTGTGATGCATACTAGAAATCCCTTCTGTAGGGTGCGATGGGCGAAAATGGACAAATGGCAAAGATAGTTTGTAAGGTGTATGATCATGGAATCTTCCAGAAACTTCTCTTGTGACACTTGCCTCTCTGAATTCACCCAGGGATGAGTAAGAGATCATAAATCTCCAAGTGGAATCAAGAACTATCAGAGAGAAGAAACTAATCAAAATCCCAGAAGCTGACTCACCTCCCTACAATCATCTATATATGGATCCCTCATCCCAGAGATCTAGAGGCTAGAATTTTGTATCTTGTAAGGAAGTGTTGTTGGTTTCCTGGTGGAATATCATAGTGTTGGGTGATCTAAGCTTTTCATGAGGTGAAGAAGCGCTTTCATGCGGGGAGGATGACGCTGGGTCAGAACAATGGGTTGCAATCCTCTCTTATAATCTTTATATTAATAAAGCTATTCAAGTTTTCCTCCACATTTTTGTATGTTTGATAGTATATGAATTTGTGTGGTCAATATATATCTGGTCCTATATTGTTTATGATTGTAGATCTCTGCACTTCGAAGGTATTATGCTGCTTTGACTTTATAGGTACTCTTTGGAGCGGAGTGGTCAAGGGAGAAACAGAAAAGACCTGTCGGTGAGGAGAAGGAACAAGCAAAGAACCGAGCGAGGGATTGAGGTTGGTATTATTTGATCTTCTCCTATCTACCTCTCATAAAGGAACGCGAAAGTAACTTTAATTTGTTTGTTTTTAAGATGGCTACCTGTCTTAGTGGGACTAGCAGCTCTGCATAGACACTAGATTTCTTGATAAAAAATGGCGACTCCCCTGGGGAGCGAATAGATTGTTTGCTTGTCTATATTTGTTTGTTTTATAAACTTATAGACGGAGCCTAAAGTTAAGCCAGCTAACCTTCGAACTGCATTTGCTATGCAAGTGCAAAGTAGATCAATGCTGCTTCAGTCTATCTCCAGGTTTTGTTTATAAACTGAACAATCGATTTGCAAACATCCTAATTGCCCTAGTGGTGGCTTTAGTAACCTCATTAGATCAGCCCCTGTGATTTCTATTTACTGACTATCATTAGATCGGCCTAAATCCCTGTACTAAGCTGCAAACTATGACCAAGAACCAAGTTGAAGTCTCATCCCTGGACCATCGCACTTTCTCCTCTTGGGAATCTGGATGCATCGCACCTCCCATGTGCAGTAGGTGCGCTGCATCGCACCTTCTCTGTGTTGCAGGTGCATTGATCAGATAAGACCTCATATGCTTCCAGATTTTGGTTTATGTGTTCACTCTCTTCAACTTTATTCAGGAGTTTTGCTGTCTGTGATCAGTATACCACTGTGGAAACTCCCTTCCTTTACATGATTCCGCATCCATAGTACAAAGAATTGTGAATTTTTTTATGTATCGTGCGCCATTTACAGTTCTCTTTACAAAAAGTAACATAATCAAACCATCGTCTTTTGATTTGGAAGTGTCGCAAGTGTCGTTTTAAGTCAAAGAAAATAATTCTATTGTTCTTGATGGTTGATTATATAGTTACTCTTGTATTTGATTTGAATTAGTAGTTTTTCAAGTGTCGAAAGCAGTTTTCAATTCAAAGTCGCAAAGTGTCGTCATTATCTTCCTTTCATTTTTTAAGAGAAATTTGTTAGTACTGTCACTTTGAAAAGATAATTCAGATTCGTACTTAGCATTCTTCTTGTCATTCACAGATTAAGAAATATGAAAACAAATACATGCATGTGAATTTTCATTTAGACTACTTGTTGGTTTGATTTAGGACAGTGCATCAAGTGTCTGCTCTATACTCTATGTTGAAAGAATATCATCTCTCTTTCTTTAGTAGCGAGGATTTTCATTGCAAAATGTTATGCTCTTAACCTGCAAAAATGATACCCAATACAGAATATGCGAAGAAAAGAAACCCAGAACACAGAATAGCAATGATTTTATTATTCAACGAGTAATGTTCACTTGCCTCTTAGAGGGGGCAACCTCCAATAGAGCAGAGCTCGATTACAAAATAAGACATGATACTCCTTGCAGGGAGTCTCTATCCTTTATATATGACTTATACATGCAATACCATGGGCCAATATTGTGGGTTTTATTAATACCATCTATCTAATACTACGGCCCATTTGCAACTAACTGTGGTCCCGTCATTAATTGTGGGTTAACCACTTACAAATATTAATATGGGCTTTATTGACTCTTGACTATGACGTGATCCCATGATATAAATAAGGGGGTTAGGGTGGGACCCTAACATGCCCTCCCCCTTAAGACTAGCCTTGTCCTCAAGGCTGAAGCTGCGGAAACTACTGAAGAATAGTGGCTGGTTCCCAAGCTACATCTTCCGGAGAGGTGTCTTTCCATTTGACTAGGACTTCCTTAATCACGCGGCCGCGCAGGTGTTTGTTTCTTGTGTCTAGAACCTGTTCGGGTTAAAGCCAGATTGACCCTTCTTCGTCCAATTCAGGTAGACTAGTTTGAACTCGGCAATTATTCCTGATCACTTTCTTGAGGCACGATACATGGAAAACTGGATGTATTTTTGCAGTAGGTGGCAAAGCCAACTTGTAAGCCACTTCTCCAATGCGTTGAAGTACTTGGTATGGTCCGTAGAATTTTGGAGATAGCTTCTGACAACCCTTGTCTTTGAGTGATGTTTGCTTATATGGTTGCAGCCTCAAAAAGACCTGATCCCCTTCTTGAAATTGGCACTCTGAGTGATGCTGGTCTACCTGTTGCTTCATGCGGTTCTAAGCTTGATGAAGATTCTCTCTAAGATGGGCGAGCATGGTTGCGCGGTGTTGTAGGAGTTGATCCACTGCTTGTACTTTGGAGCACCCCTTGAGATAAGAAGTAGGGGAAGGCGGAAGTTGACCATATACTGCTTCATAGGGAGTCATTTTGGTGGTGGCATGATAGTTGGTGTTATACCACCATTCAGCCAGAGGTAACCACTGTACCCAAAGGTGTTGCTTTTCTAAAGTGAAACACCTAAGGTAGGTTTCTAGACATTTGTTGACGGCTTCAGTTTGACCATCCGTTTGCGGATGATAGGAATTACTGAGTTTTAGTTGAGTGCCTTGTATCCTGAAGAGTTCCTGCCAAAAATTACTGGTGAATATCGGGTCGCGATCGGACACAATAGAAGTGGGCATGCCATGCAATTTGAAAATCTGATCCATGAAATATTGAGCGACCAAAGCTGGTGTAAATGCGTGGGGTAGTGCGTAGAAATGAGCATACTTTGATAGTTGGTCCACAACCACCATGATGACTGACTTGTTTCTGGACTTTGGAAGACCTATAATGAAATCCATAGAAATTTCCATCCAAATGGATGTCGGAATGGGCAATGGTTGTAATGTGCCTGGTGTGTTGACTGTTTCCCCTTTGCGGTGTTGACAGATATCGCATTCTGCTACAAAATTAAGGATGTCCCTTTTCATGCCTGTCCAAAAAAATGATCTTCTGGTGCGAGCATACGTCTTCTGAAAGCCCGAATGTCCTGCAATGGGCGATGAGTGCAATTCTGCCAAAATGCGACCTTTGAGGGTGGATGTTGGGGATATTACGACTCTGTCCTTGTAGCGAAGAATATCATCCTGCCACGAGTAGCCCTTGGTGGAATTTGGATCTACCTGCAATTGAGAAATGAGTTGGGATAGCCCGGGGTGTGAAAACCATTCCTTGCGAGCCTCTTCAATCCATTCTGGAATAGGGGGGGAAATTGCTAGCAGAGTACTTTCTTCCTCAAATTGGTGAGACAAGGCATCTGCTACACTATTGTCTTTCCCTTTCTTGTAAATGATCTCATAATCATATCCTAGCATTTTGGCGAGCCATTTATTTTGTTGTGGGGAAGATAGGCGTTGCTCCAAAAAATATTTAAGACTGTGATGATCTGTGCGGATTTGGAAACGTCGCCCCAATAAGTAAGGTCGCCAGGTTTCGACGGCATGTAAGATGGCCATCATTTCTTTTTCGTAGGTAGATTGACCCAAATTCCTCCCACTTAGTTGTTAGCTTGTGAAGGCCAAAGGTCGCCCTTCCTGCATTAAGATTGCCCCAATACCGGTCCCTGAAGCATCACATTCAATGACAAAGGATTTGGTGAAGTCAGGTAGTGCTAAGACTGGAGTGGAACACATGGCGTTTTTGAGAGCGGTAAATGCCTGTTGTGCTTCCTCATTCCAGAAGAAGGAATTTTTCTTTAGGAGTTGAGTGAGGGCCTTCGCTATGCGGCCATAGTTGCGGACAAATTTACGATAATAGCCTGTGAGACCCAAAAATCCTCTCAAGCTCTTCAAAGTCTTAGGTTGAGGCCATTCTTGCTTTGCCTGGATCTTTTTGGGGTCCACCTTGACACCTTCACGCCCCACAATGTGGCCCAAATACTCAACTTCTTCCATGCCAAACGCACACTTGGACATCTTGACAAATAATTTATGCTTGCAGAGCAGGTGTAAGAGTAGATCTACATGCTGAAGATGTGCAGCCCAAGTGCCACTATAGATGAGGATGTCATCGAAGAAGACAAGGACAAATTTCCTGAGATATGGTTTGAGAATGTGATTCATAAGGCTCTGAAAAGTAGAGGGGGCATTACAAAGACCAAATGGCATGACCAGGAACTCATAATGGCCTTCATGAGTTCAGAAAGCAGTCTTGGGAATGTCGACTTCCTTCATGCGAATTTGGTGGTAGCCTGAGCGAAGATCCAGCTTAGTGAAGAATTGAGCACCATTGAGTTCGTCCAGCAGATCTGTTATAGACATTTTTTGCCTTACAGCTATACGCATGAAATGTCCATAATTCAAGGGATCCAAAGTCCCTAATGATGTTTTTACAGCTCCTCAAGGAACAAGGTCAACCAATGACAGCTTCTCCCAGAAGTTCTCCACGAAAAACCACTCAGAAACAGTCAATTCAGGATCAATTCAGAGGCTCCACTAGCTGTCTGCGCTGAAATGCAGAGATTACACTAGCTAGGTGCACTGCAACGCAGGTAGAAGCACTACCAGGGTGCGCTGAGTGGGAAATGACAAATGGCAAGTTCATTCAACGAGGTGGAAAGACCCTGGAAGCTTCTAGAATCTTCTCCAATGACACTTGCCTCAATGAATTCATCTAGTGATGAGTAAGAGGTTCTCAACCTCCAAGTGGAAGCAAGAACTGACAGAGAGAAGCCACAAGTCAAAACATGAGCTGACTCATCCTCTCTGCTCGCATCTATATATGGATCTCTCACCCAGAGGTTCAAGAGGCTGGAATTTTGTATTTTGCAGAGAATTGCTGTTGGTTTGAGATTGTTATTAGCACATTGGGTGATTTATGCTTTGTTGGAGGAGAGGAAGGGATTCCCTTGCTGGGAGGTAGATGCTAGATCGGAACTCACTTGGTTGTATCTCCTTTCAGACTTTATTATCTTATCAATAAACTATTTGAGTTTCTCCTACGTGTTGTATATCAATGGTGTTTTGTTATGCTTACATGTTTAGCTTAATCTGATCTCGAGATTTTTATGAATGTATATTTGTATCTTTGTGTAGTTTCTCTCTCTTGTGATCTTGTAGGAATTCGGTGAAGTTGGGCCGGTGAAGGAGCAAGAAGCTGGGAGCTACTGAAGAGAGGAGTGATTTGGATCGACAAACTAGCGGAAGATACAGGTTAGTTAGATCCTTCTTCCTCACTTACATCTCATAAAGAAGAATATTCAAATAAGTTTACCTGTTTGTTGCTAAGGCACTATCACCTCTTAGAGTGGGATAGGGGCATTCCGAATTGGATACTTTTCCCAACAACAAATTGGCGACTCCACTGGGGAGAGTATCTTGTTAGTTTATTTGTGTTTCTATTGTTGTTCTTCCCATAAACTCAGGAGTGCTGAATCGAAATGCACTTGCCATTTTCAAGTGCAAAGTAGAGATCTGCCACTCTAGCCCACTCACTGGGCCTGTTTTTATGATTTGAACAAACTGATCCACAACTGCTCTAACAGCCCTTTGTGATAGATCTTAGACCTCCTTTAAATCATCCTCCTAATTGTACCTCATTGATAGCTTTGATCCGGCCAAAAACTGTTGATTTAACTGCAAACCGTAACCCAGAACCTAGAAACAACTCTCGTTTCTGCTTTAGCGCAGACTCTGTGAAGAGGTTTTGCATTTCAATGCATGTCCCGTGAAGGCTACCTGCGCTGAATGTCAAAACCTCTGTGTTGGGAGTGCACTGATCAGTCTTTGCCTTGTGCAACTGTGGTTCCCTGCTTCCTTTTTGCTCAGTTTTATCTCTGTTTTTTGCAGCCTGTTATCAGTCAGTGTACCTATCTGAAACCCCTTTTCTTTGCCTCAATTCTGCCTCAGTTGTATAAAGAAACTGTATTTGTTATTTTTGTATTTGTTACATCATTTGCAGTTTCCCATTACAAAAGTAAACTAGTCATACTGTCGCCCTTAGATCTGGACCCGTCGTAATTGTCGTTTTGATCTTAGGAGTGATTTTGTTTGCTGTTCATAGTTGATTGAGCTTTTACTTTTGTCATTTGGTTTGAATTTATGAATTTCTAGTGTCGAAACAAGTAAATCATAAGATGTCGTAATCGTCTTTATGATTTTGAAAAAGGAACTTGTTTATATTTTCACTTGAAATCGAATTCAAATTTGTACAACAGCTTTCTTTTTAGGCATCAATATTAAGAAAGCGAAAACAAATACATGCATTTGTGCATTTGCATTTTGATAGTTTGCATGCTTTGATTTAGGTAAAAGTGCATTATAGTGTGCTCTATGCTCTTTGAGAAAAGTTTGTATCTTCCTTTTCCCCTTGTAGCTAGGATTTTCATTGTTGAAAATATATAAAAGCTTGCTTATCATCTTTAGACTGCATTTAGGAATTGTATCATACATCTCGTGGTGATCCAAAAAGGCAAACTTCTAAGAAAGATCAACCTAAAATAAATTGAATGAACTTAACAACTCTTTGTAACTTAACGCACAACATAGAGGTCTAGGCTAGAGACGTGTTCCGGTGTCGTAAAACCTGGTGATTGTCGATCTCGCTGATGGTTGGGTGATTCCTCCTGAGGGACGATAACGCCAGTACGGATTGTGCTCCCACGTACCGTCGAGTATATATTGGGAGACCCCTATAGGCATAAAACCTTTATCCTTAGGAAGCCGTGTCGGCCGCCCTACTGATCGCAATGCACTGAACACAGCATTCGGGAAGATTGACCGCCCGTACCTTAATAAGTATTCTGTGGTTTTGCGAAAAGTTTGGCACACCCTCTACCTAGAACTCCAGAGCAGTTCCTTTTGGCCTTTTTCAGACTCTATAACGGAAAAAGTCCATCCGAGCATTTGTCACTTCGGGCTTGTTAAAGCATCGAAGGCGACTAGAGTCATCTTTTTCTTTTTCTTGACTCTTTAAAATTGAAAAAGCAAGTTGTGTCAAAGCGTCTAAAATTTATTTTAAACATAAAAATCATCACCATTCCCTCGTTGGTCTCCAAAGTTAGTCTCTTTTCATCACAAGTTCTTGTAGAATCGCTAGAAAATCTTTTGGATAGACTAAATATGTCTGAACAACCATCGACATCCAAGACTGTGTCATCCGACGCAGCAGCGGCAGAGCCTCCTGCTGCTACTCCAACGATGTTCGCTGGTATACCATCTGTCCCGACAAATTGTCAACAACAAGATGGAGTCCAATCAAAGACTGTTTCGATGACATGGTTAGTTCCTATTTCTTCATCCGGATTATCATCTGGTATTTCTTATGTTGAAACTCAACAAATTGATCCAATGTGTCTTCAAAGGCCAATCTACCCTTTAAGTACTGGATTGCCGCCATATGGAGGGCAGTATGCCTTTTCATTTTTCCCTCCCGGAGAACAACCATGTGGGAGTTTACAACAAAGTTCAGGTCAAACTGAAATTACATCCAGCGGTTGGGTACCAATACTGCCTCAGCAACCAAGGGTTGTATATTCAATGCAACTAGTCCGCCCTGTGTCGAATATTCCCACTATACCTGCTATGGTGACTGTGTCGCAAGTACAAGCGTTACCTGTTGTATGTCAACCCCAACAGCCTCAGGTTGCAATACAACAGCCTCTTGTCTCAACGACTCAATCACAACCTCAGGTTAGTGCCTCCTTATCTGGAGCGACTCAAGATCAAACAAGTACTGTGACTCCTCATCTTGGTCAGTCATCTAGTATTGGTCAACAACAAATGGTTCAAACAACCAGAGCTGGTTCAAACTCAACAACCCCCATTACAGCAATCATATCAAGGACCTGAGCAACAAGTCTTTGTAAGTAATGGGCAATCACATTTCCAAAGCGGTTATCAACAACCATATTATAATGGTTATGCCCATCAACCTTGTCAAAGTTGCCAGCATCAAATACATTATGCTGGTATGCAAATACCCACTGCTCAGGCGATTCCATCTTATCCTCGGTATGCTTCGCCTAACCTGAATCAACAGTTGCCCTTTGTAGCAACTCTAGAATTACCAGATCTAAACCGGTTGACGAATGATCCAATTGCTTATGCCCCTTGGTGGCCAGTGATTCCACATAAACTTCGGTCAGATATTCCTAAATTTAATGGAAATTCGGGTGAAGATCCGTCGAATCATGTGATGACATTTCATCTGTGGTGTTCATCAAACACCCTAAATGATGATTCGATTAGGCTTCGTCTTTTTCAGAGGATGTTAACTGGTCCAATGGCAAAATGGTATATTGAATTACCTAGAGCTTCGTTCGACAACTTCAGTACCTTAGCCACGACTTTCTTAACCCATTTTCAATTACCGATAAGGTATGAAACGGGAACGGAACTCCTAACCAACTTCAAACAGACAACGGCCACTCACATATCTGATCATATACATGAGTGGCGACGTCGTTGTAGGATGGTAAAAACGTACGTCCCCGATCAGCTATTAGCTGAATGGTTTATCAAATCCTTACTTCCTACAATCACAGAAGATGTGGCAAAGGGGGGAGTCGTAACGGAAGAGCAAGTCATCGCTCGTGCGCAATATCTGGACTTGGTCTATACTCAGTCTGGCACGCTCTACGACAAAATACCTGACGCCCCTAGACCGGAATACTCAATTCCTCCTCCTCCTAAATCAAACAATGACTCTCATGCCATCGATGGCGTGATTTGCGCGACAGACACGAAATCGACAAAGGCTACATCTAAAAAGGCCCATAATATTTCCAGTCAAAATGCAAATGAGGAACTTCTTGCCTCAGAAGTAAATGCCGTGTCGACCGACAAGGGCAAACAACTGAAGCAACCAGGGGGCAAGAAGAAAAAGAAAGGGAGAAAAAGGAAACCCCCTGCGGGGTGTCATATATGCGATGAGGATCATTGGACGAGAGATTGTCCACATATAGCTGAAGTTAAGAAACTCTTTAAGAGTTCAAAAACCTCAGCAGTATTGATTGATCCGTTTCCAAGCCCGGGAACCAAACTGGTTGCTAATCAAAATGCTTCCCGATCCCAAGTGCTTATGTTGTCTATCTCAAAGCAGCATAATGATGCTTTGGCAAGAAATAAAGATTACGGGAATCCACAGGTGTCGAATAACAAGGCTAATGAACAACCTAGTAGTTCGACAACAACTTTGACCAAAGTTGTGCCACCCATCATTCCTGACCAAATAATAAAGTCGCCAAAGGGAGTAGTACACAAGTCGACATTTAATCCTCGTGCAAAAATAGCACATAATTATAATATAATAGAGGACCTGGCCCAATCGTCGTCCCCTATGTCGACACTTGAGGTACCGCAAAATTGCCTCTCCCAAGAGCAAGCTTTATTATCAGCAATAGGTGGGATTGACCCAATGGATTCCAATCTTGTGGCCTTTGATCATAAAGGATATGACCCTCAGTTACCAGCTCAACTAGCTTTCCTTATTCAAGTGAAAGCCCTCAACAAAACTGTTCATCGAACAATTATTGATGAGGGGGCATCTACATGCATTATGTCGATGAGTTGCTGGAAAACTTTAGGATCTCCAACCTTGTCGCAATCTTCGACGACATTAAAAGCATTTGATGGACGGACATATACCCCATATGGTATTCTAAATAACTTGAAATTTGAACTAGGAGGGAAAACAGTAGAAATTGATGTTGAAGTAATCGACGGAAACCTTGATTACAACATCCTATTGGGAAGACCGTGGATATATGCCATGGCCGCAGTTGTGTCGACCTACTTCAGGAAGATTGCATTTCCCTTCCAAGGAGGAATTAAAAATCGTTGACCAACAAACATTTCTCACCAATAGTTCACAAGTTACGGGAAGCATTCCAATGATCCATGGAAGCAATCATTCGCTCCAAAATATCGGAGTAGGTCTCCTAAAAGACCCTGCCTTAATGGGTACTTTTTCCCTACCGCCTCCGAGTAATTTGGTGGAAGTGGCCACAGTGGAATATGAAGCCTTCTATATCTAATGGATCTGGACTCTGAGGACGGTTCTTATCTCGTGTCAACCTCGTTAAAAAATGAAATAAGGAGTCATGAGGATAGTTCTTTTTCTGTGTCAACCTCATTAAAAAAAATGAAACAAATCCCCTTTTCAAATCTCAAAGGTAAACCTTCATTCCAACCACCGAGTTGAATGCAATGAAGCTTGGGGGGCATGCACCTCGATTTTCGTTATTATGCTGGGGGCATGCAAACTTATCACGAGTAGTGTTACTGCAGGGTTCAAGCTCGTTAAAAAATAAACCCGCATCGAGCAGTTTTAGCACATAGTTCATGCTCGTTAAAAAAAATAAACATAAGACCGAGCAATGTTTTTCCGTGTTTAAGCTCGTTAAAAAATGAACTACCCTCCGGTAAATAACCACCGTGAATGTAACATTATCAACCACTAAATCCTTGGTCATGTTTGCACCGTCACCTCCACTTTTCCATTGGCCGATCGTTCACCTCCATATGATTGTTTACCCATTTTGAGGAACAGCTACGAAGAGTGATTTCACTAGACATCCTTGTGACACTGCCGTGCTTGGAAAATTCCAACCCTTACCTGGAATCAGCTGCTAACCCGTTTTATCACTCGTTCCTCAAAAGACGAGTCTTCTTTAAGCTCTTTTCATCTGACTCGTAAAATATGAAAAGATTGTCGAGTTTTGGCCTTCCAGCTCGTTAAAGCGACTGGAAATGCTATCCCTCCTCTAGATTTTAATCTTTTTGGACCTGAGGGATTATTGCACAAAAAGATCGAGCGCTTGTTTTGTTCGGCTCGTTAAAACTATCGAAAACTCATCCCTTCTGTATTGTTTTATACTTTTCCGGACTTAAGGGATTAGATAACGAAAAAGGACTTTCGGAGTTGACTTTACATACCTTTTCAGACTCTCTAAAAATGAAAAGGACCGAGTTATCCTTGTCGTTAGACTCGTTAAAAGCATCAAATAGCGCCAAACTTGTCTTTAGACGAGAACGAGTTTCACTATCGCTAGGCTTGTTAAAACATAGCGATGGGTTTGCCCGAAGGGCAAATTATAGAACAAGCATATGTTATCCTCCTCAAGCTTTACAAAAATAAAGAGGTACTGGTCAGCAATGACTGGGGAAAAATTGGGAAGAAACTCAAAGAACTTTATTGGTAGCAAGTCGCTCTTGAACATGACACTTCCACTCCATGCCTGAGTCGGGTTGGGTTGTTTCATTCACTGGTCACATCACCATGGTCTCGCCAATACCATCCATCTTTGGGGTAAATGCTACCAATCCATCACACAAGTGTCGCCGATATGTTCAAGAGAAGTCATCCAGAAGAGTCAACCGTGTTCCATCCACTACCATACATTATCCTTCATTCTTTCATGACCGCCGCCCTGAACCATATATCATCAGATCATTTTCACCTCCATCAAGATCATTTTCTCCATTCTGTGTCACTGATGTGGGATACATTAAGGCCCTCCTTTGACGGATCGCTTCTTGTCGACATCAACTCATTATCCAAGAAGCTGATCTAGGAACAACCCCTTCAGTACTTTGAAGCTTGCATGCCTCAATGGCAAGTTTCTCACTTCCGGCGATAGGTATACATCAATGACCTTCGACCGAAAGATTTTGCGTGGTGTTCGACGCCAAGTCCTTTATTCACACCACGTGAATTGTACTGTAGTACCTTGAGGGTCATTATCATTATCGATGATTCCTCTCGCGCTTGTTAACGGTTTACCTCATTGACCGGTAATCAAGCGATGTCTTTCCATGTTCGACTTCAGAACATCTCTCACATGGATCGACTTGTACTTAGAGTGAAGATCGAACGAGTTTGAAGACCCCGGATCTAGTTTCATCCATCCGGGCTGCGATATATATTCAGGAAAGATAAATACATTGACATGTACATCATTGCAACAGATAATCATCCTACCAAAAGGATGATGATTTCATCAAAATTATCAGTCTACCATCAGACGATTGTCTGTTCTATGTACAAAAAATGAATTTATAAAGCTGAGCATGGGAATGCCCGCCTCAGCTAGATCATGAAAGCAGTATGAAAAATAATGTATTGTATTGTATCTTATTACAGGTCTCCTCCCAGCATTGGAAGAACTTCGGATCCTCCTAATAAAGCATTTCACCCGATAAACGGCCTCATACTTTAGGGGGCAACTGTTATAGACATTTTTGTGCCTTACAGCTATAAGAATGAAATGTCCATAGTTCAAGGGATCCAAAGTCCCTAATGATGTTGTTACAGCTCCTAAAGGAACAAGGTCAACCAATGACAGCTTCTCCCAGAAGTTCTCCACCAAAAACCACTCAGAAACAGTCAATTCAGGATCAATTCAGAGGCTCCACTAGCTGTCTACGCTGAAATGCAGAGATTACACTGGCTAGGTGCACTGCAACACAGGTAGAAGCACTACCAGGGTGCGCTGAGCGGGAAATGACAAATGGCAAGTTCATTCAACGAGGTGGAAAGACCCTGGAAGCTTCTAGAATCTTCTCCAATGACACTTGCCTCAATGAATTCGACTAGTGATGAGTAAGAGGTTCTCAACCTCCAAGTGGAAGCAAGAACTGATAGAGAGAAGCCACAAGTCAAAACATGAGCTGACTCATCCTCTCTACTCACATCTATATATGGATCTCTCACCCAGAGGTTCAAGAGGCTGGAATTTTGTATTTTGCAGAGAATTGCTGTTGGTTTGAGATTGTTATTAGCACATTGGGTGATTTATGCTTTGTTGGAGGAGAGGAAGAGATTCCCTTGCTGGGAGGTAGATGCTGGATCGGAACTCACTTGGTTGTATCTCCTCTCAGACTTTATTATCTTATCAATAAACTATTTGAGTTTCTCCTACGTGTTGTATACCAATGGTGTTTTGTTATGCTTACATGTTTAGCTTAATCTGATCTTGAGCTTTTTATGAATGTATATCTGTATCTTTGTGTAGTTTCTCTCTCTTGTGATCTTGCAGGAATTCGGTGAAGTTGGGCCGGTGAAGGAGCAAGAAGCTGGGAGCGACTGAAGAGAGAAGTGATTTGGATCGACAAACTAGCGGAAGATACAGGTTAGTTAGATCCTTCTTCCTCACTTACATCTCATAAGGAAGAATATTCAAATAAGTTTACCTGTTTGTTGCTAAGGCACTATCACCTCTTAGAGTGGGATAGGGGCATTCCGAATTGGATACTTTTCCCAACAACAAGATCGTCAACCACCAGAATGGGAAATTTATCTTTGACTGTCAACTTATTGAGGGCCCTAAAGTCGGGACACATCCACCACTCCCCATCTTTCTTGAGTACCATGACCACTGGGGATGAATAAGGACTAATACTGGGACGAATGACACCTGCTTCCAAAAGTTCCTTGATGATTTTTTCTATTTCATTCTTTTGGGTGAACGGATATCTGTATGGCCGCACATTTGGGGGTTGGGCCCCTGGAACCAAGGTGATGCTATGATCATGTTCCCCTCGCGAGGGTGGAAGCTCATGAGGCTTGTCAAAGACTGGCAGATGGTTATTTAAAATCTGTTGCATCTCAGAATGAATTGGCAGAGACTTGGTTTCGACGACCTGGATGGCATTAAATTGAGCTACCACTCCATGATTGCCCTTTTTTAACAATTTTTCCATCCGATGCGAGCTGATGATAGAGGGGCCTCCCGCTTGGAGTCCACGGAGGGTATGTGTGTAGTTGTTCTGCTTAAAACTAATATATAACTCCTGAAAATCCATTGTGATTGGCCCAAGCGTGCGGAGCCATTCAACACCGAGGACAATGTTGCAACCCCCCATGTGTATGGCAAACATGTAGGTTTTCAACTGATAATCCCCCATTTGAAGTTTGACATTTTCACAGCGGCCTTCACATTTCATTGTGCCCCCGTCCGCAATTTGGACTTGGAAGTTAGAAACTGCTCTTACAAAACAATGCACTGCTTCTACGATTTTTTGATGGATGAAATTATGGGTACTTCCACTATCAATCAAGACTACTACTGGGCGATGTTTAAGAAAACCCCTGATTTTGAGAGTTTGAGGGGAAGAAATCCCTGCCAACGCATGCAGCGAAATAACTGGTTCGTCAGAGACATTCTGCTTTGGGTTGTCTTCTTCTAGCGCCTCATGTTCCTCAAGTGGTGGATCTTCCTTTGTTGAGCTGTAGTCAGTGGCATCTATTTGAAAACATTTGGGCTCCTTGCATTTATGACCTGGGGAGTATTTTTCATCACATTAGTAACATAGTCCTTGCTTCCTTCTTTCGGCCATTTCCGTCGGTGACACCTTTTGGACCTTAAGTGTTTGAGTCGTGTTGTGAGCCTGTGGGAGACGACCTTTAGTGGGGAAATTTGGGTGACTGTATTGGGCTGCTAATGCACGTTCCACGTTACGGGCTACCTTGCAAGCCTCTGTCCAAGTGGGAGGGTGGTGCAGTAAGACTTGAGCTTTGATGGCTTCTTTAAGACCACTGATAAAACATTTCGTGTAGAAATCATTTGAGAGACCCCAAGTGCGGAAGGCTAAGGCTTCAAAAGCTGTAATATATTCATCCACGATACCTATCTGTCGGAGCTTAGTAAGACGACCCAAAAAAGAGTCCTCCTGTTCAAAGCGGTCTCGAAGAGCTTTGGTAAATTGGGTCCACATCTTAAAAGGTCCATTGCAACGTTGATGCCATTCCCACCATTGCCACCGTTCATTGTCCAAGTACATGCTCCCCAACATAAGCTTAGTCGCATCATCGAAGATATGATTCAGTTTGAAATACTGCTCCATTTGTGCTATCCATGCGGATGGGTGAGAACCGTCAAATTTATGCATATCCAACTTGGGAGGTCGCTGACTGGGTGGTGGGTGGGTGTGCCAGACGTGAGGAGAGTGGCTAGACTCACCCTCATTGTATACATTGTCATTATACGCCTCCTCGTGGGCTGGCTCCTTGTCCTTCGGGAGTAATTGCTGGACCTGGAGAGATAGTCCGTTAAGCTGCCTATTGATGGATTGGATGGATTTGTCAAGTTCGTCCAGTCTTTCATTGGCCATTGCTTGAGCTCTAGTTTCTACCATACACCAACCTGATGAAAAATTGGGACCGCCAAAAATTTTTCACTAATAATTGAATGGTACCACCGTGCTCAGCTCGTCGTCCTGATTCTGATGGGCTAGATCACAAATAAGCGCCCAGGAAGATCTCAGACTCCTTTTTTTTTGAAAACTCCTAATGGAGTTTTACTCCTTCCTGATCAATACTGCACTCGCCAAATCCTCAAAATGTCAATGCGACCAAACTTCCTGCGAAAATTATACCTCGGTATAGGAACCCTTCACAACAACTCCGATCTTGCAGATCTGAGAGATCGAAATGACTGATCTGCGAACTCGAGACTGCGGGACTGATGTCGGCTGCTTCTGCACCCCTTTGCACCAGCGGATCTGGAATAGATGATGTGCGATCCCCCGAGAGAAAAGGGAACTACGGTCTTGAGGAGTGTCAGGTGCTACAGATCGCAATATACATAAAGGTCTGGCAGTAGTACTCGGCCCAATGTTTCAGGGCTCTAACTAAGTGTAGAGCCTTGAACCTTTACCTCCTTACACACCCTCTCAGCGTTCTTTTCCCATTCATTTCCTCCTTTTTCCCACTCATTTCATCCACCAAGTTGATTAAATCATTGTATTTTAGGACTTTTTACATGGTTTTCTAACTACGCTGATGACTGTTGTTTGGTTTAGAATTTTGGTTCAGAGTGCTGCGTTTCCGCAACCAACAGAGTTTTCCACCGCTGATCCAGGTTTCTGCAGCCAGCACAGGATTCCGCAGCTATATTATTAAATGATATGTTACAGGTGTCCTCCGAGAAGATGAGCCACATGGGCAAGTTCCAGGAGTCAAGGACATGGGACGTGTCCCTCCAGATCACCCAGAACAGCCATAAAAGCCCGCGGTCAACGAGGAGGAAAATACCGGTCAACAGAAGTGTTCAGCAGTGGCACGGCTTTGCGTTGCTCTGTTTTGGGCACGTGAAGCTAGGTGGCATCATCCTCAGCCACGGAGACAATCTAGAAGCACGAATCCAACAGCCATACTCTCCAGATTGAATGAACACGATGACAGTTACCTAGATCTGGGGACGCAGAGGATTCACGTGTTTTTAAACAGTTGGTTGAATAGCATAGATCTCGTTAAAGTAGTTTGCTTTCTCCTTATAAATAAAGCGTCCTTGAACGCTGTAGAGTTAATCATTTTTGTAATCGTTTTTAATGTAATTTTGAGCTCCCCACTGTACTTTTACATTTGCTGTCAATACATGAGAAGAATGTTTTGCATTTAAGCGTATAACTGCTCCTTGAACCGGCTGAAGTAGGTAGAGGGCCCCTGTTTGCTGAATCCCTGTACAATAACCTTTAATTTCTTGCATTTATTTTTCTTGTTTCATGTATATTAGCTGTACAGATGTCTTTTAAATTGCTGCGTTTTTATTTCTTTTCAACATGTATATTAGCTGTACATAAACTTTGATTTCTGTTGATTTACATTTCTGCACTTTTATGTTCATGATTGATCAGTGTGTTAAGCAGGTTTCTTAGCCAAGCCCGAGACAGTTTTCCTTCTTTTCTTTTCATAACTAGTGGCATGCGTGATCATCTTGTCTATGTTGCTGACCTTCATTATTTTGCAGTTTTGATTTTCCTTACTGTCATTTCTTTAACTTGCATATTTACTTTCTGCTCTTAGATATCAAGTTGTTCATCTATTGATGGTTCCTTTTCCATAATCAAATAACTTTATTGGGAGCCAAAATATCACTTAGTATAGCTTGATTTAGTTGCTTTAGAACTCACATTACTTGACTTATTCATAATTGTTTCTTACATGATAAATTCAGCTGAAAGGCAAAAGTATTGTGACTAGTCTCTTTTATGTAGTTTCACTTAGATTTCACATTGCTTAACATTTCATGATATCTTTTCATAGAGAAGATTAAGTTGAAGAGTTGAAATAGTGTGAGATAGTTGTTCTTAATTTTAGTTGGATTTAATATAGATTTCATTTTCATTTTCATTCAGCAGCAGAGATACTAGGCCGATGTCATTAGTCCTTTATTTGATGTCTTTATTTTCCTTTAAGAGTTGATTTTATTGCAGTTGTTGTTCAAGCTTTCTTGTAGAATACTTTTTAAGTTTTGAGAAATCACTTAGAGATCACCACAATCATCCACATTTCACTTGCTTTATTACATTTCCATCACATCACAGTAGGAAAGATACATTCGAAAACAAACTTAAAAAAGCTAAAAACGACAAAAGACTAATAAAACAATTACCTAAGTACATATAGTACACCTCACTTCATCAGCTTACGAGCCCCGGGTTGACATTTAAAATTTGCAATTTAGACACCACTAAATTGACCAAACATTTTGGCGTTGTTGCCGGGGAAGTGAAATTAGGTAGCCAATTTCTAAAAAAAAAATTAAGAAAATTTCAAGGAAGGAAAATTGATAACCTCTCAAAGTACGCTCTCCTCTTGCACCTAGAGTGATCTGGAGGATCAGAAAAGAGAAAGTTATTGGTTTAATAGTTTCTTGAGTATGCTCTCTTCTTGCACCTAGAGTGACCTAGAAGATCAGAAAGAGAATTATTAGCCCGACTTGAAGAAAAATAAAAAAAATGACATGCATAGAGCAAGAGATTCTAGGGGAAGGTTTTTAGCTAGAGCCAAGAGTTCGATTTTTACAAGTCCATTTACTTCAAGGAATAGACAAGAGACACCTCCATCATCTCCAACTTACACTCATAGCCCTAGGATTCCTGGAATTCAAGAGACAGGAGTCGACTCTCCCACACCTTCCATCGAATTTGAATTAGAAAGAGATCCTTTCCTTCCTTCTACAGAAAGACAAATTGTAATTGAAGAAGTAGAATCATCTGAAGAAGAAGATGGAGAAATTCCTTCTCATTCACCCTTTGTAGAAGAACCAGAAGACTCTGAAGTCTCTAGGGAAACTACTATGACAGAGGAAGGAGCAACTGGATTTGGTAGAGGTAGAGGTAGAGGAGGAGGAGGAGGAAACAATGGAGGAGGTAGAGGTAACATTGGGGGAAATAGGGATGGAGATAACTCATTTGGATTTCCTATAGTCGATGAGGACTCCCGAGCCACCATGAAAAATATCTCACCATCTGTCCTCCCAAACTTCCATGGGTTAAGGAAAGAGGACCCTGAAACATTTCTATTTGATTTTGAAGTCGTGTGTCGAACTTATGATTATCTGGAAGACTCTCAAAAACTCAAACTGTTTCCTTCAACATTGAAAGGAGCAGCCTTGAAATGGTTCATGGGATTACTCACTCAATCCATTAGGTCTTGGAATGATATGAAAAAACATTTTTGGATAGGTACCTGGACTATTGTATGCCCACCAATCACAAGGATGAGGTATTCAAAATGGTGCAAAGAGAAGATGAAAACTTGGAGGATTTACTTGAAAGATTTCAATACAACCTGAAAAGAGCAAAAATGAGTAACTTAGATGAGGAGACCTTGAAATCCCTTCTATTAAAAGCCATTAGAGATGAATGGATATATATTTTGAACATGATGGGGAAGAGAGATATATCTCAACTTTCACTCAATAATATAGCAGAGCTATGTGTCCATCTCTCAAGGGGGAAATCTAAAACTCAAAAAGGGCCTAGAGATCCTTCTCTCATCAGAGCAAATAAATCTACAACTGGATCAGTAAGTAGGGCTGAGATTGGAAACATGCTTGATGAATTCAAAACTGACATCTTAGGGAGTCTTAGTGAGCAACTGGACACCCTTAAGATTCACAATAAACAGAAGCAGAAGCTGAGGCTTTGGCCATCTTTTGCCCAAAATGTAGGAAGAAACATGCTCTAAGGGAATGTCCCTTGGATGCAAAAGTTGTAGAAACATGTGTAATTTGTTCAGAGAATCATGAGACCAAGGATTGTCCTTCAATTCCTAGGCTCAAAGCTGTCGTTCAAGAAGATCCAAATACAATCGAATCTCTCTGTTTTGTTGCAAGGAGACCTTGGCAGGGCCAACAAAATCAAGGGTTTAGCAACTCTATGAATTTTCAACCCCCACCAAATTGGAATCCTTGGCAACAACCTTGGTCCCAACCTCAAAATCCTTTTCAATCATGGGTACAAGGTATGCAAAATCCTTATGGGAGATTTTCTCAATTTTACCAATATCCCCCATCTTTTCAAAACCACCAAGCTCCACAACTTCCAAATCAAAATCCACAACTATCATTGCCATTTCCACAACAACAACAACAACAACCTTCTCAACAGAATCCAAATTCTCAACTCTTGCTGCCATTCCAACAGAAGTCAAATCAACTTCCTTCTCAGCCATTGCCAAACCCCAATAATAAAAACCCTCAAAATGCTTACATGATGGAAGGTCAAAAATTTCGTACCTATATGATTGTTCCTCTCAATGAAGTACAACTCAGATCAGGTAGAGTCCTAGATAAACCTTCTATAAATGCTCAAAAGCAAAGCATTTTTGAGGAAGAGTCTCTTGAAGCCAATAAGGGTTCTGAAGCATCTCTTCAAAACCCAAACACTCAAAAAGAAAAAGAAAAAGAATTAACCCCCACAACTCCCATAGTTGAGCAACCTACATCTCTATCAACACCTCCTTTTCCTGAAAGATTACAAATTGATAAAGGAGTGGAAAAACAAATTTGGTTGCCTGACTATAATTTTCTAGATGAATTGAAGAATGTCTGTATCAAGATTCCCTTGTTACAAGCCATTGAAGAGATTCCTATTCTAGCAAAAACAATAAAGGAGTTGAGTCTTAAAAGACCATGAAGGAAACCAAGAGATACCAGAAGAATCCACCTGGTAGGGAAAATTGCAGATATCATGATGGGAAAAATTACTATGCAGAAATATGTAGATCCCAGTAGTCCAATTGTCAAAACACATATCAATGGGGTAGAAATACCAAATACTTTGATTGATTTAGGGGTTGCTATCAACATCATGAGTAGACAAACTATGGAACAGCTAAAACTTCCTAATCTTCTTTTTACACCTACCTTATTGCAACTTGCAGATCGATCAATTATTAAACCAGATGGTGTATTAGAAGACATTCCAGTCTCCTTAGACTCTTGGGAATATCTAGTGGATTTCATGATTTTAACTCCCAAGAGTAATCTAGGAGGACATCCTCTTATTTTAGGAAGACCTTGGCTAGCCACAGCTGATGCTTTCATAAGTTGTAGGTCTGGGGATATGTATATTTCTGATGGTAATTCGACAAAGAAGTTCAATCTGTATCCTCCAGCAAAAGAAATTACAGAAATAGGAGATAATGAGTGGGTTGATGATGAAGATACTATACAACCTGTCTTTACCATTTCTGAGATTAGTGAAGATAGTCAAATTCTGAACACATTAGAAAACTTTGAACCATCTTCAGAATATGACCACACACAATTTCAGTTGGATTCTGACAGTGACTGTCTATCATCTAGACAAATGTCTCTTTTCTCTATGGAAGAGTTTGGTAGTTCTGCCATTGAGATTTTTCTAGGAAAAACATTGAATATCAACAGAAACTTGGAAAAATCACAACAGGAGGAGCTAACCAAAATCTTGAAAAAACATTCTACTGCATTTGCAT
This sequence comes from Pinus tabuliformis, assembly GCA_031772625.1. Taxonomy (NCBI): domain Eukaryota; kingdom Viridiplantae; phylum Streptophyta; class Pinopsida; order Pinales; family Pinaceae; genus Pinus; species Pinus tabuliformis. The sequence continues at coordinate 1,159,114,988 of CM062819.1, forward strand.
GGGAGTATACTGATATGAAAGGTATTGACCCTAAGACTTGTATTCATCACATCTACAGTGAGGAAAATAGTAGACCAATCAGACAACCTCAAAGAAGGATGAATCCAAACCTTAGGGAGATAGTGAAAGAAGAGCTCCAAAAGTTACTTAATGTAAACTTCATTTACCCCATTTTAGATAGCCGGTGGGTTTCTCCTTTGGTTATAGTACCTAAAAAGAATGGTAAATGGAGGGTTTGAATTGATTACAGGGAATTGAACAAAGCAACTTTGAAGGATCACTTTCCTTTACCCTTTATTGATCAAGTATTAGATACCTTAGCAGGCAAAAAGTATTTCTCATTTTTGGATGGTTTTAGTGGTTACAATCAAATTCAAGTAGCACCTGAAGATCAGGACAAGACCACATTTACCTGTCCATGGGGAACTTTTGCTTACCGAGTACTTCCTTTTGGATTATGTAATGCACCCACAACATTTCAAAGGGCAGTACTAGGAATCTTTTCTGATCTAATTCATGATTGTGTAGAGGTCTATATGGATGATTTTACAGTTTATGGTAATTCATTTGAAGAGGCACTAGAAAATTTGGGAAAAGTTCTTATAAGATGTAAAGAAACAAATCTTTCATTAAGTCATGAAAAATGTTTTATGATGTTTACTGAAGGGATTGTTTTAGGACATCATATTTCGGGAGATGGGATTAAAGTTGATAGATCAAAAGTTGAAGTCATCTCCAAGTTACCTATTCCAAATTGTCAAAAAGATGTTAGAAGTTTTCTTGGATTTACTAGATATTATAGGAGATTTATTGAAAACTTCACCAAAATAGCATCTCCACTCTTCAAATTACTTAAAAAAGACTATGAATTCAAGTGGGATCCTAACTGTCAATCTGCATTTGAAACTTTGAAAACAAGAATATCTGAAGCACACATTTTGATAGGGCCAAATTGGAAACTTCCTTTCCATATTTCTACAGATGCTTCAGATACAGCTCTAGGAGCTGTGTTGGGTCAAAAGGATTTAGTTCCTTATGCCATTTACTACACCAATAAAAATTTGACTCCTACTGAGTTAAATTATATTGTAACTGAAAAAGAGTTCTTAGCCGTTGTTCATGCAATCAACAAATTTAGACACTATATAACTGGCTATGAAAATTTTGTCCATACTGATCATTCTACAATTAGATATCTCATGAACAAACCTGTTACTAATGGCAAAGTTACAAGATGGCTTTTACTTTTACAAGAATTCAATATTACTGTGTTAGATAGACCAGGGAAACAAAATACAGTAGCTGATTTCTTGTCTAGAATCCAAAATACTAACGAAGATTCTCCTGTAGAGGATAAGTTTCCAGATGAATATTTGTTTGCAGTAACTACTAAAACTCCTTGGTATGCAGATATTGCTAACTATTTGGTTACAGGGAAGCTACCTCCACACTTATTTCCTAATGAGAAAAGGAAAATTATTCAGGAGAGTTCAAAGTATTCATGGATTTCTAATGAATTGTTTAAAACAGGGCTAGATTGTGTGATCAAAAGATGTGTTCGGGAAGATGAAATGCCTGACATCCTTAAGGCATGTCATGATGAACCATGCGGTGGACACTTTGCTGAGAAGAGGACGGCCTATAAAATCCTTTCTTTAGGATATTATTGGCCTTCTCTCTTCAAAGATGCAAAACAATATGTTAGAAGGTGTGACAGTTGCCAAAGAGTTGGGAGACCAACTCTTTCAAATGAAATGCCATTACAGCCACAGGTACTCATCGAACCCTTTGAAAAATGGGCTTTAGATTTTATTGGACCTATTAATCCACCATCTAGACAAAAGAAGTATATATTGGTTTGCACTGATTATGTTACTAAATGGGTAGAAGCCAAGGCATTACCTTTTGCCACTGAAAATTCAATTATTCAATTTCTTTTTGAGGATATTTTTACTCATTTTGGTGTCCCAAGAGAAATTGTGACAGATCAGGGAAGTCAATTTACATCTAACTTGATGGAGAAGCTGATGGAAGAATACAAAATCAAGCATAGAAAATCTACTCCATACCATCCGCAAGCAAATGGTCAAGTGGAATCTACAAATAAAGTTCTTGAGAGCATCATCACCAAAACTGTTCATCTCCACAGAAGAGATTGGGCAGAAAGGCTTCCTGAAGCCTTATGGGCCTATAGAACTACATGGAGGAACACAACAGGACATTCTCCCTATGAACTTGTTTATGGGAAAGAAGTCTTGCTCCCCATTGAGTTTCAAGTCAAGACCTTCAAGATGGCAGTTCAGTTGGGGATGAATCTATCAGAAGCCCAAAAGCACAGAATGGAGTAGCTGAATGAGCTAGATGAAATAAGACAAGATGCAATTTTAAGGACTGATCTAGTTCAGCACCAAAGAACTAAGTGGCATGACAGATATATCAAAGAGAAAAAGTTTCAAAAGGGAGATTGGGCGTTACTATTTGATTCCAAGTTTAAAGACTTCAAAGGGAAATTTCAGACTCATTGGCTTGGACCATATGAGATTGATGAAGTCTTTAGCAATGGAGCAGTTCGATTCAAGACTATTGATGAGTTTCAAACTCCTCTCATTGTGAATGGCCACCGATTGAAAATTTATCATAAGCCACTCTCAAAAGAGGACTTTGTCAAAATGTTTCAAGAAAATTCTGCAATGAGGCTGGTGGGGAAGAGTCCTTCTCCTCCATCAGCCTAGTCTTTGTTTCTTTCAGTTAAAAAAAAAATAATAATTAAAGAAAAAGATCTTTTGTATAAGCCTGAAAACCAATCATAGATTGGCAGTCTTATACAGAAAATGTAGAGTGAAAATTAGGGGTACCTGACACTCTATATTTTCCAAAAAAATCTCTCTTTCTTTCCATCTTCACCTCACTTGTCATTCCACTTCACCTCCATCTCATTTTCATCTCCATTCCACTTCACTCCACTCCATTTCCATCTCATTCCACTCATTTCATCTCATTCCATCAATAAAAGTCCCTCTCAGGACTATTTGATTCAGTTGGTTCTTTTCTAATTATATTTGTGCAGTTAAAGGGGTGTTGTCTTAGTTTCCGCAGCTAGAAACCATTTCCGCAGCTAGCACCAGTTTCCGCAGCGAGAAATGATTTCTGCAGCCAGCATCACTCTATCTCTACAGCCAACAGCACTCTGTTTTCAAAAAAATCACAGTCAAAGGTTAGCATCATCATCACCAAAGGCAGGAAAGATATGAGGCATCTGCAAGATCAAAGAGCAATAATGGGTCAGAAGCCTTAATCAACAAGTGGCAAACTTCCAAAGGTATGATCAAAATCTCTACCAAATAACAATTTAATGTCATTGTATGCATAGTTATTAGATCATGGAAATTCCACTAAATACAATGATTTGATACGGAAAGATCCATATCACTCCTCTTCCACGATGATAATCCATCCACCTCATTCCTTTCTAATGGTCCCATAATCACTATTAATTCAAACTCGAAATGGGACTGCTCTTCCATTTATTGGCCGTACTTTGAGACGTGACCTACTGTACTACGGCTCTCCTCCACCATAATTTCCGCAGCCAACGTTGAGACATGGCGTAAGTCATCCGATCCCAAAAGGACTCAACCTTTATTCTGCCATTATCACTCCACTCCCGCATGCATTGAACTCGTTTCTGTTATTTATCCTTTACTCCCTCGTACTCATATTATTTCCTACTCTCCATTTCCGCTGCAACCTCCATAGCTTTGCTCTAAACCCTGATTACAGTCACTGCATATGCTTTGCATTTCGATTACGGCCACTCCACTTACCTTAAGAATCCCGTAATCAGCTTGTTTTTCCCTTGAACGTCCACACACAGTAAAATTTTCAGCCGGGGTTGAAAGCCGAGAATGGGAAAGTTACTCAGAGCTGAACCTGAGGGCCCAAAATACCTGGAGGGGTATCCGCAGACGAAGGAGTCATTGAAGAAAGCAAAGTGGCTGAAATTTATTCAAAAGTTCAGAGGTTATAATAAGGAAGTGACTAAAGCTTTTGCCAGGTCCTTTAATGGACACATAGTGGAGGTAGGGGATTTGAAATTTACAATAACAGAGGCCACAATAGCAGCAGCAACCAGTTTACCACAAGAAGGAGACAGATGGTTTAAAAACATAGGTCTGGATGATCAAGGATGGAAAGTCATGCTCAAAAACCCAGGTATGGATACTTCTATATTTACTAAAGGAATTCCTGTGCATGTAATCAAAGAAGAATGGTCTACGTTGTTATTACTTGTTCAGAAGTTTATTACATGCGAGGGTCATTTTGGCACCATGTACATGTATCATGCAAGGATTATGATGAAGTTTATGGAAGGCCATGCCCTTAATTTACCTTACTTTCTGTTAGCAAGCCTGAAGAAAATGAGCTCTACTGTTCAGAAACATGTAGGCCATATTGAATCCCACCTTTACCATCACGGGCTCATCAGAATTCTCATTGAAGATCAATTGAAAAATAATAACGATACTTGGGAAAAGTTTTTGATCAGAAATCACTTCCAAGAAGTGACTGAAGCCTCTTCCAGCAGTTCCCCAAAAATCCCAAAAAGAAGTAGGAGGAAAGAAAGAAATGTTACAGCCCAGGACCTTCCTACAGTAGACACTCAGGAAAATGTTCAAGAGGAAGAAGAGGAGGGAGCTAGAAACAAAAAGCAGAAAAAGGACAAAGGTAAAATAACTATTCAAGAGACATATCCATCCCCTGAACCATCTGTAGAAGAAGAGTCTCAAACTCTGGCCGATAGATTAGCACATCTTCATGCTGCTGCCATCAAAAGGAGAAAAAAAAAGAAAAACAGAGTGCCCAGAAAGAGAGCACTAGTCCATTACTGAGAAGGAGCACTAGGCTAAAAGGGAAGGGGAATAAAACCAAAGAAAAACAGTCTCATTTTATTGATTTGGATAAAGAGACACTTGAGAAATCTCCAACTCAGCCAATCATTGAGCCAAGTCCTCCACGTGAGGAAAGCCCTTTTCAGCAGGAAAGAGAAAACAGTCCTCCTTCACCAGAATTTGAGTTCAGGCTGAGAAAAGCACCTGAGGTGGATTCCAACCAGTAAGAAGCATATAACTACCTAGAGTCCTTGGAACAATCAGCTGCAGGACCAAGCACCATCTTGCCACTTGATGCACAAGTGCAGTCTTTAAAACAGGAAGTGTTTGAGCTAGAAGTCCTAAACAGGCATATTAAACAAGAAAACGAAGCATTAAAAGAACAGAGTAAGGTAGACAAGATTGTCCATGACAATGCTATGCTCCACTTAGGACTGTGGCAAAAGAAGAATAGAAAGCTGAAGAAAAAGTGTAAGAAGCTGAGCAGGGCATTGATTAATTTGAAGTTCAGATGTCTAGTCAAGAAACCAAGGACCATTTTGGCATCAAGGAGAAAGAGAAGAAGGTTGGATGTTCTTGCAGAAGCATCAGAGCACATGGATTGAGGAAAAGAACTAAGTTTTGGTTGCATGAGGACATGCAACACCTTCACAGTGGGGGTATGTAGAGCCTTGAACCTGTACCTCCTTACACACCCTCTCAGCCTTCTTTTCCCATTCATTTCCTCCTTTTTCCCACTCATTTCATCCACCAAGTTGATTAAATCATTGTATTTTAGGACTTTTTACATGGTTTTTTAACTATGCTGATGACTGTTGTTTGGTTTAGAATTTTGGTTCAGAGTGCTGCGTTTCCGCATCCAACACAGGTTTCCGCAGCTGATCCAGGTTTCTGCAGCCAGCACAGGATTCCGCAGCTGTTTTATTAAATGATATGTTATAGGTGTCCTCCGAGAAGATGAGCCACATGGGCAAGTTCCAGGAGTCAAGGACATGGGACGTGTCCCTCCAGATCACCCAGAACAGCCATAAAAGCCTGCGGTCAACGAGGAGGCAAATACCGGTCAACAGAAGTGTTCAGCGGTGGCACGGCTCTGCGTTGCTCTATTTTTGGGCACGTGAAGCTAGGTGGCATCATCCTCAGCCACGGAGGCAATATAGAAGCACGAATCCAACAGCCATACTCTCCAGATTGAATGAACATGATGACAGTTACCTAGATCTGGGGACGCAGAGGATTCACGTGTTTTTAAACAGCTGGTTGAATAGCGTAGATCTCGTTAAAGTAGTTTGATTTCTCCTTATAAATAAAGCGTCCTTGAACGCTGTAGAGTTAATCGTTTTTGTAATCGTTTTTAATGTAATTTTGAGCTCCCCACTGTACTTTTACATTTGCTTTCAATACATGAGAATACTGTTTTGCATTTAAGCGTATAACTGCTCCTTCAACCGGCTGAAGTAGGTAGAGGGCCCCTGTTTGCTGAAGCCCTGTACAGTAACCTTTAATTTATTGCATTTCTTTTTCTTGTTTCATGTATATTAGCTGTACAGATGTCTTTTAAATTGCTGCGTTTTTATTTCTTTTCAACATGTATATTAGTTGTACATAAACTTTGATTTCTGTTGATTTACATTTCTGCACTTTTATGTTCATGACTGATCAGTGCGTTATGAAGGTTTCTTAGCCAAGCCCAGGACAGTTTTCCTTCTTTTCTTTTCATAACTAGTGGCATGCGTGATCATCTTGTCTATGTTGCTGACCTTCATTGTTTTGAAGTTTTGATTTTCCTTACTGTCATTTCTTTAACTTGCATATTTACTTTCTGCTCTTAGATATCAAGTTGTTCATCTATTGATGGTTCCTTTTCCATAATCAAATAACTTTATTGGGAGCCAAAATATCACTTAGTATAGCTTGATTTAGTTGCTTTAGAACTCACATTACTTGACTTATTCATAATTGTTTCTTACATGATAAATTCAGCTGAAAGGCAAAAGGTTAAGAGAAAGATAAAGTATTGTGACTAGTCTCTTTTATGTAGTTTCACTTAGATTTCACATTGCTTAACATTTCATGATATATTTTCATAGAGAAGATTAAGTTGAAGAGTTGAAATGGTGTGAGATAGTTGTTCTTAATTTTAGTTGGATTTAATATAGATTTCATTTTCATTTTCATTCAGCAGCAGAGATACTAGGCCGATGTCATTAGTCCTTTATTTGATGTCTTTATTTTCCTTTAAGAGTTGATTTTATTGCAGTTGTTGTTCAAGCTTTCTTGTAGAATACTTTTTAAGTTTTGAGAAATCACTTAGAGATCACCACAATCATCCACATTTCACTTGCTTTATTACATTTCCATCACATCACAGTAGGAAAGATACATTCGAAAACAAACTTAAAAAAGATAAAAATGACAAAAGACTAAGAAAACGATTACCTAAGTACATATAGTACACCTCACTTCATCAGCTTACGAGCCCCGGGTTGACATTTAAAAGTTGCAATTTAGACACCACTAAATTGACCAAACACTAAGGAGGCTCAACTGTACCCTTAGCCGTACAACCCGACTACCCTATCGTACGGGCGAGTAATCTCTCCGAGTGCTGTTCTCGGTGTATTGTAGCCACAAGACGGCTGACGGTTTATCTATGGTGAGGTTTCAAGGGAGCCTAGGGGCTTTCGATATACCCAGAGGGTACGTGGAAGACAGTCCATGCGCAGTTCTGTCTAATGCGCTACTACTCGAAGGGGTACCCACAGGGGTTACAAGGGAGTCCAACAGACGTGACCACCTCTTGTATTTCCTGCGTGCATGCCTCCCCAAATCCGCAGGTTTATGCACTCAACGACAGATCCCGTGGTTTAAAGACGCCAGAACACGTCTCTAGTGAAAAAAAAAATTTGCTAAGAATTGGCGATCCCACCGGCCCTAGAGAGTGCTCTGATACCACTTGTTATGCTCTTAACCTACAAAAATGATACCCAATACCGAATATGCGAAGAAAAGATACCCAGAACACAGAATAGCAATGATTTTATTATTTAGAGAGTAATGTTCACTTGCCTCTTCGAGGGGGCAACCTCCAATAGAGCAGAGCTCGATTACAAAATAAGACACGATACTCCTCGCAGGGAGTCTCTATCCTTTCTATATGACTTATACATGCAATACCATGGGCCAATACCGTGGGTTTTATTAATACCATCTATCTAATACTATGGCCCATTTGCAACTAACTGTGGTCCCGTCATTAATTGCGGGTTAACCACTTACAAATATTAATATGGGCTTTAATGACTCTTGACTATGACGTGATCCCATGACATAAATAAGGGGGTTAGGGTGGGACCCTAACACAAAAAGAAGATTAAATGATTGTTTATCATCTTAGATTGCATTTTAGGAAATGTATATCTACATCAAGCGGTGAACCTGAAAGGAAAATTTCTTAAGAAAGATCAACTATAAAATAAATTCAATGAACATAAAAACGCTTTGGAACCCAACACACAACATCTAGAAGTCTAGGCTAGAGACATATTTCGGCATCGTAAAGCCTGGTAACTATCACTTTCCTTGTTGGTTGGGTGATTCCACCTCTTTGAGACGACAAGTGCCAGTACGGACTTGTGCTCCCACGTACCATCGAGTATATATTGGGAGACCACAATAGGCTATATCCTTTATCCATAGGAAGCTATGTCTGCTGCCCTATCGATTGCAATGCACTGAACAGAGCATTCAGGAAGATTGGCTGCCATACCATAAAAAGTATTCTGCAGTTTTTCAATTGGTTTGGTAATCCCTCTGTCTAGATTTCTAGAGTAGTCTCTTTCGTTCCTTTTCAGACTCCTTAAAGGAAAATATCAATCTGAGCACTTGTCACTTCAGGCTCATTAAAAATCGAAGGCGACTAGAGTCATCTTTTGCTTTTTCTCGACTCTTAAAAATTGAAAAAACAAGTTGTGTCAAAGCATCTAAAATTTATTTTAATCAGAATAATATCACTATTCCCACATTGGTCTTAGGTTGAGGAAAATGGAGTCCACCAACCAAGGATTTCCCCTTGGAGGAAATCCTAGTCCTTTCTCCTCTTGGGGAGATGTTGGTGCACCTCATATGGCCACAATGTCACTTCCAGGATTGACGATTGGCTTGCCAACATGGCTCTTCTCGACCTCCATCGTTCAGAACACCGTGATTCTTGAACAATCGAGTCAGCAACTAGATGATACTAAAGTTACCCCCAGCCTTCTACTTTGTCTGATTCTCCCTCTCCTCCTTCCTCTTCGCTTGATGAAGCTGGTAAAGCCAAAAATCAAGTAACTAAGAAGGAGAAGAAGGGGAAAGAGAAGACAAAGAAGAAGAAGAAGAAGCCAAAGGCAAAAAGGGGTAACCGGACATCGTCTAGTGAAAATCCACACACTGCACCGTCCAAGCCTAAATCTCCATGTGTCATTTACAAAGGAGACCATTATCATCGAGATTGTCATTGCATCCCTCGGATCTTAAGGGACTAGTCTCCTCATTTGCACAATCCGGTGTCATCAACCTCTGAAGATCATGTTGAAAGTACATCGTCAACTAGTGAAAGCGAAGTATTTGGACAGAAAAGGAAATGTGAATTTCCTTGTAAACTGTGTGAAGGTGATCACGTCGTCCACCATTGTCCCTTCCTAAACGAAGCTAAAAGAGTCTTAGATAACCGTCCTGCTTCACTGCTACAGCTTCGTCCTGGATATAAGAAACTCTTGCCGAGTCCATCATTTGTTGAAAATCTGACTGACACGCCATTGTGGTCGGTCAAAGCATCTATCATTGAAGATAAACCCGCTGAATCCATACCAGACAAAAGTCAAAAGGTTGAGGCGACAGTCGACCTGGTCTTGTCTTCGAAACGTCCATCTTTAGATGATACAATCACCAAAGAGAATGAGAACGACACCGTTCAAATTCTTTTCATAAACATAGACTCCGGTGAACATGGAGGAAATCTACCCATTCCTTTACCGCAGGAAGGAAGTTCATCAGAGTCATATCCGGCCGTCTATTCGGTCCCACCTCCAAGCAACCTAGTCGTTTCCTTCGATTGGAATCTACTAGGAAGACCCCATTTACCGGCTAATGTACCATTCTGAATCATTGTACAAGCTTACAAAATGGTCATGGTCAGTACCATCATAGATGAAGGGGCTTTTGTGAGTATCCTTTCCTCAACTGCTTGGAAAGCGCTTGGTTCACCATCGCTTCTGCCTGAGATGAGAAATCTGATAGGCTTCAACAAGGAACCAGTCAATCGTTAGGGATCCTCCCCAATGTGCCTATAACGTTGAGAAGGAAAACCATTTATATTAATGTAATGGTAGTCCAAGGACCTCTAAACTATAATATACTCCTTGGGCGTGACTATATTTATTGCACGGGAACCATTGTGTCTTCACTCTTTCGAGTAATGTGTTTTCCGTATGAAGGCCGAGTGGTCCAGCTCGTTGACCAGATTTTGTTCCCTAGCTCACACATAGCTAATAGTCAAATGGCATCCCTAAATGGTCTTTTCATGCAAGGAATGTCTCATCAATATCCAGTTCATCAACCTGAAGAACGCGAGTAATTTGTGGGGTCGTGACTGAAGCCCAGGGGGCATGCGCCCTGGTCTGCTCCGGCAGGAAAACTTTGGGTATAGAGTAGGTTTCAGCGAAAGATATATGACTGGTCCGACACCTGTCCATATGCGAAAATGGGATTAGACCAGATAAGATACCTGCATTAGAAGGTATGCCTTTCCTGATAGAACAAATGTTTTGTTTGCAAATTGAGGGGTAACCTATAAAAGGTAGGCCTTTCGTGACAAAGAAAATGTTTTGTTTGCAAATTGAGGGGTAACCTCGAAACTCTACTTCACTATACCTAGGGGCATGCAAACCCTTTTTGCATGCAAGTGAAGAGAGACCATTTATTTTCTTAGTTTGTAGGTTCTCAAACCCTTTAAACTCGTAGGATTGGTCATTCTTAGCTTACATAAAGGAAGGATATGGAGCAAAGCTTCGAAAGGTGCAAGCTCCATAAAAATGGAATCTATCGATGAGACATCCTTATTATACGACTGGCATGAGCAGTTTTTATGTGAAGTTAAAGCTTGTTAAAAATTAAACCTAAGCAATGAGCAAATGTTTCCCTAGAGTTTAAGCTCATTAAAAAATGAACCAATCTCTGGTAAATAACAATTGTGAATGCATTATCATCAACTCCTGAGCCTTGGTCGTGTTCTCATCATCACCTCCACTCTGTTTTAGCTGATCATTTACCTCCATTTGATTGTTTACCCATTTTTGTGGAACAACTGTGAAGATTGATCCTGTTAGCCATCCTTGTGACACTGCCGTGATTGGAAAATTCCAAACCTTACCTGAAATCAGCTGCTACTTGAAATTATCACTCGTTCCTCAAAAAATGAGTCTCCTTTAAGCTCTTTTCATCTAACTCATAAAATATGAAAATATTGCCGAGCAGTTGGCCTCTCCATCTTGTTAAAGCTACCGGAAGTGCTATCCCTCCTCTAGATATTAATCTTTTTTGACCTGAGGGGTTATTACACAAAAAGATCAAGTGCTTGTTTTGTTCGGCTCGTTAAAATTATCGAAAATTCATCCCTTTCGTATTAATTTATACCTTTTCGGACTTAAGGGATTATATGACCAAAAAGGATTATTGGAGTTTCTTTTATGTCCCTTTCATACTCTCTAAAATTGAAAAGGACCGAGTTATCTTTGTCGTTAAACTCATTAAAACCAATAGCAACAAACTTGTCCATATAGACAAGAACAAGTTTCATTGTCACTATGGTCATTAAAACATAGCGACAGGTTTGCCCGAAGGGACAATTATACAACAAGCATATGTCATCCTCCTCAAGCTTGATAAAAATAAAGAGGTACTGGTCAGCAATGACAGGGGAAAAATTGGGAAGAAAACTTCAAGAAACTTTATTGGTAGCAAAGTTGCTCTTGAACATGACACTTTCACTCCATGTCTGAGTCGGGTTGGGTTATTCCGTTCACCGGTCATATTACCATTGGTCCATCATACCATCCATCTTTGGGTTTAATGCTACCAATCCATTTCAAGTGTCGTTGATATATTCAAGAGAAGTAGATCAGAGAATTCACCAACCCATCTTGTGTCTCATCCAATGCAATACCTTTACGCTTCATTCTTTCATGACCGCCACCATGAACCCTGTATCATCATATCGTTTTCACCTCCAAAATTCATTTGCTCCATTCCATGTCATAGATGTGGGATTCATTAAGGCCCTCCTACAACGGGTCACTTCTTATCGACATCAGCTCATTATCCAAGAAGTCAACCTAGGAACAACCCTTTCAGTACTTTGAAGTTTGCATGCCTCAATGGCAAGTTTCTCACTTTCGGCGACAGGTTTACATCAATGGCCTTCGACCAAGAGATTTTGCGTGGTGTTCGACACCAAGTCCCATTTTCACACCATGCGAATTTTACTGTCGTACCTTGAGGGTCATCATCATTATTGGTGATTCCTCTCATACCTGTTAATAGCTTGCATCATTGGCTGGTAATCAGGTGATGCCTTTCCATGTTCTACTCCAGAAAATTTTTCACATCGATCAACTTGTACTTCAGACGAAGATTGGACAAGTTTGAAGACCCCGGATCTAGTTTCATCCATCCGAGCTGCAATATATTCAGGAAAATAAAAACATCAAATGTACATCATTGCTGCACAGATCATCATCCGAATCAAAGGATGATGGCTCTATCAAAATCATCAGTCTGCTACACAGACAGTTGTCTATCCTATGTACATGAAAATGAATTTATAAATTTGAGCATGGGAATTCCCGCCTCAGCTAGATCATGAAAATATTATGAAGATAATGTATTGTATTGTATCTTATTACAGGTTGCCTTCCAGTTCGAAAAACCTCGGATCCTCATGATAAAGCATTTCACCCAACATCAAAAGATTAACAACCTCATGCTTTAGGGGGCAACTGTTATAGACATTTTTGGGCATTGCAACCCCAATCATATATGTCCATAAACCAAGGGCTTCTGAGTCCCTAAAAGTGTTGTTTCATGCCCTAAAGAAATAAGGTCAGCTGATTACATCATCTCCCAGAAGTTCTCCACAGGAAACTGCTCAGAACTGGTCAAAACTGGACCATACAAGTTGCTCAGTGCTAAGGGTGTGATGCATCTCACCTGCCCAGTGTAAAAAGTGCAATGCATACTGGAAAGCCCTTCTGTAGGGTGTGATGGGCAAGAATGGACAAATGGCAGAGACATTTTGCAAGGTGGATGATCATGGAATCTTCCAGAAACTTCTCCTGTGACACTTACCTCTCTGAATTCGCCCAGGGATGAGTAAGAGATCATCAATATCCAAGTGGAATCAAGAAATATCAGAGAGAAGACACTAATCAAAATCCCAGAAGCTGACTCACCTTTCTGCAATCATCTATATATGGATCCCTCATCCCAGAGATCCAGAGGCTGGAATTTTGTATCTTGTAAGGAAGTGTTGTTGGTTTCCTAGTGGAATATCATAGTGTTGGGTGATCTAAGCTTTTCATGAGGTGAAGAAGGGATTTCATGCAGGGAGGATGACGTTGGGTCAGAACAATGTGTTGTAATCCTCTCTTCTAATCTTTATATTAATAAAGCTATTCAAGTTTTCCTCCACATTCTTGTATGTTTGATAGTATATGCATTTGTGTGGTCAATATATATCTGGTCCTATATTGTTTATGGTTGTAGATCTCTGTACTTCCAAGGTATTGTGCTGCTTTGACTTTACAGGTACTCTTTGGAGTGGAGTGGTCAAGGGAGAAACGACAAAGACTTGTCGGTGAGGAGAAGGAACAAGCAAAGAACCGAGCGAAGGATTGAAGTTGGTATTCTTTGATATTCTCCTATCTACCTCTCATAAAGGAAAGCAAAAGTAACTTTAATCTGTTTGTTTCTAAGATAGCTACCCATCTTAGTGGGACTAGCAGCTCTACGTAGACACTAGATTTCCCAATAACAGGATCAATAGTGGTTCCTGGTAAGAAGAGTGTGGGAAGCAGAAGGGGTCAGAGATGACAAAATTAAGAAGGAAACATTGGTGAGCGCGCTGCAGGATCGCGTGTTGACATGGTATATAAAGCATTCCAATGATCACGTAAATTCAGGAATAACGGAGATCTACAATGTGTTGAATAAATAATTTAACCAACCGAAGTCCAAAACACAGTCAATCATCAGAATTGAAGAGATTGCGATGCTTCTAGGTGAGACCCCCTGGGATCTAGATCAGTGACTGAAGGGTACAATATGCTAGGCTATTATGTCGCTCACAGACGTGCAGCACCATGCATGGTCTGTGGCATCCTTGACACCACACCCGAGGATGGTGCTGTCACAACAAAAGATTTCAACCCAATCCAAAGCATTGGAAATGGCGATGAGGTTGCATGAAACACCAATACAGGATTCGGGGCTAGGAGTTCAACAAATCCACGTGTAGCTATAGAATCTCTTCCTGGAAATGCAGAGCTTGAAGCAAGATAGGACACCGCGGCCGAAGGCGTGCGAGGAAGTGTGTGCATAAAATGCAAAGGCCAGGGCCACGATAAGGATCACTGTCCAGTATTCACGAACTACTTGGTAGAAGGGGGACCAATGTCACTGAGACCAGAGGCATAGGCAGGGCCAAGTGTGGAACCCATGCTATGGTGCGCGATCTGTCAGATAGGGGGAAATAATACGATGGATAACTGTCATTTGTTGCAGAAGTATACACAAACTCCCCAACAACTGTTTTGTAATGTTTGTAGATCGGTGGGCCACGATGAGCGTACTTGTCGCAGTTACGAGTTGATGATGGAGTGGACCCCAGCCTATAGAATGCAGACAAAAACGCAAGGCCTCGACCTAGCCACAGGGATGGTACCTGCTGGATTTCAGGGCTAAGGTCAGTGATGAGGAGGAGTGGGGCTAGGAAGGGGCTGCGAATAGTTAATCTGCTATAATTATGGAGGACTAGGTCACTATGCTCATGATTGTACCAACCCAATGAGAATATCTTGTTCGTATTGTGCTCAGTTTGATCATGAACTAGTGGATTGTCCTACGCTGATCACACAGATGTGCAAGAAAGGAGTACTCCAACCTCCTTCGACTCAGAATATCCAAATGATGATGCTCTGAAGTGCAGTGACAATAGGGGAAGATAATGGGAAGCAACTGGAGGAAGATACATGGGTTCACAAGACTCCTTCAAAGGAACCTGAGTTTGACTTAGAACGTGTAAAAGAGACATTTATGGAAGCTAAGAAGAGCTTCGTGGAGGCCTCTACTTCAAGTAGTAAGGATCAACTAGAGCCAGGAATGGATCCTTCTATGCTTACTACCTTTTTAGAGACATGCATAAAGCTACTGTGTGACAATAAATCAGTCAAGGGACTACAGGAGTTAATCACCAAGTGTGTAGGGTCAAGGGAGCTGTGCGTAGTCCAGAAACTAGGAAAGCATACATTGTGCACTAGAAGGGAGATGAGATTGACGATGCAGATTGGTGAATAAGAAATGGATCAGGTAATATTGGACCTAGGGTCCAATGTGAATGTGTTACCTAAGCAAACCTAGGAACGCATGGGCAGGCCCGTGTTGTAGTGGTCCCCTATTCAATTATGAATGGAGAACCAACAGAAGATTGTGCCCATGGGAAGGTTGCAAGGGGTGACAGTTGATATCGAAGGCGTGAGCACATAGATGGAATTTGAAGTAATAGATATTGTTGATGACAACAATCCTTATCCTGTGTTGCTAGCAATAGACTGAGCCACTGATATGAATGGCATCATCAACTTGAAGAAGCAGAAGAAAATATTCGAGAAAAGGTCCCTACACGTAGTAGTTCCACTAGATCCAGCCGAAGGAGCGCACTACAGTGAACCTGTTTGAGACGATGATAGTGACGATGAGCTAGATTGCATTTACCAGATAATAGCACAAGACCAAGGTCAGGTACACCCGATTGTAGAAGGGAGAATCTTGTGGAAACATGATAGTTCCTGTACTACAGATTCAGATGAGGAAGTAGAACACTGGCAGAACTAGTTGCACGAAGTGACAATGCTGAATTGCAACATGATGATTAGATCACTGTGGTGTGTGATGACAGAAGCAAGGGAACTGCCAACATATGATGGGGTAACAGCGATGGATGAATTCTTAGACAAATTTGAAAGTGCAATACCGGAACAGCAACAGTACGGTGCACTGGAATGGGCGCTGCACGCGACACCCGCACGATGGTGGAGTACACATCAGAAGACTATTGGCAACTGGCACAAATGTAGAAGACGAATGTGCTTACAGTTTGGAATCCCCCAACGTCAAACGAGAGCCAGGCAGTCAGGACGATGTAGTTTGCGTGCCCACCTGTGTCGATGGGTGGATATGTGTGTTGTGCAAGCACATCCTAGACTAAGGATTGAAAATTAGAACCAT
Source organism: Pinus tabuliformis (assembly GCA_031772625.1). Taxonomy (NCBI): domain Eukaryota; kingdom Viridiplantae; phylum Streptophyta; class Pinopsida; order Pinales; family Pinaceae; genus Pinus; species Pinus tabuliformis. Next base: position 1,159,131,418 of record CM062819.1, read on the forward strand.
ACGTGGCAGCAGGAAATGCAACAAAAATTCCACGTCGGGGCATTCAAAAAGCTCTGCAGAATCATGAACAAATTTTACTAGGTGAGACGAATTGATTGGGACCTACGTGTACCAGCGATCTGATGGGCCTATAAGGCCATGTACAAGAACCTGAGCGCGGATATGATTCCAAAGACAATGAGCAGAGTCAAGGCCATAGCTTTGGGAAAGAATCCTCACGCAATAACTCCCCTAATTGTGATGGCATGGGGGGACCAGAGCAAAGAGATTATGTAGCCGTGCGAGGATGAACATATGCAGATTCAAGAAGTCGTTTAGCGAGGGAAACTTGAGCTTTGTGAACTCGAAGAAGATCGGGTATGACTGAAGCAGAAAAGCATATTAATGGATGAGGATATCAGAAAACTGGAAACCAAAATCATGCAAGCTTTACGCGACGACAGAAGTACAGGTCCACGTATGGGCAGCCCTATCACCGCACTAGAAGATTGTCGCCGAGAGTTTTTGGCTATACTACCATGGCTGTGACCGCACCTTATCAGACAAAGTAACCAAGGAAGCGCACCGCATAAGGAAGAATGCGAGGCACTGACTGGCGCGAGGGTAACTAAGGAAGACCTGCGGACTCGGTTGGAAGGTGACTCGATGCCTCGGACCAGTAGTGTGACCACCTGATTATCTGTGGGAAGCACAGTCTTAGTGCTCCAAGCAGTTGAAAGAGAGTGCGAGACTATAAACAAGTTTGTAGGAGAGCTATGCGGGAAGGGTGTTACGTGTAGTGTCAGTATGTCATAGGGGTCGCAGTCGCGCATAAGGGGTTGCGCTGCTGCGTAGGTAGGCTGGAAGGTGACCATTGATGCCAGTGCTCATGAAAAAAGGTCCAATTTAAGGTAGAAAGGACTGGGCGGCGGGAAATTAAGACAGGAATTAAGAGCTAGATTCAGGACAACCTGCCGCCAAGAAGGTATTAATGACTCAGAAGTGGAGGGAATGGTAAAATTAAAATTCAAAAGATACTATAAAATCCCTTGGTGTAGCCTTGAGGCAACACTTGGTTGTTTAATATTTGAGCCAGTACAGAGCATTTAGCACCAAGCACTCTTACCACCCTTGAGTATGTGGTCGAATCGATCTAGTGTAGACATAATGACGGTTGCGAGAACTAGAGTGCAATTCGCAGAAGTTACCCTAAAGCCCTATATGATCCAGGAGGAGCCTAGAGAGGTGGTAGCTACACCAGAGGTTCCAAAGTCTCCCACGCACGCCGCAACCACAAAAAGGCAAGTAGACAATGGGGCTAGTCTGGGTATCACCACAGAACCCATGGTTTAGTAAATTTTCAATGGCTGAGAAGGGAAAAGCCATCACACTTGAAATAGAGGAGGACGAGGAAGATTTGTAAGCCCTGATCACCCAAATTGAAGCACAGGATGATGAGGCAGAGAATGTCTCCCAAGTGCCTTCGGAGATAAAGTTAACCCCCTACATCCCCCTGTGGAAGGGGAAAGCCAAGATACCAAAGGACCTGGCGGCCACGAAGAGTGCGCTCCAGACCCTGATCCTCCCTGATGAAATAAGGTTTGAAGGTCTACCATTGGGGCAGGTACCTAATATAAATTTCGAAGACTGGGACCTCGCAGATGGCAAGAAGTTCCCACAGTTGGCCACAAAGAAATTACTGAAGCAGAAATGGCTACGCGGTGTAGAAAAGGCTGCGCTACTCCATCTATGATGGATACCCCACTACCACCGCGCGCCCATCACTATTTTTGTCATGCGGCAGCTATTGTGCCTAGTACATGATGGGTATCTCTAGCTGGAGGAGCCGATTTCCATCATGGTCAATCTAATCCACCGGAATTCTCAGCTACCCATCAAAGGAAACGACCTCGCAGCCGTAGTAGGAAAGAGCAGTGACTTAGCCCTCACAGAAGCTATGAAGGCCAAATATAAGTTGGAGAAGAGGAAGCAAGGGTACGCAATCACAAGAATCAAGGACCAAGGGGTGCGTGTAGCCACCTAGCTGCTGGCCAGCAAGGTGATGAGGAAATGCTGCATAGACAAAGTGTTAGCGTCTGTAATTTTGTTGGCAGAGCAATGCGCAGAGTGGGTCCAGTTCAACTGGGTGCAGTTCCTCTGTGATGAGTTCTTGAAAAATTGTAGGGAGGCCTAGGAGCAGGGTAAGACCTTCCACTATGCATGGTTGCTCTTATCCATCCTGTTGGTTGTTGGAGAACTGCCAAAGGACAGCTAGTTTCCCACAGTTGAGGGTGACCTGCCAAAAGCCACAAGGTACACCTCACTCTGGGAAACGAAAGATGTGACGAGGATTCGCGAGATAAAGGTTTTTTGGGTGTTCATAGAGGCGAGCATACGAACATGTATCAATCGAAGGCCGCGCTTGTCCCTTACAATCCATAACAGCTTACAGAGCATGGCAGAATTCAAGGCGGATATGCATAACGTGTATATCCGAGCACGTAAAGATCTCACACGAACATGGGCAAAGCTCCTATTCATCACAATAGATGATGTGATCTTTGCAGTAATGGAGTCCCATCCTCTGGAGTGGTGCGCCCCAGACTTGGCCAAAATGGAAAAGATCGCAGTATAGCAGCGAAAGAAGGATACCAAGTTGTGCATCGCGTAGCTGGCGGAGAGAAGGCGCCATGAGGAAGAAGTGTCCACGCAGCGAAAGGCAGCTAAGGTAGTAGTGGTAGCACAAATGGCAGAGACTACAACCGCATTGGTCACAGAGCTTGAGGGAAGCCAAGAAATGTCCACAGAGCAAGACATACAGGGGGAGGATGAGACGGAGGAACGCACAGACCTGGCACCAACATCAACTCAACTCAAGAGGAAGCACATCCAGGAGGAGTCAACCCCGTGGAAAAGGCCAAAGGTCTCAAAGACAAAGGATTCTTTGGAAGAATTAATGTCGAAGCAGACAACTATATTGGGGGGACTCATAGCGCAGTTGCAGGCATTATAGGTGCGACCCCCAAGAATGATGACACCACACGTTGTGGCAGGTACATCCGAAGCCGAGCAGATGTTGCGTGCCCACACAACAAACACTTTGGTGTTACCAGAAGGCAGAGTCTTAGCCGTAGCCGAGGGCGACCGGGCCATGGCAAGTCGAGTGAAGGGATGGGGGTTGAATTTGGCTGCCCTTCCCAGAGAAATCCTATACCAACTACAGGATGGGGTAATTACTCAGCTTCAAACCAGGGAGGGCCACACCCTCCAAGTCTTGAGTGAGAAAAAGTTAAAGTTAGAACAACTGAGCCTGCAGCTCGACAACCTAGTCGTACAAATGCAGGGATTGGAACAGGTAGAGGAGGAGGCTTGTACTAGCATACTGGAGTTGGCCATGCCGGCGGTACTCCCAATAGTAAAAAAGATTCACCAGCTAGTGGCTGGAGTCTGCAAGGCCCAGGAGGAGGCCACGAAGGTTTAGTTGGAGCTGAACCTGCAGATCACTGAGCTGCAGCTGTAGGTGCAGCCCTCTACACCCCCGAAAGTCAGAGAATGGTGCCACTGAGCCATTCAATTAGGGTTGGAAGCAATAGAGCATGTTGTATAGGACTGCACGAGATTGTTGGATCAGTCTCTCTTCACGCTCACCTCACTGTAGGAAGATCCAACCATACAACGTCTGGAGATAGAAGCATGGTAGTGTTGAGCTAATTTATGTTCCTAAACTAACACAATTATTTACTATCAATCCGGGTTGTTTATTCTTGGAGGCAAATTCACTATTTGTGAAGATCAAATATAACCAAACTTTGAAAGATAAATGATTAAAAACTAAGAGAAAATATATCTTAAAACTCTTGATTCAATTAGCTTAAAAGAGGAAACATTGAAAGAGTTCTTGACTCAAGAAGTCTACTTCCACCTCAGTTATTACTTAATGAATTAGAGATGATAACCAGAAACTCAAGATGCATAAATCATACATGAAAAATTCTCTTAACTTAAGAGACAATTAAGGTTTTCCAACATAACTCATTCATCTCAAGATATAAATCTAAATGGAAACAAACTATTTGCATGTAAACAAAAGAGACTAATTCTAATTCACCATTTCATAGAGAGAATGCCCAACTTGAACACTTGTTTCCCAACTCAATTAGATGATGAATAAACCATTAACAAATGAAATCAATCACTATTCATAACCATGATGCAATCTGAAATAAGACTTTGAAAAACTAAAGCTACCATCAACCAGATTTGCAATGAAATAAAACTAGTTTAACTTGGAAGTGTACTTAGCTTGGAGTGGGGGCCCTCCACCCTTGCCTTGCACACTTTTGAAGATGATATCAGAATTTTTATATCAGTCACACATCCATGTATTGAGCAGCAAAAATGAGAGTAACACAAGTCTTCAAATTAAGTCTTCAAACCAAAAATATTACAGCATAAAAGTATCATATGTCAATTGTGTTGAGCCATCAAAGTGTGGCTCTTAAATAAGGAGTTCATGAAACCAACTGATCTAAAATCACTCTAACAAACATATCTACTCTAATCCACCTATCCAAGTCGAATCCACCTCCCTCATCCCAAGAAATATGACTAATATCTTGGAATCCCAAAACAGCCCTATTTAGATGGGATTTCTGGATGACTAGTCATGATTGACTAGCTCCAAAAAGGCATAATAAAGCTCGTTCTGTTGGAACCAAGCATAGGTGGCTTGGTCCTAGTTCCTAAGATTTCTATTCATGCATCCCATTCGTGCTGAAGTGGCCTGCATCCATATCAACCATGAAGTGATTACGGGAATTTCTGAAATTGCCAAAATTGCACTTAAAATCAAACTTTTATAAAAACTTTAGAAATTGACAAATTAAAGCTAAATACCTGATTAGACATCAAATATTCATTAAAATGAAATGGATGAAGTGAAAATGAAGGATAAATGGATAGTTAGGTAAGTTTCTCAAAGCAAAATAAGATCAAAACTGAAGCCCAACATCTCTCCCATGCTTATGATCAAGCATGTCCCCATGCTTGCTTGCTCCTCTTGGACCTTCTGCCCTCTGAAGTGGATGTTGTACCTGTAGCTGTTTCCTTGTTCACACAATCAGATTTTGATTCCTGTTTTGCCTTTAACATTGCTGCTTTAACCTTTTGTTTTTCATATTTAGCTTTCCACATGTTTTTATCTTTTAACCACTGGAATGCCTATTTGGAAAGCAATTCATTTCTCCTTTTCAACCTGCTTATTTCTTCTTGTAACTTTTCATTTGTTTTCATTAGTTTTGCATTGTCCTTTTTCTGTGCCTTATTCTCTGATTTTAATTCCTTTTCCACAATTTTGCTTATTTCTATCTGATCTGTTAAGTCTTGGATTTTGGCCAAATGAATTTCCTTTTCAAAATCCTGGGTGGTTTTCATTAATGATTCTCCTGCATCATTATATATGGAATCCCTTTCAAGGGGTTCTTGTGCTATATCCTGTTCTTCTGGTTTCCTAGGAGAATAAGCTTCTACTTCTTTCTCAAGATCAATAGAATTTCTATTTCTATGAACAGACATAAAAGATGTTTCAGTCTCATGCATGGCCATATTTCTAGCTCTTGTTCTTGGATATAGGGGAGAATTCATCATGCTTCTACTTTCCTGTTCTACCTTGTCCTGTATATCAATAAGTTGTTCAGTAAAATGATTTTTATGCATGAATTCTTTCCATTCTAGGCCCTTTGATTTCACCTGGTATTCCACTAAGATTTTAATTAACCCCTGATGATAGATCTGTGCTGAACTTGGCCTATTTTCTTGTTTCACTGTTTCAATCATTTTTACAAGACTTTTGTACAGGAAATATGGTAAGTTAATTCTATCATCTCCTTTGATATGCTGTAGTAATCTAACATGATATAAATGAGCAATGTTGTATCCACGATCACATGTCAAAAACTTCTGAACAATCAAGACTAGTTCCTTCCATGGTTCATTGAACCACTCCCTGGGTATCCCCTTAGTTCTATCAAATGTCCCCTTTCGGTTCTTTTCAAGGAAGAAAGTCCACCCTTTCTCCTTGAAATGTAAACCTTTGTGATACTTTTCCCCTATCATCGGCAACTCTAAGGCTTTGGACAAGTACTCTTGAGTTACTGGGACACTGATTTCTCCTACTTGAGTTTGGTCTTGACTGAAATTATTGATGAAATCTTTAGTTATCTGATCAGAATAGCCATTAAATTTCTGTAGAAATCCTATCATCCCTGACTGATACAGTTTCTCTACAGTTTCTTTGCTCCAACTCTCTATTTGAAATTTTGGTTCTACCCGGTTTGTCATGATTTCTGTGAACCAATCAATATAATCCTCTGCTGTTACTAACTTCATTTTAACAAAAATTATGACTATTGTTTTTAAATGAAATTGTAGAAGCAACGAGGCTTACCTTCCCCCTCTGACTCAACTTTAATCTGTTTGACTCTGTCCTCTTTAACCTCTGTTGTCTTTCCTCTGCACAAACTCTGTTTCAATTCCCTTTTTAAGGCACACAACACCTGAATATCTTCTATCAATACACTGTTTTCTGTTTGTTTTTGAAAAGTAAATACACATGCAGCAATAACCATGTTTTCTCAATCTCAAAATAACATGTGTTACTGTGTATTTAAACAAAAACTTGAAAAATTTTGCTCTCGGCCTCTCAACAGCTCTTCCAAAACATTCTCTGCCGATTCACAAAGAGAAAAAAATGACTGTGTAATGCACAAATTGCTCTCGGCCTCTCAAGAAATCTCAACAAAATTTGACTGTAATGCAACAAATTGCTCTCGGCCTCAATCCTTTTCATCATTCATTTTTTTTATAAAAATATGACTGTGTAAATACTGCACACAGAGTTATAAGCCTAGAGGACTAATCACATGCGCTCGGCCTCATATTCCCTACTGCTTATAACAAATGTCAAACAAATTTTTTTATTTTTTAAAAAAAAAACGCAGACTATGCAACTCTCGGCCTCAAGGCACAAACAATGCAAATTCGACATTCAACTAAGATTTGCAGTCAATATAGCATATATGCAGGCAATCCCACGCATTTCAATGGCACAAATATATTAAAATTTTAATACATAGGCGCACAGTGAAGCATGAATGCATTTGACTTGTTTTGAATATGCACCCTACAGCATTCCTCTGTTTTTATTTGACAATCCTCTCGGCATATACCAATGCGCACTCGGTTTACAGCCCATACACATATAACAACACTTCAACAATCTGATTTAATGCATTTCACAACGCATATGACAACACTCGGCAATTTAATGCGTCCTCTGTTCTGAGCAAACATGTATCCATATGCATATGACAAACATTCCATGATTTATGCGTTCCTCTGTTGGCAGCCAATGACAATTGCGCGCAGCAAAATCGTATTAATCATGCATATGACAGAGACTTAGCTCGCAGCAAACAAATGAAGGTTAAATGCAACAATGGTTTAACAAGCAGCGCTCATACATATAACAACCCTTAGCGCTCAGCATTCAAACTAACTCTCCGCGTTTGATGCATTAGGTTCCACTTTTAACTGAAACTCCTCTTATCGTGTTATGCATGCAACGTATAACTTTAAATGCTGGGCGATTGACCATCGTTTCTACACCATAATCTACGCAAAAATATCTGTTCAATCTATCCATACGTGCTGCAGACTTGGAGTTATCCCGGTTTTAGTATTACCTGACTGTCACTGGCCGCGTGGGATGCAAACAAACACTTCAAATCCCTCCTTCGTCGGTCAGTCGAACTGGTGTCAAAGCAACGAAATCTTGTGAGTTAATGGCGAACTCATCCCTATCTACAGTCGCCGAGCGAAATAAACTCGAGTTCTTACCTTGTTTGCTTGCAAAACTCGGCTTCTTCTACTCATACGACTCAGATTTTGCCTTTAAAATCTCCCTCAACACACTCCTTTCTCCTTTTGCTATGTTTCGGCTTCAAACTCGACTTTCTGAGCTCTGGCAATGAGGAATGGTGGTTTGAACAGCGCAGGGAAGGTTTCTTATGACCGTTTCCTCGCTGTACCCTGCGTTCATTTGTTTGGTATACGTGGTTACATGGCCGTCCTCATTGACTCAGTCGCCCGACTAAGTCATGAGGATGGCCGTATGGTTGTTTCAAATGCATACCTTCCGCCGCTCCATCATTCAATACCCACAAACGGCCAGAACACCGTGTCACCACCGTACCTGTGTGTTGGCCTGCGTGGCGCTTATGGTCTATCATTTTATTCTTTGCTGCAATGTTTGTTGATTATGGCCATCGTCGTGCATCTTCATTACAACGACCTTTGCATATGGCGTTTCATTACTTGGCTGCCGCACTGCTGTCTGATCATTATCATATGGCTTGTGCACAACTATGCCAATATATACCTTATGCTCCATATGATATGCGCCCAAAGCTTATGGTTGAATTTTATAACCTTTGCACTTTTAACGTTATACCATAGTTTGGTGCGTTTGAAATATATATGCCATACCATAGTTTCTCTCACCATCGTGTTTGAATGCTTACGGCCTCCACTTGTATCATTACATCCTCCACTTGTATCATTACATTGCCCGCGGCCTTTTATCACTATGTTATATGCTTTTAGGTTGTTTGGATATGCGCATTTGGTTATATATATTCCTTATATCTCCATATTGTATGCGCAATACTTTATACCCAATACCTTTGATATATGCGCATACTATATTCTTTTTGCAACATTATTAGTTTATGCACATTTGAAAAAGAGCTTTAGCGCTCATATAACCTATGATGTATATGTTCAATGCTTTGATAACTTTAGCGCATACCTTTATAACATAGCTTTATAATTTTAAAATGACCATTGGGGTCATGTTTAAAATTATAATCATTCTAATGCTCTGAGTTCATGTGCAGGTGAAAAGAGTGGTCCCAGTTTGATCCTTTTGCGTTTAAGGAAAATACCTAGGGAAATTTATGTGAATGAAATGGAATATGAATAGGGAATGTGGGGTATATATTGGGAATGAATATCAATGAATATTTGCAGATACTAACTTCAATTAGATCAAAACTAGAAGTTTCTAAAAAAAAATTGAATTTCAAGCACAAAATGGCTATGAATATACTCCCTTGTTGTTGTTTGTACAGGCGGAATGTTGAATGCTGTTTGTACAGGTGGAATGCTGAATGCTATTTGTTCAGGTGGAATGGAATCCAAAATGTTGTGGATAGATGAAAAGTAGATTTTTATTACTGCTCCTTGTTTACCATGCTCCATTTCTTGAATTGTTCAGGTCCCTTTGAATAATGTTTCTCTTTTCAGGTCCCTCTGCAATGCTTCTGGTATATTGTGTCGGCTCTGATCTGGTTCTGCTGCAACTAAGTTTGCTTCAGGTCCCACTGAATAATGTTTCATCTCAGGTCCCTCTGCAATGCTTCTGGAATGATTTGATCTGCTGCAACTAAGTTTGCTTTCATCATCAGGTCCCTCTGCAATGCTTCTGGAATGATTTGATCTGCTGCAACTAAGTTTGCTTCAGGTCCCTTCTGTAATAATGTTTCAGCTCAGGTCCCTTCAGGTTCTGCTGCAACAAATTTGCTTCAGGTCCAAAGTGGACAACACAATCCCTTAGCTGTGGCAGCTAAAAGCTTGCTACAAGACTCTCCCTTGTTGAATGTTTGACTTGTCCTCAAGTCAATTGTGGAAAGGTCCTGCATTGAAATTGTGTGAGAGTAGTAAAACAAGAATACAGAATTCATAGAGTCCAGGTTTCCCTGGTTTTCCCCTATGAATTCATGTTTGCTTAGTGCCAGTTGCCTGGTTTTCACCAGCAAACAATTTATTTTTTGTTTTGTTTTTTTTATATATCTTTTTCTCTTCTTTTTTTTTTGTTTTTTTGTTTTTTTTTTTTTTTTTTATATATATATTTTTTTACTATTTTTTTTATTCTTTTTCTGAACTGGAAGATGGCAGAGCCATAATTTCCAGTCCTGATTCTTCTACCAGTTGTTTCATGAATGTCTCTTTACTAATAGGCTGATGATAAACTTTCAGCCTATGACCATTTACAACAAATGAGGTGGGGTCCTGGTCAATGGTCTTTATCTTCACTGCTCCGTTATCAAAGATCTCCTCGATTTCATATGGCCCTAGCCAGTGTGTTGTAAATTTCGCTTTGAAATCCTTGAATTTGGAGTCAAATAATAAGGCCCAGTCTCCCTTATGAAATGTCTTTGTCTTTATGTATCTATCATGCCATTTGATTCTCTGTTGTTGTACTAATGCTGTCTGTTCAATTGCTTGTTGACGATGTTCATCCAATTGGTTGAGTTCCATGATCCTTTGTTGCTGTGCTTCAGTCAGGTCCATGCCCAATTCTGCTGCTAGTCTATAGGTTTGTATCTGAAATTCAATAGGCAACAAGGCTTCTTTCCCATAGACCAACTGGTATGGACTAAAACCAGTTGTGTTTTTCCATGTGATTCTGTAGGCCCATAATGCATCCTTCAACTTTTCAGACCAATCTTTCCTATTCTGCTGCACTGTCTTAGTCATGATCTTTTCTAAGACTTTGTTTGTGGATTCTACCTGACCATTTGCCTGAGGATGATATGGAGTAGACTTCCTATGCTTTATCTTATATTTCTCTGTCAAATCCCGCACTAACTTTGAGGTAAACTGCGTTCCTTGATCTGTCACTATTTGTCTTGGAACTCCATATCTCACAAAAATTTCTTCAAAGAGGAAGGTAACCACTGTGTCCTCTGTCGCTCTGCTCACTACTTTGGCTTCCACCCATTTTGTTACATAGTCCGTGCACACTAGGATGTATCTTTTTCCACTTGATGGTGGATTAATGGGTCCAACAAAATCAAGTGCCCACTGTTCAAATGGCTCAATGAGGACTTGTGGCTTGAGCGGCATTTCATCTGACATGATGGGTCTCCCTATTCTTTGGCAACTGTCACACTGTTTGACATATGCCTTAGAATCCTTGAAGATAGATGGCCAGTAATAGCCCAATTGCAGCACTTTATATGCTGTTCGCTTGTCTGCAAAATGACCACCACATGGTTCGTCATGACATGCCCTGAGAATATCTAGTATTTCATCTTCACGCACACACTTTCTAATCATTAGATCTGAACCTGTATAAAACAAATCACCATTCACCCAGCTATACCTAGAACTTTCTCTAACAATTTTCTTTCTTTGCTTGCTAGTGAATTGAGTTGGAAATTTTCCAGATGACAAGTAATTGGCAATATCTGCAAACCAAGGTGTTTTAACTGCTATGGCAAACAGATGTTCATCAGGGAAATTGTCTATAACTGGATTTGGGTCTTCAGGTGATTGGATGCGGGACAGAAAGTCAGCCACCTGGTTTTCTTTACCTGGCCGGTCTTGGATTGTAATGTTAAATTCTTGCAATAACAGGAGCCATCTAGTAATTCGTCCATTAGTGATGGGTTTGTTCATCAAGTATTTTATTGCTGAGTGATCTGTGTGAATAAAAACTTGATATCCTGTGATGTAATGCCTGAATTTGTTTACTGCATGTATGATGGCTAACATTTCCTTTTCAGGGACTGTATAGTTTGTTTCTGCAGGTGTCAAATTCTTACTGATAAAGTATATTGCATAGTTGAACAAATTTTCTTTCTGTCCCAAAGAGGCACCTATTGCAGTGTCTGATGCGTTAGTGGAAATATGAAAAGGCAAAGACCAATTTGGCCCTCGAAGTATGGGTGCCACTGACAGTTTATCTTTTAAAATTTGAAAAGCATTCTGACAGTTATTCGTCCATTGGAATTCAACATCTTTTGCTAAAAGTTTAAACAGGGGTTGAGCTATTTTGCTAAAGTTTTCTATGAATCTTCTGTAATAGCCCGCATAGCCCAAGAAACTTCTAACCTCCTTTTGAGTTGTAGGTGGCATTAAGTTAACTAGGACTTGAATTTTGGCTGGATCCACCTTAATTCCGGAGCCGGAAATATTGTGTCCCAGAACTATACCCTCTGTTAACATCATATAGCATTTTTCATTACTTAATGACAGATTTGTTTCGATACATCGCTTCAAGACTTTCTCAACATTGTTCAAACAATCTTCATATGTGTTTCCATACACTGTGAGGTCATCCATATAAACTTCTACACATTCATGGACTAGATCAGCAAATATCGCAAGCACTGCTCTTTGAAAAGTTGCAGGTGCATTGCATAAACCAAATGGCAAAACATTATATGCATAGGTTCCCCATGGGCAAGTAAATGTAGTTTTGTCTTGGTCTTCTGTTGCTATTCTAATCTGGTTGTACCCACTAAACCCATCCAAGAAAGAGAAGTATTTCTTTCCAGCCAAAGAATCTAGCACCTGGTCAATGAATGGTAAAGGAAAATGATCTTTTAAGGTAGCTTTGTTTAATTTTCGATAATCTATACATACCGTCCATTTTCCATTTTTCTTTGGTACAACAACCAGTGGTGAAACCCATTGACTATCTGAAATAGGATAGATGAATCCAACATTTAGCAGTTTTTGCAGTTCTTCTTTCACTATTTCTTTCATCATTGGATTCATTCTTCTTTGTGGTTGTCTAACAGGTTTAAGTTTATCATCTGTATAGATGTGGTGGATACATGTGTTAGGATGGATTCCTTGCATGTCAGTGTAATCCCAGGCAAATGCTTTTGAGTATTTCTGTAGTAATGCAATTACCTCTTGTTCTTGTTTTGATTGCAGCTGGTTTCCAATATTTAAATGTTTTCCAGGATGTACCTCAATTGTTTTGATTATTGGGTTGCTAATTGTGTTTACAGGAAAGATGTCTCCCAAAGAATTCTGCAAAGTTCGAATAGTACATGTTTCCTGAAAACATTGATTCAAAAGTTCATTTGCAGCTTCATATTGAACTTTCCTAAGCTGCTCTGAAATACTTGGTTCTGAGATAAAAAGGTCCATCAGATCTTCATTCTCCTCTTCTTCTCTAAAATCAAAGAATTGATTGATACTTAAAACTGCTTTTGTTTGTTGCTTTTCCTGGGTTTCAAGTATTGATTCTAAAGAAGTGGTTTGTGCAGGTGAATAAAGAGTGACATGCTTCCTCTCATCTCCATGTGAAATTATCATACTTCCAGATCTGCATCCTATGAAGGCATCTGCAGTGGCTAACCATGGTCTGCCTAATATCAGAGGATGTCCTCCCAAGTTTGTCTTTGGTTGCAAGATCAAGAAGTCAACAGGATATTCCCATGAATCCAAGGAAACTATGATATCTTCTAACATTCCTTCAGGAACAACCTTAGATCTATCTGCTAATTCCAAGACTGTTGAGGTCGATCTAATGTTGTTTAATTGCAAAGTTTTCATTGTTTCCATTTTCATTACGTTTATAGCTGCTCCCAAGTCTATTAATGTGTTAGGTACAGAGAAATTGTTTATTGATATGGTAACCATTGGGATACCAGGATCAATATATTTTTCTATTACAGTTTGAGTAGACATGAGACTTGCTAATTTACCAATGACTTGGATTGTTGCAGGATCCTTTTTCTTTCTTTCTTTCCTAATGCACAGTTCCTTTATTGTCTTTGCATATATCGGTATTTCTTTAATGGCTTTTAATAAAGGAATCTTAACATATGCATTTTTTAACTCATCTAAGATATCAAATTCAGGAAGGGTTATTTGATTTTGAATTTGTTGTTCTACCAACCTTTCAGGATAAGGTGGTGTTTGTGTAATATTTGCTCCTTTCTGATTTTGTACCTTAGTTTGTGCTGTTTCAGATGATTCCCCTTGTTCAGCTGGTTCTTCTATAATTGGAGGAGAATCCTTCTTAAGTACTTTTCCAGACCTTAAATGGACATCATCAAGAGGAAGAATTGAATATGCAGGATAATATGCTGTTTCCTCTACTGTATATGCAGATTTGTCCGCTCTATTATTCGGGTTTGCCACCGGTTGGGATGGTAATTGTGTTGGTCTGGGCTGATTTGAAGGTAACTGTAACTGTTGTGGTTGTGACAGTAATGGTGGTGGATTCTGCTGCTGGAATGGATATGCAGAATTTTGTTGCGGAAATGGCATGGATGGAGGATATGGCGGATATGAAAATGGCTGTTGGTACTGTTGCTGGTAATGTTGTTGATATTGTTGAGACTGTTGTGGCTGTTGGTTTCCATAACCATATCCTCTCCAACCTTGTGCAGGTTGTTGTGGATATTGTTGTGGAGGCCAAGCTTGCCATGGCATTGGAGGGGTCCAAGGATTATAAGATGGATAAGCATAATTTTGCTGAGGGACTTGTGGCTGATTCGGTTGTGGCATTCTAGGTGGCCATGGTCTTCTTGGTGCAACATAATAGAAGCCTTCTGCTCCTTGCATTTCTTCCATTGAATTAGTTTGCAAGTCTTTTAATGTTACACAATTTTCTGTGGAGTGATTTCCTGTACAAAGACCACACACTTGAATGCTATCTAAAGGACAGTCTCTCAAAGGATGTTTCTTTTTACATTTTGAACAAAATATTGCTAAGGCTTGTTCTTGTTCTTCTTTCTTTTTGTTTGCCTTTAGCACATCTACTTGTGTCCCTAATGTACTCAAAAGATCTGTTTTGAAATTTTCCAGTAGACTTCCTATTTCAGCCCTTGTTATCCCTCCTGCAGCTGACTTTGCTGCTTTGGAACTCACTTCCCTTCTTCCGGCTTTTGATCTTCCTCTAGAATATTTCTGACATAACTCGACAATTTCATCAAATGGAAGATTTGAAATATCTCCTTTGCCCATTACATTTAAAATGTCAAGGTATTCATCTCTTACACCTTTGAGGAAGATTGTACGAACAGTTTCTTGATTTAGGGAATGTTGTTTAGACTTCTGTAGATTATATGCAAACCGTTCTAAATATTCTTCTAGATTTTCATCTTCTTGTTGTGTCATTCTAAACACATCTTCCTTTGAATCTCTAGATCTACAATAGGGCTGATATTTCTTAAGGAAGACAGTTCGCATATCATCCCAGGAGGCTATTGTTTGTTCTCCTAAACCCATAAACCATTTTAAGGCTACTGCTTTTAATGTTGCAGGAAAAAGACGGAGCTTATGGACATCATCAGTATAGCCATATGTTCTACATAAGATATCGAATTCAAACATGAATGAATCCGGATCTTCTATAGACATTCCATAGAAGTTTGGCAACACAGAAGGTGGAATTTTTTTCATCTTTACTTCTTCTCCTAGTATTGCACTTGTATCTATTATTGGGAAACCAAAAGTTGATTCTTGGTCAAGTCCATCTTCTTGTCTTTTCCTGTCATTTTCTTCCTTCCTATCATTTTCGTGCTTCCTTTCTTCCTCTCTCTTCCTCGTCCATTCTCTTTCTTGTCTTTCATTTTCAGCTCTTTGTTCTTCATCATTAAGATGAACGGATCCATGTCCTTCTGCCATTGTTTGAGTTGTTTCAATTTCAGGTGGAGGTTCAAGTTGTGGGAAGATAGGAGGATCGATGGATGGAAAAACAACTTGTTTCCCTTTCTCCTTTGGTTTTCCGGAAGTGGAGAATTTTTTCTTTGCCTCCCAAGCTGACAAAGTTTGCCTTTCAATCAAGGTTAATCTTTGGCCACTTCTTTGTTTTTCAATCAGCTCTTCAATGATTGGATTACCAGTAACAGGTGTATGTGATGATCCTATCTCTACTTGTGGGGGGTTTTTGATAAATCTACCTTGAGGATCTCTAACTCTAGGCATAAAGAAACATAATTAAAGAAATGAAATGTAACTAATGTTTTTGTGTATTTTGGATTTTATCTCTCTATTGACTATGCCGATATTTGCCTCCCCGGCAACGGCGCCAAAATGTTGAGCTAATTTATGTTCCTAAACTAACACAATTATTTACTATCAATCCGGGTTGTTTATTCTTGGAGGAAAATTCACTATTTGTGAAGATCAAATATAACCAAACTTTGAAAGATAAATGATTAAAAACTAAGAGAAAATATATCTTAAAACTCTTGATTCAATCAGCTTAAAAGAGGAAACATTGAAAGAGTTCTTGACTCAAGAAGTCTACTTCCACCTCAGTTATTACTTAATGAATTAGAGATGATAACCAGAAACTCAAGATGCATAAATCATACATGAAAAAGGCTCTTAACTTAAGATACACTTAAGGTTTTCCAACATAACTCATTCATCTCAAGATATAAATCTAAATGGAAACAAACTATTTGCATGTAAACAAAAGAGACTAATTCTAATTCACCATTTCATAGAGAGAATGCCCAACTTGAACACTTGTTTCCCAACTCAATTAGATGATGAATAAACCATTAACAAATGAAATCAATCACTATTCATAACCATGATGCAATCTGAAATAAGACTTTGAAAAACTAAAGCTACCATCAACTAGATTTGTAATGAAATAAAACTAGTTTAACTTGGAAGTGTACTTAGCTTGGAGTGGGGGCCCTCCACCCTTGCCTTGCACACTTTTGAAGATGATATCAGAAGCTTTATATCAGTCACACATCCATGTATTGAGCAGCAAAAATGAGAGTAACACAAGTCTTCAAATTAAGTCTTCAAACCAAAAATATTACAGCATAAAAGTATCATATGTCAATTGTGTTGAGCCATCAAAGTGTGGCTCTTAAATAAGGAGTTCATGAAACCAACTGATCTAAAATCACTCTAACAAACATATCTACTCTAATCCACCTATCCAAGTCGAATCCACCTCCCTCATCCCAAGAAATATGACTAATATCTTGGAATCCCAAAACAGCCCTATTTAGATGGGATTTCTGGATGACTAGTCATGATTGACTAGCTCCAAAAAGGCATAATAAAGCTCATTCTGTTGGAACCAAGCATAGGTGGCTTGGTCCTAGTTCCTAAGATTTCTATTCATGCATCCCATTCGTGCTGAAGTGGCCTGCATCCATATCAACCATGAAGTGATTACGGGAATTTCTGAAATTGCCAAAATTGCACTTAAAATCAAACTTTTATAAAAACTTTAGAAATTGACAAATTAAAGCTAAATACCTGATTAGACATCAAATATTCATTAAAATGAAATGGATGAAGTGAAAATGAAGGATAAATGGATAGTTAGGTAAGTTTCTCAAAGCAAAATAAGATCAAAACTGAAGCCCAACAGGTAGTTATAGCAGACATATGACAATATCAAGGGGACCGCATAGACAGTTACCGTTACTCAGCGATTTGCCACAATGAAGGAGGCCCAGGCTCTAAAGGAACAGGTGAATGTGACGCACCAGAAAGAAGCAGTGCTTAAAGTGCACATCCAGACTTGGCTCGAGGAAGCATTCACGGTCACTACCACGATCAAGGGAAAGCTGGCACAGACGCAGAGTACGTATGTGCTAAGGCACGAAGGTGCCCCTGACAACGATGCATCGGAGATTAGCGCACCACTGATATAGGGGACAATGAAACAATGTGTTGCAAACATAGGCAAAGCGCAGAAGTTACTTGATGGACACTGCGCAAAGATCACTGCACTAGCCGAGTGACTTGAGACGAGTCATGATGATTGTGTTGGGGGCCTGTTGGACAGTGGATCCCCCCATAGCATGTTTTTGGGGCTTAAAGCCTGAATTTTGGTCAATGTAATGTAAAGATGCCGCAAAATGTGGTCGCAGAGCACGAGAGTCTAGGGTTGTCCACCCTAAGATAATATAATTTAATGTAGAGTGTGTCGTCCTACCCATGGTCCACGAACCATGGGATTGTATAAATAGAGCGAGGCTGTAAGTGTAAAAGCAGTCTTAGTTTTAGCTTTGAGAAGTATTATGGGTTTTTGAACGAGGAATTCACTCTGAGTCTGTAAGTCTGAGTCTTGGGTCATAGTAGTAGTAAGAGGCTCTACAACTGAGTGTGCAGAGGCCTGGTAGAGTCTACAGCTGTGTGTGCAAACCCCTACAACTGAGTGCGCAGGGCGGAGTTGGGATTGTACTTGAACAGAGGATTAATAAAAGATAATTTGAATCTGAAATACTGTGTTTATACTCCTGTTATGTTTATGCATCTTTTTACGGTTTTATAATTGCGCGCACTTGCTACAAATGTTGAATGGTTAATAAGAATTGTTACACTAAAAAATGTCACCATGGCTATTTGCAGTTAGTATGGCTCCATCCACTGTCAAACTATCCTCCTTGGCAAGTCTCATGCCTCTGCTCTCCATGTCATACTTCAAGAAAGAGAGAAAAGTCATTTAAAGTCAATTATCTGTGGTACGCAGTTTCTCTTAGCCTTACTTGCGGGTACGCAACCCAAGTTCACAATACCTGCGTACTTGTACGCTCTGTATGTAAAGGGATGGGTGCGTACTCCTGTAAAGGTCAAAAGGCACAAGTTTCACTCCAAAAAAGTTACTTGTGGTCATTTCTAGAGGCTTCTAGAAGTATGTTTGACGTGTATGAAGCGCCTCCAGATGGTTCATGTATCCCTACCAAAGAGGAACTTATCCCATCAATAGGGGAGCTATCCCATCCAAAGAGGGGCTTATCCCATTGATGGTGGACCTGAATAACTTCCTCTAGAGCACGATAAATACAGGCATTGGGCCAAAGGGAGGGGAGGTTGAAAGCTGAACATTCCTAAGGGTAGATGCTGCTGGAATTAGGACTTCCTTGTAGAAGCTTGTGAGGAGAGATTACCATCTTTACTTGTTTCCATTGGGAGGTGGGTGAGCTGATCAGAGTAAGGGAGAACTCTTGTGGACCCTGGGAGGAGCTTGCACAACACCAAGGCTCAGGTTGTAATGGTTCCTTTTGTTACCTTTTAATACAAATTAGTCCATTCTTCTCAACAATTTGTTATTAATGAGTTGTTTCATATACTCCTTGGTCTAT
Source organism: Pinus tabuliformis (assembly GCA_031772625.1). Taxonomy (NCBI): domain Eukaryota; kingdom Viridiplantae; phylum Streptophyta; class Pinopsida; order Pinales; family Pinaceae; genus Pinus; species Pinus tabuliformis. Next base: position 1,159,150,332 of record CM062819.1, read on the forward strand.
ATGTTAAATATGTTTTATTTTATGTGATATTCAGGTGCTATTTAATCGTTTGATTGTTGGTGAATGCAGGTTTCGAAGTGAAGGAGGAGCTCATCCGGATCAACGGAGCTGGACTACTACAACAGTGTTGGATTACAGGTAGGATCTAAACACTTGATTTCTCATATTGTAAAAGCATATTTAGGGAAGGATTGCTCTTATTTGTCTTGTTTGTCATTAGAGAGTCTTAGGCTTTCTAGGAAGGTCGGTTGTGTCCGCACTAACGACTCTTTCCGCGTGACAAAATGGCGACTCCGCTGGGGAATCCATGAATGTGTTTGAGTTCTTTTTGATTTGATATTTTGATCTGAGAAAAATTGCTTGTTTTCTGATTTTTGATTGTCTAGCTGTCTATTTGGGTGGGTTAGCTTAGAGTCAATTTAGTTTTTTATTTTTCTTAGTCTTGCCAGCAGTACGCAGTCTCTGGGTTTAACACAGTGCGTACTTGTACGCACTGCGTCTTTGTGCACAGTGCGTACCCGCGCCTGTGTGAACAGATGACCTGCGTACCCCTGTCAATTTTGAGAATATTTCAATTTTTGCTTTTTGCTCTTTAGATTTTGTTTTCAATTTGTTTTTACTGCCCAGATCCATCAGTTTACTGTCAAAGATCTTCACCTGAACTTGTCCCGTTAGTGTCGATGGTTTTGGTGGAATTCATAGGGATTTTGCCTTAGGGTTTGATTTTTAACTGGTCCTGTAGTGACTTTGGTGTTAGGGGTTGTCAAACTTTGGATCTCCCTGGTTTTGATCAGTCCTCTTAGGAGTCGGGCCTGTCATAGAAGTCACCCTAGTGAGAGACCTACCTTTGTGTCTTCTCTTTGCGAATCTCGAAAAGTTTGTTTGTTAAAGCCTTGAATTCCATTCTTGAGAAAAAAGAACAAAAAGATTTCGATTTTGTTTTTTGGTTAGTTTATGATTCTGCATGAACTGATCCTTAGTTGCATTTTGACTAAGTAAAACATCTGGGAATCATCCTTGTAGGCTTTTGTCCTCATTATTTTTACTTTTAGGTAAATTTGCTTTTGATTTGCTTTTGGATGAATTTGATTTGATTGTATTAGATTTGTTAAATTCGATTTGATAAAATAGTTTTACATGCTTTATTAACATAGAGAAAACACAAAAATTCTTTTGGAAAAAGTTTGCTTTGGTAGCATTTGTAGACTTTTGGGAGAAAAAGGAAATTTTGTAGAGTAATTAGTGGTCATGAGTAGTGTGTTTTGAAAAGATAAAGAGAATTGTTTCTTTGATTGTCTTTACTAAGAAAGTTGTTTTCTATAAAATTTGCATTTTCCAACTCTCTTACTTAGGAGATTCATTGAAAAGGAAAAGTAGTGTAAATCATCTTAGGTGCATCTTTGTAGTGGTTGCGAGTCGAGTCTACACACCACCAGTTTCATCTCCATCACCTTTTGTCTTTAAGAAAAACCATAAAATTAACGCTTAAAGTAAAATCAACGTAGTAACTTTTATTTACTAGGGCTCTGAAACACCAATTTAGATCAGGCTAGTGTCTTGGAGTAGGAGAGTAATTAACTCTCCAAGACAACAAAACCAAACAAGTAGCTTATCTTGTGATAGAATAAATCCAATTGTCTCATTTGTACTTTGGGAAAGCTCCTCTTAAAGGAGAAGCACGAGCTCATGTCCGAACCAGTGAGGGGATCAATCCTCCCTTGTTGGGAACGACGCCAGACACGCACGTATTACAAACGGTAAACCTCGGATTAACCATTGTCGAGGAGCCAGGGGTCACTTGTCGGTAAACCTTGGATTATTGTCAAGGAACCGGCAAGGGGATTGAGCTTGATACTCTGCCCTTGCGTGCTGTCGGAGTGTAGACTGTTCCCCCAGGTGCATTTGTTGCGGTTGGTAACCTTAGTGACCATTATCTTTAAGATTCTACCGAGGTGACGGTGGAGGGAAGATCCCACTGTATCTGGAGCAGACGTCGGCTAGACTCACTTGGATTTTCTGGGGGGTTCACTTCACTCGAGACGGTTAAAGTGGAGGAACTTGTGCCGGTCTATTCATTAAGCAGGTTGCCGGGGTAACTGTTCCACCCGCCACTTCTGTACTGAATCTGGCGATGTTGGGTTTCATCTCCAACTAGCGTTTTTGGTCTGGAAGGCTACTGTTTGTGCTTGGTTTGACGCCCTAGATTCTTTAGGCGTATGATTCAAATTTGTTTGGTTCTTTAGAGACTTTAGGTGGTTTGCTTTGAGTTTTTACTTTGTTTGCATGTGTAGTAGTTAAAAGTTTTTAACTGTGGCGGAATTACCGAGACAGTCCAGTAGACTTCGGGGCAAGTCTCCTGAGGTTGTTTCTGTGGCCGAATCATTGAGAAGATCCCGTAGACTTCGGGGTGAATCTCCTCAAGAGGTCCCAAGTCATTACGAAGGTTTAAAGGTCCTTGTAACTCCTCCTAGCGGCAGTAGAGTAGGTTCACCAGAAGAAGGAGAGTCTTCGTTGGTGGTCCATCAAGATTACCAAAGTCTAGAAACAGGTTATAATCTTGAAGCAGTTGAAGTTTCTGAGCTTGCTGGTAGTTTTTCATCTACTAGTGATATAGGCAAAGAACCTGAAATATCTGAACCTGTTACTCCAACTTCTAGTGTACCAGATTCACCTAGGGTAGAAAGAGTCATCACCGAAAATCTTCCTACTGGTTTGATAGCTATTGAAGAACTTGCTCCAGAGGAAGAATTAGGCGTATCTACCCTTGAAGATCAACCTACTATTGATCTAAGGGAGCGTGAATCTATCTTTTATAGTCCTCCTAGAAGTACTACTTGGTACCTTTCGTTAACCAATTATTTAGACAACTCAGGGGTAGGTTTTTCTCCACCTCGTACTCCTTTTCCACCTGGAGGCATTTATACTCCTGTAAATATGTCTGGTCAGTCGTCCGTGTTCACTCAATCTCCTGAATCTTTCTTACACGGCGGTCCTTCTGTTCCCACTGGGTATCAGTCACTTTCTGGTACCTTTGCGGGGGCATCTCCTCAACCCATTGATCATGGGTTATTAGCTGGAAACAATGGTAATAAACCATTGGGTGTAGGGTACATTTACATGATGTCAGGTTCAGTTCCCGTTTCTCAACCTCAAGGTGGTCAATTACCACCTGGGGGGTAGCCCCAATTAACGCCTGGGGGGCAGCCTCAAGGTACACAAATTGTGTCTGGGGGGCAGCTTCAAGGTCAGTATGTACCCATGGTACAATACATGCCTCAGGGTCAACCCCAGCCTCAATATGTACCCCAGGGTCAACCTCAGTATCAATATTTACCTCAAGGGTATCAACCCCAAGGGTATCAACCTCAAGGATATCAACCTCAAGGTCAAGGTCAACCCCAGTATCAGTATTTACCCCAAGGTTATCAACCTCAAGGTCAATACTCGAGTCAAACTTATCAACCACCTCAAGGTCAGTCATATGTTCAAGGTATGGGAACTATGCCTTTCAGTTATCAATCCTATCCTCAATCCGGTTATGGGTCTCAGTATCCTCAACCTGTTACGGGTCAATACCCTGGAATGATAGTGTGGGATCCATCACAGGGTCAACAGGTGTTGCAGCCAAGTATACAGTTGGTACCTCAAACTGGACAACCCGTAGTTTCTAGTCCACCCCAGCAACCACAACCTGTCCAGTCAAATGTTCAAACTTCTGTAACTTCGGTAGTTACTCAGCCGCCAATTGCACCTAGTACTCCATCTCAGACGGCTGCTGCAACTACCGCAACATCTACCGCACTTACTTCTGGAGTATCGACAGCTCCGGTTTCTACTGTCTCTGCAACCACTCCTCAGACATCTTTACCATTGTCCGGATCTACGATTCAAACCACGGTCCAGATGCCTGTAGGGTAGCCTGGTTTAAGTACTGTTGTAACAAGTCAACCTCAATTTACCCACCAACAGTACCAGGGACAGTACCAATTCGGTCCTGCTGTCCAACAACCGGTTTACCAGTATCAACCGTATCCTGGGTACACTTATCAACAACCTCAACAACCCCAGTACGGTCCGGTTAATCCTGGTTTTCCAGGAGGATATAATATCCCTAATGTGATTCCTGTTCCTAGTTATCTTGGATATCCTCCTCCTGGGACTGGTCTTGTGACCCAGAGTTTTAGAGATCCTAACCGGCAATTACCGTTTATCGCAACTTTGGATTTACCAGACTTGACGCGCCTAACGAACGATCCAATTTAATATCTTCCGTTCTGGCCGCCAATGCCAAATAAGTTGCCCAGTGATATACCCAAGTTCGAAGGTAAGTCTGGAGAGGATCCATCCAATCACGTGATGACTTACCACCTCTGGTGTGCTTCCAATTCTATCTCGGATGATTCGATCCGCTTACGTCTTTTCCAGCGTACGCTCATTGGTCTCGCGGCCAAGTGGTACATTGAGTTACCACGGGCCTCTTTTTACAATTTTAGCCAGTTAGCTACCTCGTTCCTAACTCATTTTCAGTTGCTGGTCAGATACGATAACGGCACGGAGCTATTAACTTCATTAAAACAGTCGACCTCCACTTACATATCTGATCATATTCATGAATGGAGACGTCGAAGACGTTTAGTGAAAGTTTTTATTCCAGACCAAATCTTAGCTGAATGGTTTGTAAAATCATTATTACCGAAGATTACTGAAGATGTAGCTAAGGCCGGAGTAGTTACTGAGGAGCAAGTCATTGCTCAAGCCCAGTACCTTGACTTAGTTTACACTCAGTCGGGTACGTTACACGAGAAGATCCCAGATCTTCCTAAGTCGAATCAAATTGCTGCTGCTCCTTCGGGATCTCATGCTACTGATGGCATGATTGGTACGGTGAATACTAAAAGTAAGAAGAAATCCTCAAAGAATTCTTCTCCAATAATAACCCTACCGGACTCCCCGACAGGAGAATCTTCTCCTGAAATTACTGCCGATATTCATGCTGTAGAGTCATCTACAGGTAAATCAAAAAACAGTGGTAAGAAGAAAGGCAAGAAGAAGGATAAAGCAAACAAGGCTCCAAAGGAGAAAAAAGAGAAGTCGGAATCTAACGACGAAAAATGCAAACCTCGCTATCCTTGTTTAATTTGTGAAGAAGATCATTTCACAAGAGATTGCCCTCATCGGGCAGAGGTTGTGAAAATCGTTAAGGGTTCCCCAACTCCTGCTGTTTTGAAAGATCCATTTCCGAAGCAGGAGAGTAAAATGATAGGTTCTTCCTCGAGTGCCAGTGAAGAACCCATATTGATGATGTCTCATGTACGGATTGTGACTCGATCGCAAGATTATGGTAGTAAGAATCCTGTTGATGGTAAAGAAGCAGAATCTTCTCATTCTAATCCATCAACCTCAGCTCCCAGTTCCGATCCACTACAGATCGAGAAACCTAACCCGGACTTGATAATTAAACTGCCCGCCAAGGTTATACTTCGAAAGTCTGCTTTCAATCCACATGCGAGAGCAGCTTAGAATTATAACATTGTTGAGGATTTAGCTGTTTCACCCTCAGCAATGTCGGCTTTGGAAGTGCTGCAATCATGCCCAGCACAACGAAAATTACTCTTGTCGGCTATAGGAGCTGTTGATATTCAGGACCCGAACCTGATAATCTTTGATCTAGAAAATAGTACACCGCGTCTCCCTCATCAAATGGCTTTCCAGATTCCAGTGATAGTCAAAAACAGGCCTATTCATCGGACTGTAATTGATGAAGGAGCTTCTACGTGTATTATGTCGATTCAGTGTTGGAGATCGCTTGGTTCCCCTTCACTGAACCAATCCCCGACGATTCTTAAGGCCTTTGATGGCCGTGGGTTCCATCCGTTTGGCATTCTACAGGATTTGCCTATAGGGGTTGAAGGAAAAACCGTTAGTCTGGATGTGGAAGTGGTTGATGCCCCTCTAGACTACAACCTTCTTTTGGGTCGTAGTTGGTATTAAGCTATGACAGCAGTCGTGTCATCGGTCTTCAGAGTTATAAAGTTTCCACATAATGGTAAGATCGTGACGATAGACCAGCTGGCTTACTTTTCATCCGACCCAGCCTCTTCAGAGAGTATCCAACATGTCGGTAAAACGACTATCCCTTACAGGGATGTTGGTGTAGGATTGGTTAAAGATTTCGGTTTACTGGGAACTTTTCCCTTTCCTTCGATCAATGTAGACCCTTCATTCGCATCCATTCATATGATTACTTCAGACACTATTATTTACGATGATCCTTGGATTGTCCCATCTGAATCTGAAATAGACTCCTTCAGTAATGCAATGCCTTTGAGTCCATATGAAATTACTTATGAGGCCGTGCAGTCTTTTTCCGACTCCAGTTCAACCCAATTTGACCAAATGAATGTGGTCCGTGAGGAATCACTTTTCACATCAACCTTAGAACGGATAACGTTTCCCGAAGTTGTGTCATCTGACGAACAACTTCGCGAAATCCTAAGTGTAGACAATCTACCATGGGAAGATCTTCATCATAGATCTTCGTTTTTACCTGAGGCTGATGACTTTGAAAACGATTTTTCATCAATTTTAACAGCTGAATATGTCAAGGACGCTCAGAATCCCATGAAACATCCTGATTCAGAGTTGAATTTGGGAAACATTTCCCAAACTATTGCCATCGACATTTCAGTCAAAACCGGAGTTATTGAAAACATTCATATAGGTGCCTCGTGTACAGATAACGAAATTCAAACATACAAGGTCCTATTTCAAGAATTCCGCGATGTGTTTGCCTGGTCCTATGAGGAAATGCCAGGAATTGATCCCTCCATTGTTGTTCATCAAATCAAGACCTACCCGGATGCTAAACCCGTTCGGCAACGTCTGCGTCAGATACACCCTAGGAAAGCGGCTGCGATTAAAGCAGAAGTCGAGAAGCTGTTGAAAGCAGGTTTCATTTATCCGATCCCGTTAACGGATTGGGTATCGAATATTGTTCCGGTTAACAAGAAACAAGGAACAATAAGAATATGTATCGACTATAGGGATATAAATCGTGCTTGTCCAAAAGACAACTATCCTACACCCTATATCGATCAAATAATTGATGATTGTGCCGGCAGTGAAATATTTTCCTTTATGGACGGTTTTTCCGATTACAATCAAATCAATATTCTACCTGCCGATCAACCAAAAACGGCTTTCATTTGTCCTTGGGGGACATTTGCTTACTGCAAATTACCTTTCGGACTTAAGAATGCCGGAGCCACTTTCCAACGGGCAATGTCTTACGCGTTTCACGACATCAAGCACATTGTGCAACCGTATCTCGATGATTTGCCTGCTCATTCTTTACATCAAGATGATCACCTTGTCCACTTATGCGCTATTTTTATGAGGTGTCAGCATTATCGAATTCGGTTGAACCCACACAAATGTGTCTTATGCATAGAAGTGGGACGATTGCTAGGATTTGTCGTTTCAAAAGCCGATATCCGCGTCAATCCCTCGAAGGTCGAAGCCATCATCAAATTGCCTCCTCCTTCCAGTTTGCGCCAACTCCAAAGTTTGCAAGGGAAAGCAAACTTTTTACGTCGATTCATTCCTAACTACGCCGAGGTTACAAAGGGTTTCACCCGGTTGTTGAAACAAAACGCTCAATTTTCTTGGAATGAGATAGCTCAGAAATCTTTTGATGCACTTAAGCACGCGTTGACCCATGCACCGTTGCTGCATCCTCCCAACTACAACCAGGACTACTTTTTGTATCTCGCCGCCTCCCACTCCACCATTGGAATGGTCTTAGTTCAGGAAGATGAATTCGGGACGGAACATGTGATATATTATCTTAGTAGGACGTTAAATCCCACTGAGCTAAAATATTCGCATGTGGAGAAATTGGCCCTGACAGTTGTTCAGGCTGTCCAGCGTTTTCGTCATTACATTCTCCTCCATAAAACTACAGTGATTTCGGATTGCAACCCTATGATCTATATTTTGACAAAACAATTGCTAGGGGGCAAGTACTCGAAATGGATTGTTATCCTGCAGGAGTTCGATTTGGAGTTTGAGAAGTCAAAGTCTAAGAAATCCTTAGTTTTTGCGGAATTGATGTGGGACTTCCCGCATGCTGACACAGAGACTGTGGCAGAGGAACCCATTGCGGACGAATCTCTGTTTCTTATCAGCACTTTAGATCCGTGGTATGGGGATATAATCGTCTATCTCCAAACCCAATCCTTTCGGCCTGAAGCTTCAAAGTCGGAACGCCGGAATAATCGATTCCAGTCCCAACAATACAGAATTATTGGAGATACTCTTTATCGTCGTGGGGCGGACTTGGTTTTTCGTCGTTGCTTAACTCATGAAGAGGCAGAAAGGGTTTTGAATGACTGTCATTCTGGAGCATGCGGTCATATGTCTGGGTGTGCCACAGCTCAGAAGGTGTTGCGTGCTGGCTATTTCTGGCCATCCATGTTTAAAGATTGTATCATTGCGGTCCGAAAATGGCACAACTGTCAAGTGTTTGATCGCAAGATGCGCGCACCACCTGCTCCTCTCCACCCTATAATTGTCGTTGGTCCTTTTGCTAAATGGGGTATCGATTTTATTACTTGTAACCCTCACTCGGCCGGGGGGCATGCGTATATCATCCTTGCGGTTGATTATTTTACTAAATGGGCCGAGGCGATGCCTACATTCGAGGCAAGCAGCAAAACTGCAGCGATTTTCGTATTCAATCATAGTATTGCTAGGTTTGGTGTCCCACAAGTGATCATCACTAACCATGGGCACCATTTTCGAAACATTATGATGACAGAACTTACAAGCAAGCTTGGTTTACGCCATGATAGTTCTACTCCTTATTATCCTCAAGCAAACGGTTTGGTTGAATCTATCAACAAAGTTCTAGTTATCATGATCCAACGAATCATTGGTATTCATCGGTCAAATTTGCACAACATGTTATTCTCAGCGCTTTGGGCGTATCGAACCTCAGTAAAAACATCAACAGGGTTCACTCCTTTCCAACTAGTTTATGGTTTGGAAGCAGTGTTGCCCATTGAATGCGAAATCCCATCACTTCAAATGGCTATCGAATTACTCCCAGCTACTTCCGAAGAGGAGAAGCGTCTGTTATACTTAGCTAAATTAGATGAGACTCGACGTGATGCTGCTTTGGCAATCGAGACTCATGCAAAAAGGATGAAAGCTCAGTATGATCGTAACGTGACCCCTCGTAATTTTTCGGAAGGAGACCTAGTGCTATTATATGATCAAGCTAACGATAAATTAGGTGCTGGAAAATTCGTTCCCATGTGGCATGGGCCCTACATTGTCAAGAGAAAGCTGGAAAAAGGGGCCTATGAGCTGGTAGATTTTGATGGGGACTCTTTGGGTAAGCCCATAAATGGACTTTACCTAAAGAGGTATTATGCTTAAATGGTGGGTATGGAGATTTAGTTAGTTCTAGTTAGGTTAATTTTCTTTCTAGCTGGTGTGTTTGCTTAGTTTAGGCTGTGTGCTTAATTCAAAGAGTGTGTTTTTGTCGTTATTCTGGCTTATCTTCGTTTTACTCTTGATATTGCAGATGTCGACGCCTCTCCAAACGTACATTGGATTTGCTGATGGTGCTTGTCATAGTACACGGAATATCTCTTCCGCAGCTTGGGTTATCTATTCGCCCTCTGACGAGTTTGTTTCTATGCATGGGGTGAGCCTCGGTCAAACAACAAACAACATTGCGGAATACAGTGCAGTGATTGAATTATTATCTGAATCTATTTCATTTGGGATTCGAAGTTTGATAGTGAGGTTAGATTCTGAACTCGTTGTATTACAGCTTAATAGAGTCTATGCCATTAGAAATCCAGTGTTATTAAGATTGTTTTTGAGGGTGCGTCTCTTGGAACGTGAATTTGATTACATTGAATATCAGCATATTCCAAGGTCTTTGAATACATTAGCAGGTGCAATGGCGTCTCGAATGTTAAATAGACATTCGTAACAATCATAAATGTAAATTTATAAACATTTCATCACACATGTTTAACAAAATAAGCCGGTAATAATGATATATATAGATAGGAGTGTGTCAAAAATATACATCGTCTTCGATCATAGGTTGAAAAACACCTTATGATCGGCAAAAATGATAAGTACAAAAAACCAAAAATGTCATATGTGTCTACAAAAGTGACTAGCTAATCACTGGTGGTGCTCTCTATACGAGACCATTGCCCGCGCTACCCTACACAGGAACCTCCTGAAAGGTCCTGGGACTGCGACCACGTAGTGCTGAAGTCGGATAGGAATGTCATCTATAGTGGTCTCTGGTATATCCGCCGTCAGACGCTCTAGATCATGTTCCAGTTCGGCTAAGGTCTCTGCGGCCGCATCCTGTGGGGCCGGTGCTGGTACAGCTGGTACTCTCCTCTCAAAAGCCCGGAGGTTGGCCGGACGCCGTGGACCTACATCTGCATTTTGAAAATTTGTGTTGTTAGTTTTAAGGCGATATATAAAAAACAAAAAAAAAATACATAATTTAAAAACTTGTGAAAAATGAAATACCTTTGTCGTCCCATTGTTCTCCCTGTGGAAGAACCATGTCCGGATCATTGCGAAAATCCATTCCGGCATACGGAAAGTCCTGAATCGCAAAGACCTGGCCCTCTAGCCAGTGAAAGTAACCATCAGGAAATCGAACAACTGCTGCTCCCTCGTCAGGATGCCGGGCCATTACCGCGACCCATCTCGTCAACTTAGGCTCCCGAGGAGCCCCAACTGGAACTGTAAGATGCTAGGGGATCAACATTGGAACTCTCTATAGGGCAAAGCTCACAACTAAAGGCCCATATCCAAAGGTCTTCAGTTGTCCTCTCTTTGCCCTGGTTAGTTGGCCCTTCATATTGGCCAACACAGCATCGCACCAGTTGAAAATGGTGCCTTGGAAGCAATCTATAGCCATCCGCATTTGGGACCCGGTGGCATGGTGCAAAGCGGCTGTGCCGCAAAGTCTGGTAACAGTAAAGGCTATCACCATAAGTTCAAGTCGGGATATGTATTTGATTTCTATCCCCTTCTCCTGGTTTTGATTGTTGCACCACTCTAGCCGGAGACTAGTAAGGGATTGGCCACCCGGCCTAGTCCCGAATAGAGAGAGTTGCTCACCCCTGTTAGGCAAGCCAGTGAGAAAGTATATGTCGGAGAACTCTATCTCGAGCTGGTGTTCTCCGATGTAAAAGCATTGCTCCTGAATGTTCCACCTTTCAACCAGCCACTCTAAGAATGGCACCTGGGCCCTCATGCCAGGTATGGCCCAGTACTTATAGAGTCTGCATGCCTTTAACGCATCAATAGAAGGTTGATGACCTATTGCGGCCAAATCAACGTCTTCATGCTCTCTTTCACGCCAATCCAGCATGGTGAGTGACCTACACACCAAAAAACAATAGTTAGAATTCATTAAATAAAATTTGGTTGGTTAAAATTGAAGTTTGGGGTTTCAAAATCCGTGTTTCACGGGGTACGCACCCCGCGTTCAGAAGACAGAGCGGCAGTACACAGCTGTCCTGAAGGCGGGCTGCGTACCCCGACCTTTTTCCCATATACGAAAAAGTCGGGGGACGCAGGTCGCCCATGGGGCACCTGCGTCCCCCGAGAAACGCATTTTAAAACCCTAAACCCTCCGAAAAATCAAACTAAAACTTGAAATGAAATTCTAAACGGATGAAATTGAAGAGGAGGATGTTGTGATATACCTGGAAGAGACGGCACTCGATTCTGATGGTCTGATTCTCTGCAAAGTCCACGGGAAGTTTTCTTGTCAAAAGCCCTTTTCTCAACCTCAGCAGTAAAATGGTAAAAATGACATGGTAAAAAGTCTTTTTATAGGTTTTTTGGATGAATGAATGCTAAGTTTGTTTATTTTTCACCATGAAAGGATATTTTTTCAATGTATTTTTTCCCATCTTAAACAGGTATGAGTAATGTGTTGTTTTTGTGCAAGACAAAAGGACTTTAGGGTAAAATCATCATTTTTCACGAACCAAAACATCAGAGTCATCTTTTAAGCTCTTTTCTGACTCCTAAAACATGAAAAGATTGCCGAGCGTTTCTTTTACACTCGTTAAAACGGAATTAAAAGACGGTCCCCTTATAGCTCTTTTCTGACCGTAAAAACAGGAAAAGATTGCCGGGTTTTTGTCGTTTCAAACTCGATACGGAAATAAAACGACGTGTCCTTGATCGCTTTTTACTTTTCAGGTCAGAGACACTAATCATGAAAGTACTCCTTGGTCGCGAGATCAAGCAGTTCTCTCAGGTATTATTTTATACTTTTTCGGGCTTGGGAGACACAAATTTACGAAAAAGTTCACCGTGGAGTCTTCTTTAGTTTTTTCAGACTCTCTAAAAATGAAAAACGTCGAGTTTCTCCTATACTGGACTCATTAAAATTTCACAGTAAAGGACCTGTTCGATTACAAACAGGAACAGACCACTCCTTCTTAGGGTCCGAATCTAAACTAAGTTGGACTCATCCAAAGGATGAGCTTATAATCAAGCATATGTTATCCTCCTCAAGCTTGTAAAAAATAAAGAGGTACTTGCCAGAAATGGTGGGGGAAAAGAGAGAAGAGTGAACCAATTTGTCATCCTTTGTTACAGAAGAACCTTATCACCGCTCTTGAACACGACACTTTTCATTCACCTGGGTTGGGAAATCCTTTCCCTTAAAAGTTGATCAAACCACTTTGAAAGTCTTCAACCGTTTCCGGGTATTAACTTTGGGTCAATCGTCACCAAACCATCTGTCGTGTCGTTATGTGTTCAAGAGGTCTCTGCAAATAAACCATTCATATGCAAAATACTTGTCATCCATTTGACCATCCCTGAGTCAGTCCTTACAGCAACATTTCTTCAACTTGAACAATGATTTCGTGTTGTGGGCTTACCTGCAACGAGTCGCTTTCTATCGACATCGGCACTTTATCTAGAAAGATGACTTAGAAATCGACAGTACCTTGAAGTATGCATGCATCAATGGCAGGTTTCTCGCCTTTGACGACAGTTTACATCATTGACTTTCGATCGAAGGATTCCGTGACATGTTCGACATCAACTCATTCATTCACATTTCATGGATTGTACTGGGTACTTTGAGAACCATTGACATCACTGGTGATCTCTCTCACACTTGTTAACAGTTTACATCATTGACTGGTAATCAAGTGGTTTCTACCATGCTCGACATCAACTCATTTATTCGCATGGATAGAATCGTACCAATTCGGGAAATAGAAATGAAGACCCTGGATCTAGTTTCCACCATCTAGGCTGCGAGGAGTTTTGTATTCATTATACAGTAGACTAATCATAAACAGATGGCTGCGTCCATACTGTGTCTACAAAAGTCTATGATTGTGATGTACTGCAAAATCATTCTTGTATCAGAGCAGTAGTTAGATTGTTAGTTAAAGTTTTCAATCTGAGTATGGGAATGCCTACCTCAGCGATGATATCATCTTAAATATGTATTTTGTGTTGAATATTTGCAGGTTCTGACCGGGTCCTCCGCAAGATACTCCTTGAAATGATAAAGTACTTCACCCTTCCTAGATCATAAAAACCCTAATCTACTATAGGCTTCGCACTTTAGGGGGCAATCTGTTACACTAAAAAATGTCACCATGGCTATTTGCAGTTAGTATGGCTCCATCCACTGTCATACTATCCTCCTTGGCAAGTCTCATGCCTCTGCTCTCCATGTCAAACTTCAAGAAAGAGAGAAAAGTCATTTAAAGTCAATTATCTCTGGTACGCAGTTTCTCTTAGCCTTACTTGCGGGTACGCAACCCAAGTTCACAATACCTGCATACTTGTATGCTCTGTATGTAAAGGGATGGGTGCGTACTCCTGTAAAGGTCAAAAAGCGCAAGTTTCACTCCAAAAAAGTTACTTGTGGTCATTTCTAGAGGCTTCTAGAAGTATGTTTGACGTGTATGAAGCGCCTCCAGATGGTTCATGTATCCCTACCAAAGAGGAACTTATCCCATCAATAGGGGAGCTATCCCATCCAAAGAGGGGCTTATCCCATTGATGGTGGACCTGAATAACTTCCTCTAGAGCACTATAAATACAGGCATTGGGCCAAAGGGAGGGGAGGTTGAAAGCTGAACATTCCTAAGGGTAGATGCTGTTGGAATTAGGACTTCCTTGTAGAAGCTTGTGAGGAGAGATTACCAAATTTACTTGTTTCCATTGGGAGGTGGGTGAGCTGATCAGAGTAAGGGAGAACTCTTGTGGACCCTGGGAGGAGCTTGCACAACACCAAGGCTCAGGTTGTAATGGTTCCTTTTGTTACCTTTTAATACAAATTAGTCCATTCTTCTCAACAATTTGTTATTAATGAGTTGTTTCATATACTCCTTGGTCTATATGTTAAATATGTTTTATTTTATGTGATATTCAGGTGCTATTTAATCGTTTGATTGTTGGTGAATGCAGGTTTCGAAGTGAAGGAGGAGCTCATCCGGATCAACGGAGCTAGACTACTACAACAGCATTGGATTACAGGTAGGATCTAAACACTTGATTTCTCATATTGTAAAAGCATATTTAGGGAAGGATTGCTCTTATTTGTCTTGTTTGTCATTAGGGAGTCTTAGGCTTTCTAGGAAGGTCGGTTGTGTCCGCACTAACGACTCTTTCCGCGTGACAAGAATATTGGGTATATACAACTAAGTTAAGATCTATAATAATAGCACAGTAAGGATAAAGGATCTAGACAGCACCTCTTCATGCTCTTTATAGAGCTGCGTGGAAGTATTCACACAAACTGCGAAGGACAGACGACTGTGCAGAGTAGTGCAAGCGCGCAGGATCGGTTCGTGATCTTCCCAGACTTCATCAAGACATCCCTAGAGTGTGGAAACCTAGTTCCAACACCCTCCCATACTACCTCGGGTGAGAACTCAGTTCGTGCACCACGGACTGTTTCCGAAAGGGCCAGTAGTATCTGGATTTTCTTGGCTAAACTCACTGCTGAACCTGGGTCAGACCCCAAGTAGCAAACATTCTCCCAATTTTTTGTGAACTATCCCACATACAACAAGGATTTGTATGCCTTAGTTCAAGGTGTGAAGAAGTGGAAGCACTATTTGATCGACAATGATACCATCATTCACACAGATCCCTAGCCCTTGTAGTACCTTCAGTCATAGGCCAAGCTTCAACAAGCACATCTTCTTAGATGGATGGGATTCCTTTAACAGTTTCACTTGGTAATAAAACATAAGAAGGGCACCAGCAATAAAGTGTATTATATTATTTATCTCCCTCCTATTTTTGCATTTATAGCTTGGAAAAATTCCTCTTCATCTTTCAAAATTTATGTTGAACAATATGTCAATGATGATGATTTTAAGGAGGTTTATGCAAAGATTCATCATGGATCGTAGGTTGACAATTACCATTTGTAGGGAAGGTTTTTTTATCACCTTTGAAAACATTGTATCCCCAACAATGAACGAATACCTGTAATTAGAGAGGCACATACCTCTCTTGTGTTGAGTCATTTCAGTGTAGGGAAAACGTTGTGTCATTTAGAGAGGTTGTGTTATTGGCATCACATAAAAAATGTTGTGACTCAATATGTAAAGGGATTTGTGTTGTGATCAGTTAACAAGCCCACTAATGGAAAATTAGGGCTCTACACACCACTCCATGTTCCGAGTCATTCATGGGAAAGTGTGTCAATGGATTTTGTATGCCATTTTCCTTTGTCTAGGAGAGGTAATGACTACTTTTGTGTCATTTTGGATTGATTTATAAAAACATGTGTATTAATTCCTTGTAAAAAGAAGGTCACTATAGAGGAGAGTGATCATCTCTTCTTCCAATTTGTATGGCTCCACTTTGGTCTTCCCGCATCCATTGTGTTTGATCGAGACTCTCACTTTCTTGGAGATTTTTGGACGAGTCTGTGGAGAATGAAGGACCCCAATTTGAAGAGGAGCACGAAATTTTATCTACATACTGATAGAGAATCATAGGTTGTCAACCACACAGTGACACACTTATTCTAAGGCTATTGTGGCAAGAATCACAAGTTGTGCGATGAGAAGCTTCCTTATGTACAACATGCATACAACTTGGCAATGCATTCATCCACTCCGAGCTCACTATTCGAGACATTCTTTGGATATTTTCCAAAGGATCCCTTAGACATGGTCTTTGGAGAGATGAAGGTTCCAGTGGGCAATATGATAGGGATAAAGTGCGGAAGTTAATTCATTGAATTCAGATGATTCACCAAGAAGTGAAAGAGAAATTAGAGAAATGTTAAGCTCAATACAAAGGCCAACATGACAAGAACTAAGTCAATCACCAATTTCAGGTTGGAGATAAGGTGTGGCTCCACATCAAATAAGACATAATGGAATGGAAAGGAAAGAAGTTGCGACCAATCCAATATGTCCCTTCCACCATATTAGAGATGATTGGAGACAATAATTTTCATCTCGATTTGTCAACATACATGCAGACGTACTCAACAGTGAACATTGAAAACTTTAAGCTTTATGAGTCTCCTTTGATCATCGAAATTGAAAAGGTTGGACAGGTTCCTACAGTGGGTGATTTTGCACCAGAATACTTGGAAAAGCTATTAAAAGACATCATTCTTGAGTTGAAGACCAGAACTTCATGATGGGGAGATGTGGAGTACCTTCATATTAGCTTCAAAGGAATGCATCCAAGTCTAACTTGATGGAAGGAGAAGGAGAAAGTGAGGGAAAAATTCCCTCACTTTCCAATTGAATGATGAAGCTTTTGGCAATCCAAAAGCTCGTTAGTGGGGAGGAATGATCCAAGTGGATCCAAAAACACAAGTTCCCTTGGAAATAACTCAAAAATCAATTTCATCAGATGGAAGTGAAACCAAAACCAAATTGTAGTACTCGTCGCCCTAATTCCAATGGTGTAAATGACACTCAAATCCAAGTTCATATGCTCAATTTATAGTTGGTGAAAGTTATGGTCAAACTGGGCCAAGTGGCAGTCAATAACGAGGAAAAAAATTGGCAAAGGGACGATGCACAGAATTTGGCGATCAAAATAGGTGAATTTGTCACCTACTTAGTTTTGTCATTGACCCCTAAAAATCTGGCAGAAATTGGGGTCGGTTCATTTATTTAAAAATTAAATAAAAAAAATAGCGATCAATGGGTCCACAGTCAAAACTGGCCAACCACACTGGTTGTTACCAATGTCATACCGTATATGCTCCGATAGGTTTCGAACCCACCCGACTTAACCATCAGCCAGTCCACTAGTCGAGCAACAGTGATAACCAAAAAATATAACAGAACAAACCAACGCGCCATATGGGGGTCGGTGGGGTTGGAACCCCTGACCACCCCACTCAAAATATAACCATTTTCCAACCCGCTATCCCATTGGGCTTTGAAAACTCCACCCCTCCTCTCATATAAAAACTTGTGTTTTCCATTCGAATAGATTGATGGAGGAGTGGATCAGTGGAACCCTAAGTGGCCAAGAGGATTAGAACCATGAGTGAGGGATCCGTTAAGATGCTGAGAAGATTCCCGTAGAGGATCAAAGGTGCCAGGGTTAGAATTTGATAATTTTATAGTCATTTTTGCACATTTCCATGCCAGGAATCCAACCTTGTAGTCAATTTCTCCTTTGGAGGTCTCCATTCTTCATCCATGACAAAGATTGGAGGTATAAGGGTCATTTTCCACATAATGAAAGAAGGCCTCCCCACTTTGAGCAGGGCCCACAGACATATCCCACATTTGGTGAACTCTGTAATCAAACCATTTGTGTGCCTTTGATCTCATGGTTGCTTTATGATTTCTTCTTCTTTTTCGTGTGTTAAGTTACTTGGTTAATATGCTCTTTTATATGAAATTATGTATGCATCCTTGAAGTTAAAAGATCTGGATCAGTTCCTATAACTTCTTTTTGTGCCACTCTTCAATGATTCTCTCCCTCCACAATGCCCTAAAGTCCCTTTCCTTTCTCAACTCTTCTTGATTCATTATAGTAATCCCTTCATCCTCCTTCAACAACATGAGCTCCCTTTCCCCTAATTGATTCCCATAGTACAAGTAACTTAAGCTTCCATTTAATTTGGCTAAAACTCCAACAAGTTGTCTTATCCTAAGAGTATCTTAATCCAAAGTGGGATTTCCTTTGGCAGCCACCCTCGCATTCTAAGCTTGAATATAGCCTCTATGCAGGAAAACCACTTATGCTTTTCAGCTGCAAAGGCAATGATATATCGTTCAAGAATTGTGCTAACGCATAAATCAGAAACTCTTGTTAGTTATTCATCCAACCAATGAAGATCAACCAGATCTATTATTGCCCAATCCCTACACAACCTTGGTCATATGGGAACCATTTATTTATGGTAATATCGAGTCATCCAATTTTGTAACTTCTCTGTAAATTCACACCAAAATATTTTGTACTGGTTGCATGCAGGTTCAACATATAAATTTTATTCTTTGACCCAGTCTAGATTCTTCTTCCTCAACTGTGAATATTGAAAAATAAAGTGGTCAACCTTTTTATGCCACCATGTTTGGATATTCCAATGAACATACCATGGTCGCATGATCTAAATCCCCCTTCAAGAAACTTGAGGTCATGGAAACAAAACCATTTGGTGGCAAGAAAATTTACTTTAAAGCTAACCCAGGGTTCGACTGAGGGTGCCAACAAAAAGCTTGTGTAGTCTATCACTTCGATGGCATATTCATTCCTTCTAAAAGGAAGAAGAGTCTCACCCAAGATGAGCTCAAAAGATCGAAAGAAAAAGGGGATTTGTATATGCCTATTATACAAATTGAGCAACTATCACAACATTCATTCTTAACCATTCACAATATGCATTCAGTAGGGAATTTAACATAAGCATAAAATTTTAAAGGGGCCCATAAATTACATAGAGAGACGCCAGAAATCTCGTATTTCTTATATTAATTACCATCAGAAAACAATTACATTACAAATATTAGAATTAAAACTTCTGGTAGTTACAGACTTGCGCGCAGTATCAAAATCTACTGGAAACACATAACCAAAACATTAAAAATCTATATCTCAAAGCAAAACAACTCTAGACACTCAACCCTATCTAATCCTCAACCTCAATTTGAATTTTGTAGCAATCTCTAAAATTATTACTTGTTTCCTTCTGTTTTCTTTTTAACCATGCTTTCTTGCTTTGATACCTCGCTCACTTGATCCATGGTTTTCAATACCTAGGGAAATCATTCTGGTTTTCTATTTGATTGTATCAAAATATCAAAATCTGCTCCTAGTTCTTTGGCACGCTGCCTTGTTTTCCGCAGCGCAAGTTCTAAGCCATATCACTATAGTTTAGTTTTCCGATAGTTTATCCAAAATTTCCTTCATCACATTTATCCTTCCAAAAACAAAGGACCCAACAAGGCCCAATAGTTAAATGAAAAACTAATGCCTTTAAAATGGTAAACATTAATTATTCCCCATGGGTACATGTGGAAGTAATGATAGTGCCTCATGATTTTCCTATGTCTAACGAGTAAGGCACAAATTAATTAGATACTTATAGAAGCATGAAGAATGTAAAAGGAACCTGACAATAAAGAAAAATAAAGGGCTTTAAAATCCTATCCAAAGATAGAAGCAAACATTTGAGTACTATTTCCATCATTTGATATTTCACTTTAAATCATAGTTTGATAGGAGAAGAGACATAGAAATTGTAAAGGAGAAAGAGCAACCTGTAAATCACCATAATGGACCATAATGTATCATAGCTCATCTATTGTGAATTTTGACACACCATCATATCTCATAATTCAATAACTGGTTTAGTGATCTACGGATTTGGCATTGTGCTATTTGATATTTAAGAAGAAAGACACAATACATCACTTATCTAGAGATTTTACCCTTGTTAGATTCCTATAGGGAAAACATTGTGTTCATGGTAATATATTGTTTTTTTATGCTATAATTGTATTTTTTTCATGATATGTTAACAGTATTTTGTTGTGTTTTATGTTTTATAACATAATTAAATATAAGAAAAAGAGTGACACAAATTTTTATTGTTTTAAAATAAAGTTTTAGATATTTCTAGTCAGGTAAGCATTAGAATCGTCTACTACAACATATTGATCAATAAGAAGCCAAAATATTTCACACGTGCAATGTTATATTTATAAATGGAAGAAATTTTGAGCTAAGTGAAGATGGTTCCCATTGTCAAAGGTGTGAGGGAAGGGTTGGTATGCCACATTTTTACTATGTAGAGATAGTTTCTAAAGTTTAAGAAGAGACAACTTGACCTATAAATAATAAATTTGTTTAAGGATAAAATGACGTAGTGATGCAATGAAATGGCAATTAGAAGTGAAGGGATGAGTACTTGCTAATATATTGGAAGAAGGATCTTACAAGTAAAGATATATTGAAGGAAAGCTTTGGATATGGCCTCCTAAAATACAGGAAAGTGGAAAGTATAATAAAAAAGAACCTTTCCGTTTCCTATGTTTCGTGGAGTCCACTCAACCATCTTGCACTCTAAGGAAAGACAACCACTCCATACTAATAGTCTACATAAGGGCTTCCTCTTACCAAACCTAGTGATTTTATTAAAGATGAAGTGAAATTAATGTGATGAGTATGAAGAGAGGTTATGCGTTGTGAGAAAATTCAGGACGATAATAATCCTATATATAACCCTTGATATCCTACTCACCATACAAAAAGCTTTAAAATATCTAAAATAGATGGATATAATGAAAGGAGTTGAGTTATGTATATAACCTCTTGTGTAGATTATTAAATGCTAGTATAAATTCCTAGTGCAAATCTTGAGGCTAAGGCCCAAGTAGTGAAAGTAGTGAATGTCTAGGTATGTATTTTTGATAAATATGTTTTTAATGAACCTTAAGATAAAATTTCCATGGTAATCTCAAAGAAATGTAAATAGTTTTTCAAAAAATAATATGATGGTCGAAGTTTAGTTGCAAAAGAGAAAGACAATGGTTATCAATCCAATAGAGGGGAAGAGAAAAATGGGTTCAAGGGGTTGAAAAATAATCCTAAGCTTCCGAGGTTGTCTAAGTATTAAAACCTTCATATTTTTATCATCTTATTTATTTAAATACCCAACCACTGATAATTTAATGCATGTTGTGGTTAGTGTGAATGTCCACCATCCATAGCTATGAGAGCATGTTGATTAAATTCAAGTGTTGAGGAGTGTGAGCTACTCCATTCCATATTGATTTGAATCTTGTGAATATCCAAACAATTGTTTTCTTGTGCACTAAGAGAGATCGAAACTTGTGTTAGGTTACAAGTAAGAATCGACTAAAAATGTTGGAAGTGTTAGAGTTGTGAAAAATAATGTTGGATAGTTTGAAGAAATTAAAAAATGTTCATTTTTACAGCTGGGACATTAACAATTTGTGTTGCACTTATGTAATATATTAGTTTTTACCTTTTAGATGTGTTTGATCAAACATTAAATAAGTTGATATAGTAATAGAGGTAAATGAAAGAGAAAAAATAAACTGAAATCATATAAACACATACCTTGTACATTTCAACATTTCGATATCAATAATCTTCTTCTTCATCCAACTCAACATCTGTATCATTTAGTTCTAAAGTGATGTTAAAAGAATTGGCCATGTTAGCATCATCATAAATTTCATCATTTCAAATCATATAATCATCTTAATCTATATCATCATCAAGAACATTTTCTCCTACATTTGGTTCAACCTCTTTAAGTTCTTCATCTGACACATCATCGATAAAATCATCATCCAAAACATTGTCTCGAACATCTCCTTGAACTTCATAAACATCTTTGCCTGACACATTAGCTAAATTCTCCTCTACATCATATTCTTCTTTAATAGCATATTCTTCCATTACATTATACCTTATCATCCTTCCTCTTGGATTATATCTAACAACAAATCACCAACCACCTCTACCTAGAACCTATGAGTAAAACACTTGTTCGCATTGGCTTAGAATACCATAGGGCTCTTATCCTAACTCAAAATTCCTTGCAATAATCATGATAACTTTGTTAGCACATTGATTAATAACTCTATTGGGATCATATTCGTTCATACATAGCCTATTCTATCTGATGCCGAATAGAACCGATTTGAAAGATTTAATGTCACATTCGAGTATATCTCCCAAATACCCATACTATTGATGTTTAAATACTTATAGATGTCTTTCAATTCTAGAGGAAACATTAGTAACATAAATACTACAGTTATCCCATTATCAAAAGTTTTACTTATTTCATCCAACTTTTTGATGTGAATTCATGGCCATTGCACCACATAGCCTTGTGGTGTTTCAACTACAATATGCCAAAGATGTAAAAAAATCATTATCAATTGATAAACATATTTATGCTTACAAATTATGTAGAAAAAAAATTCACTCCGTAGAAATCAATATAATATTAAGAAAAACTAAATAGTATGGGTGAATATGCTTACATGCTTATCTTCTAAACGATATGCTAAATCAATTTCCCTTTATGTAATATTGGTATCTCGGTTATATTCAACTTCTTCGACCAATGTAGCCACACCATCCCATGATAAGCTACTTGTTGTACCAGCTACAACCACCCTCCAAATTTTTTCCCATGCTTCATTTTGGAGCCTCCCTTCTAAACCACAACAACTCATCTTGCACTCATCTAGGTAATTGTGATTTGATTGAGCCCTCTCCTTTCCATATTGGCTTTTGTTGGCTTACTTGGTTTGTTTTCTAAGCCACAAGCTGATATCTTGACTTGGTTTCCATCCAATTATGGGATTTCCTTATAGAATTATGCAATCCTTTAGGGAAACCTAACTTTCTCTTGGGAATTGCACTCTCCAAGATGACAGTGAGCCTTGAGAACAAGAATTTTTTAATGCTAGTTGATAGCCCACCTTCAGCTACGAAATTTCACAGAGCATGAAAGGCAGCCCAGAGCCACTCAGCCCAAAAATTGTGTAGAAGCCTTTCTGCTCAGAAGCTTCCCAGTGCATGAACCAAAAAGTTGCCCAATTCCTCCCAGAACAGTGCAATTTCTCTGGGAAATGTACGACATCTTTTACCAAAAAATAAAAGAAAAATAGTGAAAAAGAATCCATAAAATATAGGGATCTATTTTTAGAAATCTAAAGGAAGCACTTGATTTATTTTGGGAACTTCTGTCAAGTGTCATTTTTCCTTGATTTTTGGCCTTCACATCATAAACGCTAAATTGAACAAATATATTTAATCGATGCTACAATATCTCATCTTCACATTCGATATTGGAGCTCTGGAATTCTCTAGAAGATGAAGGAACCTTCGGTGCGATCATCGTTACTTTTCCGGGTAAGTTTTTCCTTTCTAGTATTTTGCTACTTTTTCTGTCACTTTTGATTGTTTAGCTTATGAGGGTGTTGCTTCAGTTGTTTCTTTGAACAAATTCTGGTGTTGTAACTTGTTTTAGTTTGTAGAAGTGTTGTTGCAAGTTTTTCTTTGCCTTTCCCAAGTGTCGCATTCATTACCATGTTTTTGCACTAACGGTCTCCATTACAGTGACTCTCTTCACATGCTTAATTTTCCTTTAGTTTGATTGATTCCTACACTTTTTTCACTTGCATGCATCATCACTCAGTAATATCCACACTCAACATCACATCATCCTTTAGATCTACTTGATTTCACACTCCCCTTGGGTAGATCTAGGCTCTCCTTGCCCGAATATCTCTTTTCCTTGCATGCACTGTGCATTATAGGAGCTCAAGGCCTCTATCTTGGCTTCTAGAATTGCATAGAGGTTGTATTGGCCTAGCTCCAACTATGCACTGCATAATTCTAGGATCCACCCTCCCAGCTTGTCCACTTAGATTGCGCAATGTGCAATCTCTCCTCGCCCTGGCCCAAGACTGAATTGTGCATTGTGCAGGTCCCACCAATAAGCCCTCTCACTGATTTTTGGGACTGTGCAATGTGTAGTTCCAGTAGGCACCCAGTGACCTCTATGAACTAGAATTGTGTAGTTTGTCTGATCACGAGCCCGGTTTGTTGCTTGGTCTTTTCTTGAAGTTTCTTTTGGTTTTAAGGTAACATTTTCTTGCCATGAGTGTCCTATCTATCTCTAGGTACAATAGTTGTTGAGCATCTCTCTAGTAGTTATAGTTAGCATCTCCTCAAAGAGAGTTTCATCAAAGGAAATAGTTGAAAGCAGTACTGGGGAAGAAGTTGAGTAGACATGAGTTAATATACTAATTTATGCAGACACTGAGTTGTTCATTGAGAAGGGTACCACATTAACATTGAAATAAAACAAGCATAATTTTGCAGAGGACTTCGAGGAATACTTAGACGATCGACAGGTTTACCTTCGCATCCACCGGTCATGATTATACAAGTAAGCATGCAAGTACCCTGTCTTCCCATGTGCGAACATTATTAGATGGATTATCTCACCCATAGATCCAGAGACTATGACATTAAGTAATGTCAATGGGATAGATATTGCCACATTCAAGGTGGATAACTCTCAGCATATGTATCATTTACCTCAACCAGTGAAGCGCATGGACACACTTTTCTATGCCACTCATAACATTGTGAATATTAGAGATATCATCAAGTGCTAGGTGAAAGAGTCATCAAAGTTTAGACAAACACCCAATCATGTTTACAAGACAAAGTCTCTTAGGAAGGCTTATTAGTTCTTGATCATCTTTGCATGCTGAATATATGGTTAAGAGAAAAGAGAATCCTTTCCTGAAGGCTGGGTAGTTATACTAGACTAGTTGGTGAGTGATGGGAAGCCATTCAACTAGTTGTACTTTTTGGGCTCATCAGTTGAATATCCATGTGACTAACACCCAGAATCCACCTAAGAATGAGCAAGTGAGATTCTACATGCCCACATATTTACTTGACGCAATCTATGCCTAGCAGTATCTTCCTGGCATGATTTGGGCATGGACACCTAAGGAGATTGTCATCAATGTTTATTGCAAGTTGTTTTCTGACTGCAGTTATCAAGGAGTGATGGAAAATCTAGCTGACCATTCCATCATCCCATTGTACAAGCTAATCTTTGAGTAGGATCCACCTTGCATGTCCCAAGAAGAAATGGAGGCAATAGTGAACATCGCATATTGTTATGCCTTAATAAGTGGCGCCTTCATCAGAGTCTATAGTGGAGAGGAGCCTCTGCATGTTCTACCAAGGTATGAAATTGACAAGTTGGTTATGCAAGAGGTCTCATATCACCTCTCCATAGGATTGTCAATAGCACTGCATAGGAAGAAGATGGCACCATGTCCTGCTCTTCCTTTGTGGATTGGATTGTACGAGATTAAGAGCTTGAAGGATACAAATGTCAAATATGAGGAGATAGTAATGTTTGAGTTTGACACCAAAGACTTCAATCCATATGATCCTCACAGTATTTATAAGAACTAATGTGTGAGAGTGTACTTTCCATGGATCCACAAGACATTTCACTGGCACAAGGAATACCCTTGGAGGTACTGCTACAATGCCTCCAAAATCCACAAGGCGGTCAGTATAGCAACAGCTTGGAAATCCACTCTATAGACAACAGGAGGATAGCAACAAACAACAACAACAGTAATAGGTATAAACCCAACACAGGACATGGGAAAGAGGAAGATTGCCAAGAACCCAGAGGCAAATACAAGCTGCAAGATGATCGAAAATCCTATCATGGAGAAAGCATCTTTGGCAGCAAAGGAAAAGAGGGAGCAACAGATAAAGAGAGAAGAGTGAAAGAAGAGACAAAAGAAGAGGTTGCAGTAGATAGAGAATAATTTGAAAAAAGAAAATGAGGTAAGGAGGAGAGAAAGAGAAGAGAATAAGAAACAGGAAGAAGGAAAAAGGCAAGGCGTGATGACAGAGTAAACAACGCCTATACAGGTTGAGGAATTAGAACAACTGACAATGGAAGAAGAGGGTGAATAGTTGCAGGATCAGGAGCTTGCTCAGCAGATTTAGCAACTCATTGAAGTGACAAACATGGAGTTGAAGAAGGAGCCATAAAATGAAGACACTGACCTTATTCTACGAGCGCCAGAGATCACCTCTCAGTCTCCACTACCTCTAGTGTCAAAAATAGGCTTGAGCGAACAAGGAGAATTTATTCTCGTTGATGATGATATGGTCATGGATGTGTACAATCTATCATTTGATGAGTTGCAAAAGAGGATTGTACACACGTGAAGGAAGCACTTCCCAAATGATCATGTATCACCTGCATACATTAAGGAAAGGATGATTGTTCTAGACATTAGAAAGCATCCAATATCCCTTCTTGATGCTTCCTTGGCCTATGCAGGAGTAACGAGATCAAATTTTAAGTTCCTATTGGCCGAGAATGAACAAATGGTAAAGAGCTTGCAGCCTGTGAAGAAAGAGGTAAAACAAATTCAAGTACAAAGTGTAGTTTCTACAATGGGAGAGATGAGGAAAGTCATACTCGTTGAAGTATAAACACTTGAATCTACCATGCAGAAGCTCTATGATGGATTTTTCAATGTGCATAAAGTAGGTGTCTGTGTGCATGGCTTATAGCACTAGATAAAAGAGTTTGTTTAAACTCTCAGGAACATACATGTTGGCATTGCCCATGTGCAAGAGTGTAAAATGTGGTACAAATGGGCCCCGCCTCACTTGCCGAAGAGGATGAAACCACGGGAAGAGTTGGAGAAAGAAAAGGTCTAGATGTTGATCTAGAACTATGAGCAGCTTGCCCCATTTGTCAGTAGCATACAAGCCTCATATGCGCGGTTGTACAAGAGTTTGTATGTCATGGTGAGAATTCATAGGATCCCATCAATCGTTTCCCTTACTGAGGCTAGACCCAAGAACCATATCTGGAAAGAGATTGATGGGTACATGGAGTAGCTAAGGTGAAAAGCCACCAGGGATGACTTGGATCTGAGTGCACATAACATGCAGAAGTAAGTTGGTGGTCCTGTCATGGTCAACACCATGATGCACATGCTTCAGGATGACTTGGATACATGTTCCAAGACAATATACCCAGATGTTGTGGAAGGAAGAGTCTGCTATCACTAAGACACCATCAAGAAGTTTCGGGACATCGTCACACAATACCATGATTGGCATCAATATGTGACCAAGAAGCACCAAGTGGATGTTGCTAGGCTGGTCCTTCCCCAAAATTCAGAATCATAGTGTTTTGTCTTGTTAGGTTGTCTCTAGCCTATGTTTTCCTACATGGGTACATGTGGAAAATGTAATATTATTTGTAAATATGTTGTAAGTGAAATTCCAAGTGTCATTAGTCGAATGTGAAAGGTCATCATGTCATGTAATGAGTTATTTGTAGAGAATTTGAAGAGTTGTGAGGGTAGTTAAAGAGTCACAAAGGGGAATGTCAAGGATCACCCCACCCTTTGTTATAAATAGAACCTCATAACTCATAGAACAGTGTTTTGGGAGCCAATATTTTGGCTATGCTTAGGCTTAGTAAAGGCTTGAGAGTATTGTGATGAGCCTTGGCTTCTCCACAATGTAGAGAAAGTATACTTCTTTGGAGGAGCAGGTATTCATGATTGTAATGTTCCACTGTTGGGGCTAGTGGTCACCAATGGTGTATGTATGGATGGAACTTTCACTTATAATATAATAACAAAGCCAACACGCTTTCATGCATATGTTGTTATTATAGTTGGACTATTTTGGTTTCTTTAAAAATGTATGTTGTTTAATGTACACATTTTCTTATGAACTAATTTATATTCAATTGTATGAATCTTGTTGAATGTATGTTGTTGGATTAACCCATCACTTTAATTTTTGGACTATTATGCATTTTAGCTTGTGATGTCATACCACTAATGTGTTCCTTTCAAGCTGCGTACTATTACAGGCTTCTAATGAGCACACTCCCTTTCCCCTTCATGTGTCAGAACCTTCATGCATCGCACTTGACTCTTCGCGGTGTTACACAACATTTTGTCACTATCCCTGTACTCCCTGTTCCTTGATCCTAGAGGACCTCTACAGTGAACCCCAAATTCTTTTCCTTCATGAAGAAACTCCCATTATGTCCCTCTTCATGAGCAAATCAATTCCCTTTTGCACCATTTCCCTTGAAACTTCTGTTTTTCCCAGTTCACAAGACCAACGCTAATGACCTTTGTCTCCCCCGTGCCGATATGTAGAGATTAGAAATATCGCTCGCACGGATGGAGGGACTAAGCTGTGTTCCAGTTGTACCGGTCCTATTTTGGAAAAAATTTTAAATTAGGAGCCAAAGCTTCCAGCTCTGGAATCTTCATAACAAAAGTCTAGTAAATGGTTTGGCCAGATGGGGTTGAGGATGTCAATTTGGGCTCCTTTACCCTATGATGATGTAACTACCTCAAGGGATAAGCCCTTATCCCATGAGAAGAGGATCCATCTCCCATCCATTTTTCCTATATAAACCTCCCTTCTTCCCAAGCACATGCTAGTGTTGATATTGGTGTGCTTGTGCTATTTTGGTTTGGAGTAGAAAACAAGCTATTACTAGTTGTAGATATCTAGTTATGTGAGGGAGAAGTGTGATTTCGTTTGGAGTAAAGACTAAAGGGAAGAGCCTTAAAACTATTGTTGATTGAGGCCATCATGAAATGCTAGCAGAAGTGTGTGGGAACTTGGTCTTGTCAGAGGAAGACTGCAATGCTAAGACAAATGGTTGTAATCCCTCTTTTATATTAATATATGCAACTATCGATTGATTTCCTACATGTTTTGTCATCTTACATATTCAGGGTTTAATTTTTCTTGACTTGTTAAGTAGGTTGAATTACAATTTGTCTAGTATCACGTTTGTTGTTTGATGTTGTTTACTTGTTTCAAGTGCTTGAATAAGGAAGCGAGAGATAGCTGGAGCGAGCAAGCAAGGACATCATCAAACAGGATAAGCGAACTAAGAGGTAGGCCCTCTTAAATGGTCCTAACCTAAGGAAATATTCCATAGAATGTATCTGTTGTGGCTAGACCCATTATCAGGCTAGAGGAATTTGTTCATGTCCGCACTTATAATTTTACTTCACCACAAATTGGTGACTCCACTGGGGATCCCAATCCTTTTGTTTGTCTTGGATTTCATGATTTTATGAGAACTTTCTAGTTCCACTTTTTCCCTTTGGTTCTGTTTATTTTCTCCTGCTTACCGGTCTGAGTCTAAAATTCATAGTAGTAGATTTGGTCCCTGTTTCAATTTTTTTTTATTTTTTCCTTAGCTCCCTAGATTAGCACGCTTAATTCGATGACAGTCACATCGATCAGCATGAGTTGCTGAGAAACAATTGCACCGACTAGACTCTAGTGCTTGTTTTTAGTTAAGCAGTCGAGCCGATGCCTGTAAGTGAAGATTAGGGCCTGGCCCCAATCTTGGCCAATGTGTTCTGCTCTTGTGGTTTTGACCCTGTAAGCCTTTTGGACCATTTTATCCCTGATTAGGAAGCTACTTTTCATTTGGTTTTGTTTGCTTGTTGGCTTATCATCTTTTTGCTTGATTGATTGAGTCATTGAGTGGCCGGCAACACTAGGGCATCTAGTTAGTCGTCCATTCAACAGTTTGCAAACTCAGTACGTTGGGTTGTAGGTGTACTTACTATTTGCATTTTGTTTTTGGGTCCTTTTACGACTTTGACCACTTTTACACAAGTTTGAAATTTTTTCATTTGCTTCCCTAAACATTTCTTTTCCAACATGGATTACATTGTTTGTTTTATGATTGGTAAAGTTAGTGTTTCATTAGTCTAAATGAGTTTCTCTTTTCATGTGTTCATCTTCTTGAAGAGCTTATTGCGAAAAGTTTTGTTTCTTTATTTCATGAAAAGGTATGAAATTATAGCTTCTTGCATCATTATGTTACAATAACTTGCATTGTTAAAAGACTAGGATTGCATCAACATTTGAAAAAGGAAGAGAACTTGTTTGCTTTTGAAAGGACTAATAGATAAGTGCTTGTCAAGAAATTAGGAATGGGAATGCATTTTTCATTAGTTTATTTTTTGAAAAAGTAAGTCAGTGAAAGATAATTTCGTTTTCGGTTGCTTGATTTGTTTGCATTTGATTGAGTAGTTTCTACCCTATCTAGTGTAGGCATTTCATTTAATTGAAAGGGTCTTGTCTCATTTAGTTGTATTTATGGTTTTTCGATTTGCATTGCTAAGACCTGAAAACTGAAACATAATTCAAGATCAAATTTAAAATTAATTCAATTAACCTAAGGTGCATTTGACATTAACGATCATATCTAGAAGGTCTAGGATAGAGATGTGTTCCGACGTCTTTAAACCTAGCAGTTGTCATTAACTTCGGCATTAGATAGCGCTAGTATGGATTTTTTCTCCCCATACGGTCAAGTATATAATGGGAGACCCCACTATGTTGCAATCCTTTTATCCTTAGGAAGTCAAGTCAGTCACCTTGCAAACGTGATACACCGAACACAGCATTCGGGGAGATTTCCTGCTCATACTTGTTAATTTGCTAGGAGGTATTCTATAGTTCACAGTTGCCTGGTAATCATGTTTACCTATATCATCTAGAGCAGTAATTTTATAACTCTTTAAACTTAAAATATCATTCGAGCACTTGTCCTTTCGATCTTGTTTCCAATCAAAAGCGATAGAGTCATCTTTGTTTCTTTCTCGACTCTTAAAAAATGAAAGAGCACCAGTGTTTTATGCATCTTAATAATTGATTACCCATGATCCAAAAACACCCTGTTAGTCTTTTTCTGAGACCAAATCGTGATTTTCCATTAAAATAACATTTTAAAACCTTGAATTTAATTGTTCTGTCGGCTAAGACAAGGTCATCATGGCTAAACCATCTGGTTCACCCA
The DNA here is from genome assembly GCA_031772625.1 of Pinus tabuliformis. Classification (NCBI taxonomy): domain Eukaryota; kingdom Viridiplantae; phylum Streptophyta; class Pinopsida; order Pinales; family Pinaceae; genus Pinus; species Pinus tabuliformis. Next base: position 1,159,181,293 of record CM062819.1, read on the forward strand.
ATTCTTCTTCCTCTCCTCCATCTGAAAGATTGTTTGAGGAGCCATTTCCTAAGTTACCAGAGTCACTCGAGGACCAAGATGTCGAAATCACAATTGTTCTGAGCATTCAACCTTTTTCATCTCATCCTCTTCCTACTTTCGATACTCAGTCATCTACTAATCTTGGCCTGGAATCCACAGACAATCCCGTTCAAAATCTAGAGAACTCACCGACCACTGAAAATAAGCTTGGACTAGTTATCTAACCACTGAGCCGTATGTTTGACCCTGTTGTGATATCACCGCAACATCCTTATAGTCCGTACGACCAGCCAGGTGTTCCTTTCGAGCTATCCCCTCGTACCCATTTAGCCATTCATCATTGTATGTTTTTAGACATGGAACCTGAAGGTGATGCTCTAGTCACATCCCTGGATGAGTCCAAATTTTCTACTCCACACACTATTGAGGGGGGGGATTTCATTTTCCTCCTGAGGGTTTCCCCTTTTTAGGGGGTATTCCCACCAGTTTGCCACCCAACTATGTGTCTTTGGCACAGTTGGTTTCAGGTACACCTAGTGCCTCATCACTTTACCATAACCCTGTTTGCACGTTAGATGCCATGCCTACTTCGGGTCCGTTCGTTTTGAACACGACTTCCCAACAGGCTATTATCTCAATCCTGGTGCAACCCACCATTCCGAATACCCTTGTACCATCAATCCTAGTTACCCGTCAGGCACAACCGGTAGTTTCAAAAAAAATCTTTATCAGTTCCTCTGTCCCTCTAGTCAATGGCTTTCCTATGCCATCGCTTGGGGGGCAGAACTTGAATGTCTCCATGGTTTCAGGTGCCACTAATGTGAGTGGCTCACAAGCTCACATGCTTGGTATAAACCAGCCTTCTTCTGGTATTATTCACAACCCTGCTGATCCTACTAGATCAAGCAATGTCTAGTACCAACAAGTTTAGAATCTCATTGGTCTATCTGGATTGAGTAATGTTCAGTATCATCAGCCCTATGGGGCTCAGGTCCAATACCAAAATCCTTACGTTCCATATGGTTCTCAAGGAATGGTTAATCAACCTTGCACCCTCCAATCTGGGCAGTATATATAGCCTTGCTATGGCCAGATTCAGTTCAGAAATTTCCTGGGCACTGTTCAAGTACCCTTGTAGCAGTAAGGACAACCTCTACAACAACAATGGTAGCCTTTGTTACCACAAGCACAAGATTTGTTGCAGCAAGGGCTCTCTGCGCAACAACAAGGGAAAATGATCCCGTAGCAAGGTCAACTGCAACAACCACAAGGTCAGCCCTTGCAACACTTGCAGCAACCATGCAGTAGCAGATGCAATATGCTCCGCACACCTCTCAACCCATGTCCTCACAGGGCCAACCTCTGCAGCCCCCAGGAAAAATTTTGCAACCACAAGGTCAACCCTTGCAACAACAAAACCAACTAGAGCAACAACAACCCTTGTATACATATCAACAAGGTCAACCCTTACAGGGGTAGGGTCAAAGTCAAGTCCTGCAGTAGCAAGCTCAAAATCCTCATGTCGTAGGTCAACAAGTTCAGAATCTTGTCATCCAAGGGCATCAGGTACATGATCCAAGTTGACTCAACTCCCGGATTTAACCAAGATCTTTTGCTTTCATGATGTGATTATAATTGCATTTAAAATAGCATAAAGGAACATATAAACATGTTGTAAAGAAGAAGTAACATGCAAATCATAAGCAACATAAAAATACAAGGAGTTGATAATGGAGTTCATCCAGGAGGGACTACGTCTCCAGGCCTCGGTGTCAAGATGGTGTAGGCCACTACATTAAGTGCTGTCAATAGTGATGATGTACATAAGAGGTGGCGTCGCTATCATACAAGGAAAATTCCGTCACGTAGGAGTGGCTCCAAGAGATGTTCCACTGTGAGAACTCTCATTCAAAAGGGAATCCTATCAGTATGACTAAACTCATGCATGATGATAATAAGCATCTCACCAACATGGCATAAAAGGGATCTCATTGCAAACATACATGGCGACACATGAGTATCCCGTCAACATAACGACAAAGGGATCTCAAACAAAACATGATGAATCATGACAACAAGTACATCCCACAGATGATTCCATGCCACATCAAGTAAAAATCATGAAACAAGTAAGAAAACAAGATCCCACATCAAACATCAAGCAGGGATCGGTGTAGCACAATGCATCTCATTGCAAAAAGAAGTACATGAACACACTACATATACCTCACATCCTGGGGCCATCTAAAGAAAAGGATGTCAAACTGTTGAAGCTAGTCATACCATCAATCTCGCAGAGTTGAATCTCATGGAATGACTGCTCACACATTGAATGTTGACACTTGCACTCCACTTTGAAAAGTGGCCAAACAATGAAATGATCAAATGGAAAATCTAATTGTACTATCAAATTTGTGGCATCGAATAGGGTAAAATTAATTGTCTTATGAATTCTAAGAAAATGAAAATATGGAGCTTAAGGAATCTTTTAGATTCCCCTTAAATTCCTCAAAGATTCCCTCCGCCAGGTCATCTGAAGATTTGCTGCTCAGATAAAAATTCTGGCTACGCCATTAGGTTCATGTTATTGAGAGGTGTAAGATCGACATAAAATTTGTTCAATTTGGACTCTAGCAAAATTTCGCCCTCCTGAGAATTTGGCTCAATCATGGTCCCACTTGTGTTTTTCCAGAATCGTGGTTCCACCTTAAAAATTAATAAAAAATTACATATCTAAAAAACCATGCCACTTTCTGCCCTCCTCCCCCTGGGTGCACTGCGGAATTGGGTTTAAATGCAAACTTTGGGGTGCATTTAACAACGAATTCCATTGTAGATGGATTGGTAATAAGAATCGAGTTATGAGGAGGAGGTCGGGTGGTCAAACCCGACCCCTCCATATTAACACTCAATTAGTTTTTTTGAAAAACCACATTTGGCATTTTTGACGGTCAGGTCCGCATTGGGCAGCCCACCCCTTAACCTCTGCTACACATCCAGATGGATCCTGTTTCATTTTTGGGAATGGTGCGGTTGGTGGCACGTTTTTTTTGTTGCATATTAAATGGGAGTTGAGTTTGGTTGGGCCACCCGTGGTGTAGGCTGGCCACATGGCCCAACGGTTTCGATTCCCACCAGCCCAAATTTATTTATGGTATATGTATAGAGAGGGGCAGGGTGTGGGATGGGTCCATCGGAGGTGGCCCACCCACCACCCATAGTTATGTTTATATGTGGTGTGCGGTGGAGTTGGGGTTGGCAGGGTTCATGGCCTGTCGGCCATTTTTTATTTTAAAATTTTGTTATATGATGTTGTTGGGCCAATAGGTGTCATGACCTGTTGGACCTTTAATAATTAAAAAAAATTTATGATATGGTTTGGAATGGTGGCGGGGGTCATGGCCCACCACCTCATTCATATTTTTTTTTATTATTAACAATAAACACATTTTTTTCGATTTTGTCTATTATAGGGGATATTAGAAAAATTAACGATCCAACAAATTCGCCTACTTTCGGGAGCTAGGTTTCATGCCCTGGGGTCAGTCAAATTTTAGGACACTTAAACCTAGCCCACAACCCAACTTTGACCAAAACTTTGACTAGCTCGTTCTCCCTCATACGAGCTCAGATGGATGAACCATTCACATTGTTATGATCAGGATGACAAGATATATGCTTTGGTCCTAGTTCAAAATAATTCTAATCACTTTGATTTTCAACCCTTTCTGAGTCCTCTAGGACTTCTACCTATGTCTAGAGCCACCTGGATCAATACAGAATCCCTATGTCCAAGGGAAACAAGTGTATCAACCTTATGCCCAACGATTGTAGGTCTAAAACCCTCTTGTTGAGGGACAATATGTTCAACAACCATATGTTCAAGGAAAATAGGTCCCGTATCCATATGTCCAAGGTCAATAGGCACAACAACCTTTTAAGTCATACACTGCTTATCAACAACCTATGGCTAGACAGTTCCAAGGCATTTAAGGTCAAAATCCTCCCTATGGTCAAGGTAATCCATAAATTATGGTGGTAGCCTCAGATGCCATATGGCCAAAATCCACCACTGTGGGGCCAAAATCCTTACCAGTAGGGATGGGCTCCTCCCTATAGCCTTGCCTATCGACCTCCCATTCCTATTAACACCCGATTTCCATTCTTGGCGACACTTGAGTTGCCAGATGTATCTTGCCTTACGAATGATCTGATCCTTCATTCGTCGTATTGACCTCCAATTTCATCCAAGATACTGAGTGATTTCCCAAAGTTTGATGGGAAAGCTAAAGAAGATCCTCAGGCCCATGTGATGACATATCACCTCTGGTGCTCGTCGAACTCGTATATGGACAATTCTATTCGTCTTTGCCTTTTCCAACAATCCCTCATGGTTGTTGCAGCAAAGTGGTACATTGAGCTACCTCCAAGTACTTACCATGACTTTAACTCTTTAGCCATGGCTTTCCTCACGCATTTTCATTTGTCGGTTCGCTATGAAACTGGCACCTATTTTCTCACGTCGCTTAAGCAAGATACTGCAACACACATCTCCGATCACATCTATGAATGGAGATGTAGGCATTGCCTGATCAAATTCAAGATTGCTGATCAGTTTCTCACTAAATGGTTCACCAAATCATTATTGGCCCCAATTGCTTGCGATATAGCTATGATTCAATGTGTCACTGAAGAGCAGGCCATCACTCATGCCCAGTACTTGGATCTAGTTTACTCTCAGTCTAGCACTTTGTACGAGTTATTACCCAATGCTCCACAACCATCATCTGATCCCGCAGCATCAAAGTCACCAGTTGTTCCTCCCATTGATGGAGTTATTAGTTTAGTATCCTAGACCCCTGCTAAAACTTCTTCCAAATAGAAGTCGGTCTCAAATGTTGTCCCTAATAGTTCATCCCAGAATCCACCTGACCCTGGTAAAACCTCAGAGGTCTACATTGTCCAGTCTACCACAGTGGACAAATCCTCAAAAGGAAAGAAGAAAGGAAAAGGCAAAGCTAACGCCGATGCACCAAAACAGGGTCCTCCCAAATCGTCTATTGGTGAATATTCGCAACATAAACCTAAGTATCCCTGCCTCATTTGCGAGGAATATCACTACACTACGGATTGTCCCTGATGATCCGAAGTTACTCACCTGCTCAAAGGGACCCCTTCTGTCCTCAAAGAGCTGTTTCTGTCTCAGCAAACCCAAATGGTAGAACAACCCCAATCTTCTTCTTGTGGATCTCAAGTGTTCATGATGAGTATGCCTATTAATGTGGCTACTAGGTCGAAAGACTATCAAACTCCTGCTTCAGTAGCTGGGAAAGAGAAAGAAGTTGCACCTTCTTCTTCTACACCGAGTTTTGGCCCTCTGCATATTGAGCGCCCTAACCTTGATTCTGCTATGCGGCCACCCTCTCGAGGTGTACTACAGAAATCCTCGTATAATCCCAACACCCAAGCTGCTCAGCACTAAAATATTGTTGAGGATTTGGCTCAGGTGCCTTTAGCCATGCCGACTCTCGAGGTACTCCAAATCTTCCCATCGTAGCAGAAATATTTGCTATCAGCTATCGAGGGCATCGATCCCACCAATTCAAGTTTGATATGTTTTGATCTAGAAAACCATGTTCCGTGGCTCCCTCATTAGATTGCCTTTCTTATTTAGGTAATCATCAATGAGAAGACCATCCACCAAACTGTCATTGATGAAGGTACTTCCACCTGCATCATGTCCACCACATGTCAGAAGGCTATTGGTTATCCTGCACTGAACCAATCTCCGAACACTTTGGAAGCTTTCGATGGGTGGGATTCGTGACCCTTTGGTGTCTTACCTAACCTTGCCATCACCCTAGAAGGCAAGACAGTGAAATTCGAAGTAGAAATTGTTGACACCAATCTCAATTATAATATTCTACTCGACCAAAGTTGGACTCATGCTATGCATGTTGAGGCTTCCTCTTTCTTTCGTGTGATTCGTTTTCCCCATCAAGGGAAGATTGTCACCATCAACCAACTGACTTTCTTTGCCTCTTCCTCCTCAGATGGAAATGTTCCATACGTCAAGCACACTGGTGCTCCCTATAAGAGTGTGGGGGCAGGTCTCTTCAAAGATTCTACCTTAATGGGATTTTTTCCACTTCCACCTCCTCATGTTGCCTCTGTCAACATCATCTCAGTCAACTTTAATGCTTGGGTCATACCTGCACCAGATCTTGTTGATGCCTAGGATGAGGTTATGTCGCTTAGTCCCGCCGAAGTCAATTACATGGAAATTGTTTCAGCCTCGAGCTCTGCATCCTCTGATTCTCATATGTCGAAGACCTCTTCTGATACATACTGTCAATCCTCATGGTTTGGCACTTTCGAATCACCTGATCCCTTAGCCGAGACCTTCCTTGCCAATGAAGGTATCATGGAAGTCATGTCTCTCGAGGAACCGCCTTGGATCGATACTCATCATTGCTCCTCGTTCTTGCCTCACCCAGCGGTCATGTCTATCATTTTCGAAAAGTCCTCTTCTCCTTTTCCGCCACTGATTGTTACTCATGAAGTATAGTCGGAAGGAAATCTGGGTAATATTACCCTAATGATGTTGATTGACATCTCTATCAAACCTGGTATCATTGAACACATTCATATTTGGGTATCTTGTTCTCTGGATGAGATCAAGACATATAATCGTTTATTTCAAGAATTCCGTGATGTGTTTGCATGGTCCTACGAAGAAATTCCCGACATTGATCCTAGCGTTGTGGTGCACGAAATACCAACATATCTGCATGCAAAGCCCGTTCACCAATGGCTTCGTCCGGTGCACCCTAGGAAGGTAGCCGCTATTAAGCGTGAAGTTGAAAAGCTTCTCAATGCTAGGTTCATCTATCCCATCCCCCTTACAGACTGGGTTTCCAATACTATCCCGATGACTAAAAAATAGGGCACGATCTGTGTTTGCATGGATTATCGCGATCTCAATCGTGCCTATCCTAAAGACAACTATCCTACTACCTTCATTGATCAAATCATTGATGAATGTGCCGGGAGCGATATTTTTTCCTTTATGGACAGTTTTTCTGGTTATAACTAGATCAACATTGCACTGGCTGATCAAGAAAAGACAACCTTTATCTATCTGGGGGGATGTTCGCGTACAAGAAGCTCCCTTTCAGCCTCAAGAATGCTGGAGCCATGTTTCAATGGGAAATGTCCTATGCATTTCATGACATTAGCAGCATTGCCCAACCTTACTTGGATGACCTTCCTACTCATTCTCATAAGCGGCAAGATCACCTAGACCATCTTCGACATATTTTTCTATGCTGCAGGCACTATAACATTTAGTTAAACCCACACAAATGTGTTTTCTACGTAGAATCAAGATGACTCCTTGGCTTCATCATTTCCAAGGATGGTATTCTCCTGGATCCACTAAAAGTCGAGGCCATTGTAAATTTACCCCCCTCCATCCTCACTGCACCAACTCCAGAGCCTGCAAGGAAAGGCCAACTTTCTCTGTCACTTTATACCCAACTATTCTGGGCTAGCTACAGGATTTACCTAGTTTCTCAAACAAGGAATGCCCTTTGTATGGGATGAGGTGGCCCAAAAATATTTTTATGATCTCAAGGTCATCCTCATAAATGCTCCTCTGTTGCATCTGTCGAATTATTATCGAGATTACTTCCTTTACCTAGCCGCGGCCCCTAGCACCATTGTTGTGGTCTTGATCCTAGATGACGATGAAGGAAATGAGCATGTAATCTACTATCTTAGTCAGAATCTCCTCGACACTGGCTTCCGATCAGGCTATTTAACTCTTTTGGCACTATATCCTGTTGCGCACGACTATAGTGATTTTTGAATGCAACCCCATGACTTATATCCTGACTCATCAATTGTTGGGGGGCAAGTATTCTAAATGGATTGTAATCCTACAAGAATTCAATTTGGTATTCACTACAGCCAAATCTAATAAGTCACTTGTTTTTTCCGAATTGATTTGTTCCCTTCCCTCCAAGTCTCTCCCTTCTGGTGCAGATGAACAGCTTCCAGATGAGACTCTTTTCCTGATTAGCACCCTTGATTTGTGGTATGGTGATATCATCGTGTATCTCGAGATGTCCACATTTTGGTCCGCATTGACCAAGGATGATTGTTGAAGGATTCAGAATCACTCCCAACCCTATTGTATTATTGGCGATACTTTATACCGTGTCGGTGTTGATTCAGTTCTTCGTCGATGCCTTAAGATCGAGGAAGCTGAAAGAGTTCTCAATGACTGCCACTCTAGGGCATCTGGTGGTCATATGTCTGGTTGTGCTACAACTCAAAAATCCTTCCCGCTGGTTATTTCTGGCCCTCTATGTTCAAGGACTGCATTCTTGTTGTTCGCAAGTGCCACGAATGTCAAATTTACCAATGCAAGATGCGCGCCCCACCCGCTCACCTACACCCCATCATTACCGTTGGTCCCTTTTCCAAATGGGGAATCGATTATATAACATGTAACCCTTCTTTGGCCGGGGGGCATGGCTATATTATCATCGCAGTGGATTATTTCACCAAATGGGCCAAAGCGATGCCTACATACTCAGCAGATGGTAAGATGGCAACTCAATTCCCTTTCAACCATGTTATTTCCAGGTTCAACGTACCCCAAGCCATTGTCATAGACCTTGGGTCTCATTTCAGAGATTACATGATGGCTGAGCTGACATCTGCATTGGGCTTGCACCACGATGGCTTGACCCCATATTACCGTTAGGCCAATGGCCAAGTTGAAACCGTGAACAAGGTCTTCGTCACAATGCTTCGGCATACTATTGGGATGCACAAGTCAAATTGGAATTTCATGCTCTTTTTAGCTCTGTGGGCCTACTGAACCTCAACCAAAGATGCAATTGGTTTCACACCATTCCAGCTAGTCTATGGTCTAGAAGCAAAATTTCCGATCGAATGCGAGATTCCTTCAATCAAGATAGTTGTTGAACTCCTCCCCGAAATGTCACGTCAAGAGGAATGCCTCTTATATTTAGAACAACTGGATGAGACTGTCGTCTTGCTACCTTTTTCATCGAAGCACAAAAGAAACGGGTCAAATCCCATTTCAACCAGTCAGTCTCCCCTTGCGCGTTCTCTAAGGGTCTTTTGGTCTTACTATATGACCAATCTAATGATAAGCTAGGGGTAGGAAAGTTCGAACCTATGTGCCATGGTCCCTACATCGTGAAATGCATTTTGCAGAGAGAAGCCTATGAGCTTATTGATTATGAAGGAAATCCTCTCGATAAGCCTCGAAACAGGCTTTACCTCAAGAATTACTATGCTTAGGTCATATTGCATGGTTATTTGTGTACATCAATGTGTCATTCATTTTTGTACAACATGGTTTTGTATGATAGTTTTCAAATAGCTTTCATGTTTACTATGCTTTTCTTGCTTTGGAGATGTCTGCGACTCCCCACATTGGTTTCACTGATGGTGCTTGTCGTAGTACCTAGAACCTATCATCCATGGCATGGGCTATTTATGACCCTAATGGTGAGTTGATTGACCTTCAAGGTATCTGTCTAGGTCACACAACCAACAACATTGCTGAATACAATGCAGTCATTGAACTATTTTCAGAAGCCATCACCGTGGGAATCAGGGAACTGGTTGTCAATGTGGATTCACAGCTTGTCTTCCTTCAACTCAATGGGAAATATTCCATCATAAACCCTCAAATATTGAGAATGTATCTCTGTATTCGTCTATTGGAAAGGCATTTTGATTACATTACATATCATCATATTTTCTGGACGCATGAATACATTAATAGATGCATTAGCTAATCACGTGTTGGATAGACATTTACGAAACATGTAAAAGATAAAACAAACCATTTGTACCATAGTAGATAGGGAAATACAACACACACACACACATATATATGGTGATAATGTTTGATACATCAGAACCACAAAAAATAATATGTGTGTCCAAAATAACATCAGCGGCTCGCATGCCTCATATATCTGTGGCACGCAAGCCTCAAAACATATGTAAGTGTTGGACCTATGAACTAATTAGCATGGTGATCATGGTAGCATGACACAGTTGGTGCAACATGAGTCAGAAATCAGTGGATCCACTCTGACACTCCCACTATGTGTCTCTGGTATTGATGAGGAATGTTTCCTACCTGAGCATACTCTAGGATACCATGAGTCAACCCCTCAAGGTTCCTCATGATCTCCTCCTCGTTGTCACTCCCTTCCTGATAAGGGGCAACAACATCAATGGGGCGGGGAACGTGCCTGGCTATTGGGGACATCCGAGCAGGCCAATCTAGTCCCATGTTTGCATTAACAAGAGAAATGTTATAAGCACATATATACCAAAAAAAATTAAAAAATCTCAAAATTAAAAATTTTGGTTTTCTACCTTCGTCATCGAAGTCCTCTCCATCTGGTAAGGGCATGTCTGGATCTCCACAAAAATCAATGTCACTATATGTCTAGTACTCGACGACAATCTTCTATCATCGTAGCTGATGAGATTCATCATTGAGTAATTATATGGGCCTTAATTGACCTTAATTCACCTCCTAGCTTAGTCAAACCAACTATTCTCACAACTTGTTGCATACTTTTGATTATATTTTGTTTACGAGATGAGTAGAGTTGGATATTTTGCATTGTGGTCTAATGTGCATGTTGTTACACTAAAATTTGTCACCATGACTATTTGCAGTTAGTATGGCTCCATCAACTGTCATACTATCCTCCTTGGCAAGCCTCATACCTCTGCTCTCCATGTCAAACTCCAAGAAAGAGAGAAAGTCATTAAAAATCTATATATCTCTGGGTACGCAGTTTCTCTTAGCCTTACCTGCGTGTACGCACCCCAAGTTCACAATACCTGCATACTTGTACGCTCTGTCTGTAAAGCAATGGGTGCGTACTCCTGTAAAGGTCAAAAGGCGCAAGTTTCACTCCAAAAAAGTTACTTGTGGTCATTTCTAGAGCATTCTAGAAGCTTGTTTGACGTGTATGGAGCGCCTCTAGATGGTTCATGTATCCCTATCAAAGAGGAACTTATCCCATCAAGAGGGGAGCTATCCCATCCAAAGAGGGGCTTATCCCATTGATGGTGGACCTGAATAACTTCCTCTAGAACACTATAAATACAGGCATTGGGCCAAAGGGAGGGGAGGTTGAAAGCTGAACATTCCTAAGGGTAGATGCTGCTGGAATTAGGACTCCCTTGTAAAGCTTGAGAGGAGAGATTCCCATCCTTTCCTAACCTTATTTGAGAGTGGGTGAGCTGATCAAAGTAAAGGAAAACTCTTGCTGGACCCTAGGAGGGACCTGCACAACACCAAGGTTCAGGTTGTAATGGTTTCTTTTGTTTCCTCTTAATACAAATGAACTCATTTTTCTCAACAGATTGTTATTCATGATTTGTTTCATATACTCCTTGCTCTATATGATGGATATGTATTGTTTTATGAGTTTATCAGGTGCTATTTAATCTTTTGGCTTGTTAGTGAATGCAGGTTTCGAATAGAAGGAGGAGCTCATCCAGATCGGCGAGGCTGGACTACTACAAAGCGTTGGACTGAAGGTATGTTACAATCACCTGATTACTTGTATTTTCGATGCATGTTTAGAGAAAGGTAGTGTTTATTTGTCTTTTTTGTCGCTAGAAAGCCTTTGCTTCTAGGGAGGTCGGTTTTGTCCGCATTATCGACTCTTTCCGCATGACAAAATGCTGACTCCGTTGGGGAATCCATTGATGTGAATGTTTTTTCCTTTGTATGAAATTTTGATCTGAGAAAAGTTGTTTGTTTTCTGGTTTTTGGCTGTCTGACTGTGTTTTTGGGTGGGCTAGCTTAGGGTTAAATTAGATTTTAGTTTTTCTTTGTTTTGCTAGATGTACGCAGCCTCTGCGTTGAGCACAGTGCGTACCTGTACGCACTGCAGCTTTGTGCACAGAGCGTACCCGCACCTGTGCAAACAGGTCACCTGCGTACCCTGTCAAAATTAAGAAAATTTCAATTTTCTTCTTTTTGCCTTTTAGATTTTGTTTTTAATTTGTTTTTTATGCCCAGATCCACTGGTTATCTGCCGTCAATCCTCACCTAAGCTTGTTTCGTCAGTGTCGAGAGTTTTAGTGAAATTCATAGAGATTTTGCCCTAGGGTTTGATTTTTAACTGGTCCTATAGTGACTTTGGCGTTAGAGGTTGTCAAACTTTCGATCTCCCTGGTTTTGTTCAGTCCTCTTAGGAGTCGGACCTTTCATAGAATCCACCCTTGTGAGAAACCTACCTTTGTGTCTTCTCTTTGCGAATCTCGAAAAAGTTTGTTGATTGAACTTTGAATTTTATTCTTGAGAAAAAGAACAAAAGATTTTGACTTTTGTTTTTGACTGGTTTTTGGTTCTGCATTAACTAGTCCTTAGTTACATTTTGACTGAGTAAAACATCCAGGAATCATCTTTAGTAGGCTTCTGCCTCGCTAGATTTAGTTTTTAGGTACATTTCTCTAGATTTTCTTTTACGTGAAATTGAGCTGATTTGATTGCCATAGATTTTTTAACTTTGATCTTTGTTAAAGTAAGTTTTACATGCTTTATTAATTAGGAAAAAATACAAAAATATCTTTTGAAGGAAAGTTTGCTTTGGTAGCATTTGAGTCTTTGAAAGGAAAAGGAATTTTCATGAAGTGATTAGTGGTCATGTGTTGTATGTTTGGAAAAGATAAAGAGTTTGTTTCTTTGATTTTCATTGCCAAGAAAGTTGTTTTTTATATCAATTTTGCATTCTCCAACTCTCTTAGCTAGGGAATTCATTGAAAAAGAGAATTAGCATAAATCATCCTAAGTGCATCTTTTTAGTGGATTTCGGTCGAGTCTACACACCATCAGTTTCATCTCCACTACCTCTTGTCTTAAAGAAAAGCCATAAAAATTAACGCTTAAAGTAAAATCAGCTTAGTAACTTTTTATTTACTAGGGCTCTGAAACACCAATATAGATCAAGCTAGTGTCTTGGAGTAGGAGAGTAATTAACTCTCCAAGACAGCAAAACCAAACAAGTAGCTCATCTTGTGGTAGGATAAATCCAACTGTTTCATTTGTACTCTGGGAAAGCTCCTCTTAAAGGAGAAGCACGAGACCATGTCCGAACCAGTGAGGGGATCAATCCTCCTTCATTGGGAAAGACGCCAGATACGCACGTACTACAAACGGTAAACCTCGGATTATTGTCGAGGAGCCTGGGGTCACTTGTCGGTAAACCTTGGATTATTGTCAAGGAGCCGGCAAGGGGATTGAGCTTGTTACTCTGCCCTTGCGTGCTATCGGGTTGTAGACTGTTCCCCAAGTGCATTTGTTGCTGTTGGTAACCTTAGTGACCATTATCTTTAGGATTCTACCGAGATGACGGTGGAGGGAAGATCCCACTGTATCTGGAGCAGACGTCGGCTAGACTCACTTGGATTTTCCGGGGGGTTCACTTCACTCGAGACGGTTAAAGTGGAGGAACTTGTGCCTGTCTATTCATTAAGCAGGTTTCCGGGGTAACTGTTCCGCCCACCACTTCTGTACTGAATTCGGCGATGTTGGGTTTCATCTCCAACTAGTGTTTTCGGTCCGGAAGGCTACTGTTTGTGTATGGTTTGACGCCCTAGATTCTTTAGGCGTGTGATTCAAATTTGTTTGGTTCTTTAGAGACTTTAGGTGGTTTGCTTTGAGATTTTACCTTGTTTGCGTGTGTAGTAGTTAAAAGTTTTTAGCTGTGGCTGAATTACCGAGACAGACCCGTAGACTTCGAGGCAAGTCTCCTGAGATTGTTACCGTGGCCAATTTGTTGAGGAAGTCCCGTAGACTTCGGGGCGAACCTCCTGAAGAGGTTCCGGGTCATTACGAAGGTTTGAAAGTCCTTGTAACTCCTAGTGGCAGTAAAGTAGGTTCACCTGAAGAAGGAGAATCGTCATTGGTAGTCCATCCAGATTACCAAGGTCTAGAAACAGGTTATAATCCTGAAGTTGTTGCAGTTTCCTTGCTTGCTGGTAGTTTTTCATCTACTAGTGATATAGGTGAAGAACCTGAAATATCTAAACCTGTTACTCCAACTTCTAGTGCACCTGATTCACCTAGGGTAGAAAGAGTCATCACCGAAAATCTTCCTGCTGGTTTGATAGCTATTGAAGAACTTGCTCCAGAGGAAGAATTTGGCGTATATATCCTTGAATATAAACCTACTATTGATCTAAGGGAGCGTGAATCTATCTTTTACAGCCCTCCTAGAAGTACTACTTGGTACCTTTCGTTAACCAATTATTTAGACAACTCAGGGATAAGTTTTCCTCCACCTCGTACTCCTTTTCCGCCTGGAGGTATTTATACTCCTGTAAATATGTCTGGCCAGTCGTCCGTGTTTACTCAATCTCTTGAATCTTTCTTATACGGCGGTCCTTCTGTTCCCTCCGGGTATCAGTCACTTTCTGGTACTTTTGCAGGAGCATCTCCTCAACCCATTGAACATGGGTTATTAGCTGGAAACAATGGTAATAAACCGTTGGGTGTAGGAGACATTTACATGATGTCAGGTTCAGTTCCCGGTTCTCAACCTCAAGGTGGCCAATTACTGCCTGGGGGGTAGCCTCAATTAACGCCTGGGGGGCAACCTCAAGGTACACAAGTTGCGACTGGGGGGCAACCTCAAGGACAGTATGTACCCATAGTACAATACATTCCTCAAGGTCAACCCCAGCCTCAATATGTACCCCAAGGTCAACCTCAGTATCAATTCATAGCTCAAGGTCAACCCCAGTATTAGTATTTACCTCAAGGTTATCAACCTCAAGGTCAATACTCGAGTCAAGGTTATCAACCACCTCAAGGTCAATCATACGTTCAAGGTACGGGAACTGTGCCTTTCAGTTATCAACCCTACCCTCAATCTGGTTATGGATCTCAATATCCTCAACCTGTCATGGGTCAATACCCCGGAATGAACATAGTGTGGGATCCATCGCAAGTTCAACAGGTATTGCAGCCAAGCGTACAGTTCTCATCTCAAGCTGGACAACCCTTAGTTGCTGGTCCATCCCAGCAACCAGTCCAGTCTAATGTTCAAACTTCTGTACCTTCGGTAGTTACTCAGTCGCCAATTGCACCTAGTACTCCATCTCAAACGACTGCTGCAACTACCGCAACATCTGCTCCTTCCACCACACTTACTTCTGGAGTATCGACAGCTCTGCTTTCTACTGTCTCTGCAACTACTCCTCATACATCTTTACCATTGTCTGGATCTACGATTCAAACTACGGTTCAGATGCCTGTAGGACAACCTGGTTTAAGTACGGTTGTTACTAGTCAACCACAATTCGCTTATCAACCGTACCAGGGACAGTACCAATACGGGCCTGCTGTCCAACAACCGGTTTACCAGTATCAACCGTATCCTGGGTACACTTATCAACAACCTCAGCAACCCCAGTACGGTCCGGTTAATCCTGGTTTTCCAGGAGGATATAATATCCCAAATGCGATACCTATTCCAACTTATCCCGGATATCCTCCTCCTGGGACTAGTCTTGTGACCCAGAGTTTTAGGGATCCTAATCGGCAGTTACCGTTTATCGCAACTTTGGATTTACCAGACTTGTCGCACCTAACGAATGATCCAATAAATTATCTTCCGTTCTGGCCGCCAATGCCAAATAAGTTGCCCAGCGATATACCCAAGTTTGAAGGTAAGTCTGGAGAGGATCCGTCCAATCATGTGATGACTTACCACCTCTGGTGTGCTTCAAATTCCATCTCCGATGATTCGATCCGCTTACGTCTTTTCCAGCGTACGCTCATTGGTCTCGCGGCCAAGTGGTACATTGAGTTACCACGGGCCTCTTTTTACAATTTTAGTCAGTTAGCTACCTCGTTCCTAACTCATTTTCAGTTGCCGGTCAAATATGATAATGGCATGGAGCTACTAACTTCACTACAACAGTCGACGTCCACTTATATTTCCGATCATATACATGAATGGAGACGTCGACGACGATTAGTGAAAGTTTTTATCCCAGACCAAATCTTAGCTGAATGGTTTGTTAAATCATTATTACCGAAGATTACTGAAGACGTAGCTAAGGCCAGAGTAGTTACTGAGGAGCAAGTAATTTCTCAAGCGCAGTACCTTGACTTAGTTTACACTCAGTCAGGTACGTTACACGAAAAGATCCCAGATCTTCCAAAGTCAAATCAAATCGCTGCTGCTCCTTCGGGATCTCATGCTGCTGATGGCATGATTGGTACGGTAAATACTAAAAGCAAGAAGAAATCTTCAAAGAATTCTTCGCCCATTATAACCTTACCAGATTCCCCGACAGGAGAATCTTCTCCTGAAATTTCCGCTGATATTCACGCTGTAGAGTCATCTACGGCTAAATCAAAAAACGGTGGGAAGAAGAAGGGTAAGAAGAAGGGTAAAGCAGACAAGACTCCAAAGGAGAAAACAGAAAAGTCAGAAACCAATGACGAAAAGCGCAAACCTCGATATCCTTGTCTTATTTGTGAAGAGGATCATTTTACAAGAGATTGCCCCCATCGGGCCGAGGTTGTGAAAATCGTCAAAGGTTCCTCAACTCCTGCTGTTTTGAAAGATCCATTTCCAAAGCAGGAGAGTAAGATGATAGGTTCTTCCTCGGGTGCCACTGAAGAACCCATATTGATGATGTCTCATGTAAGGATTGCGACTCGATCGCAAGATTATGGTAGTAAAAGTCCTGTTGATGGATCGAAAGAAGCAGAATCTTCTCATTCAAATCCATCAACCTCAGCTGCCGGTTCCAATCCACTACAGATCGAGAAACCTAACCCTGAATTAGTAATAAAACCGCCCGCCAAGGGTGTACTTCGAAGGTCTGCTTTCAATCCACATGCGAGAGCGGCCCAGAATTACAACATTGTTGAGGATTTAGCTGTTTCACCCTCAGCGATGTCGGCTTTAGAAGTGCTGCAATCATGCCCAGCACAGCGAAAATTACTTTTGTCGGCTATAGGAGCTGTTGATGTTCAGGACCCGAACCTAATAATCTTCGATCTAGAAAATAGTACACCGCGTTTACCTCATCAGATGGCTTTCCAGATCCCAGTGATAGTCAAAAACAGGCCTATTCATCAGACTGTAATTGATGAGGGAGCTTCCACGTGTATTATGTCGATACAGTGTTGGAGATCGCTTGGTTCTCCTTCACTAAACCAATCCCCGACAATTCTTAAGGCCTTTGATGGCCGTGGGTTCCATCCGTTTGGCATTCTACAGGATTTGCCTATAGGGGTTGAAGGAAAAACCGTTAGTCTAGATGTGGAGGTGGTTGATGCCCCTCTAGACTACAACCTTCTTTTGGGTCGAAGTTGGTCTTACGCTATGACAGTGGTCGTTTCATCGGTCTTCAGAGTAATAAAGTTTCCACACAATGGTAAGATCGTAACCATAGACCAGCTGGCTTATTTCTCATCCGACCCAGCCTCTTCAGAGAGTATCCAGCATGTCGGTAAAACGACTATCCCTTACAAGGATGTTGGCGTAGGATTAGTTAAAGATGCCGGTTTACTGGGAACTTTTCCTTTTCCTCCAATCAACGCCGTGTCTTCATTTGCATCTATTCATATGATTACTTCAGACACTATTATTTATGATGATCCTTGGATCGTTCTTTTTGAATCTGAGATAGACTCATTTGGCGATGCAATGCCTTTGAGTCCATATGAAATTTCTTATGAAGCCGTGCAGTCTTTTTCCGACCCGAGTTCAACCCAAATCGACCAAATGAATGTGGTCCATGAGGAATCTCTTTTCGCGTCAACCTCGGAGTTAATAACGTTTCCCGAAGTTGTGTCATCTGACGAACAACTTTGTGAAGTCCTGTGCATAACGATTTACCATGGGAAGATCTCCATCATAGATCTTCGTTTTTACCTGAGGATGATCGTTTTGAAAACAATTTCTCATCAATCTTTACAGCTGAATATGTCAAAGACGCTCAGAGTCTAATGAAACATCCTGATTCAGAGCTGAATTTGGGAAACATTTCTCGCACTATTCCCATTGACATTTCAGTAAAGCCTGGAATTGTTGAACACATTCATATAGGTGCCTCGTGTTCAGATGACGAAATTCAAACATACAAGGCCCTATTTCAAGAATTCCGCGACGTGTTTGCCTGGTCTTACGAGGAAATGCCAGGAATTGATCCCGCCATTGTTGTCCATGAAATCAAGACTTACCCGGACGCTAAACCCGTCTGGCAACGTCTGCGTCAGATTCACCCACGAAAGCGGCTGCGATTAAAGTAGAAGTTGAGAAGCTGTTGAAAGCAGGTTTCATTTATCCAATCCCGTTAACGGATTGGGTATCGAATATTGTTCCGGTTAACAAAAAACAACGAACAATAAGAATATGTATCGACTATATGGATATCAATCGTGCTTGTCCCAAGGACAACTATCCAACACCCTATATCGATCAAATAATTGATGATTGTGCCGGAAGTGAAATATTTTCCTTTATGGACGGTTTTTCCGGTTACAACCAAATCAATATTCTACCTGCCGATCAACCAAAAACAGCTTTCATTTGTCCATGGGGGACATTTGCTTATTGCAAATTACCTTTTGGCCTTAAGAATGCCAGAGCCACTTTTCAAAGGGCGATGTCTTATGCATTTCATGACATCAAGCACATTGTGCAACCGTATCTCGATGATTTGCCTGCTCACTCCTTACATCGAGCTGATCACCTTGTCCATTTACGAGCAATTTTTATGAGGTGTAGGCATTATCATATACGGTTGAACCCACACAAATGTGTCTTCTGCATAGAAGTGGGACGATTGTTGGGGTTTGTAGTTTCAAAAGCCAGCATTCGCGTCGATCCCTCGAAGGTAGAGGCTATCATCAAATTGTCTCCTCCTTCGAGTTTGCGCCAACTCCAAAGTTTGCAAGGGAAAGCAAACATTTTACGCCGATTCATTCCTAACTACGCCGAGATTACCAAGGGTTTTACCCGGTTGTTGAAACAAAATGATCAATTCTCTTGGGATGAGATAGCTCAGAAATCTTTTGATGCGCTAAAGCACGCGTTGACCCATGCACCGTTGCTGCATCCTCCCAACTACAACCAGGATTACTTTTTGTACCTCGCCGCCGCTCATTCCACCATTGGAATGGTCTTAGTCCAGGAAGATGAATTCGGAACGGAACATGTGATCTATTACCTTAGTCGGACGTTAAATCCTACTGAGCTCAAATATTCACATGTGGAGAAATTGGCCTTGGCAGCTGTTCAAGCTGTCCAGCGTTTTCGTCACTACATTCTTCTCCGTAAAACTACAGTCATTTCGGATTGCAACCCTATGATCTACATTTTGACTAAACAATTGCTAGGGGGCAAGTACTCTAAATGGATCGTTATCCTGCAAGAGTTCGACTTAGAATTTGAAAAGTCTAAGTCTAAGAAATCTTTAGTTTTTGCGGAATTGATGTGTGATTTCCCGCGTGCTGACACAGAAACTGTGGCAGAGGAACCCATTGCGGACGAATATCTGTTTCTCATCAGCACTTTAGATCCGTGGTATGGGGATATAATTGTCTATCTCCAAACCCAATCCTTTCCACCCGAAATTTCAAAGTCGGAACGTCGAAAAATTCGATTCCAGTCCCAACAATACAAAATTATTGGAGATACTCTTTATCGTCGTGGGGCGGACTTGGTTTTTCGTCGTTGTTTAACTCACGAAGAGGCAGAAAGGGTTATGAATGACTGTCATTCTGGAGCCTGTGGCGGTCATATGTCTGGGTATGCCACAGCCCAGAAGGTGTTGCGTGCTGGCTACTTCTGGCCGTCCATGTTTAAAGATTGTATCATTGCGGTCCAAAAATGCCACAACTGTCAAGTGTTTGATCGCAAGATGCGCGCACCACCTGCTCCTCTCCACCCTATAATTGCCGTTGGTCCTTTTGCCAAATGGGGTATCGATTTTATTACATGTAACCCTCACTCGGCCGGGGGGCATGCGTATATCATCCTTGCGGTTGATTATTTTACTAAGTGGGCCGAGGCGATGCCTACATTCGAGGCAGACGGCAAGACAGCTGCGATTTTCGTATTCAATCATATTATTGCTAGGTTTGGTGTCCCACAAGCGATAATCACTGACCATGGGCGCCATTTTCGAAACATTATGATGACAGAACTTACAGGCCAGCTTGGTTTGCGTCACGATAGCTCAACTCCTTATTTTCCACAAGCCAATGGCCTGGTTGAGTCTATCAACAAGGTTTTAGTTATCATGATCCGACGAATCATTGGTATTCATCGGTGGAATTGGCACAACATGTTATTTTCCGCGCTTTGGGCATACCGAACCTCAGTGAAAACATCAACAGGGTTCACTCCTTTCCAACTAGTTTATGGTTTGGAAGCAGTGCTGCCCATTGAATGCGAAATCCTGTCACTTCAAATGGCTGTCGAATTACTTCCAGCTACTTCCGAAGAGGAGAAGCATTTATTATACTTAGCTCAATTAGATGAGACTCGACGTGACGCTGCATTGGCAATCGAGACTCACGCAAAACGAATGAAAGCTCAGTATGATCGTAACGTGACCCCTCGAAATTTTTTGGAAGGAGACCTAGTGCTTTTATATGATCAAGCTAACGATAAATTAGGTGCTAGAAAATTCGTTCCTATGTGGCATGGGCCCTACATTGTCAAGCGAAAACTAGCAAAAGGGGCCTATGAGCTAGTAGATTTTGATGGGGACTCTTTGGGTAAGCCCAGAAATGGACTTTACCTAAAGAGGTATTATGCTTAAATGATGGTTATGGAGATTTAGTTAAAGTTAGTTTTTCTTTCTAGCTGGTGTGTTTGTTAGTATAGACAGTGTGCTTAGCTTAGAGAGTGTGTTTTTCGTCGTTATTCTGGCTTATCTTGGTTTTACTCTTGATATTGCAGATGTCGACGCCTCTCCAAACGTATATTGGATTCGCTGATGGTGCCTGTCGTAGTACACGGAATATCTCTTCTGCAGCTTGGGTTATCTATTTGCCCTCTGACGAGTTAGTTTCTATGCATGGGGTGAGCCTCGGTCAAACAACAAACAACATTGCAGAATACAGTGCAGTGATTGAGTTATTATCTGAATCTATTTCATTTGGGATTCGGAGTTTGATAGTGAGGTTAGATTCTGAACTCGTTGTATTACAGCTTAATAGAGTATATGCCATTAGAAATCTAGTGTTATTAAGGTTATTTTTGAGAGTGCGCCTCTTGGAACGTGAATTTGATTACATTGAATATCAACATATTCCAAGGTCATTAAATACATTAGCAGATGCAATTGCTTCTCGAATGTTAGACAGACATTTGCGATAATCATGCATGTAAATTTAAAAACATTTCATCATACATGTTTAACAAGATAAGCTGGTAATAATGATATATATATAGATAGGAGTGTGTCAAAATATACATCGTCTTCGATCATAGGTTGAAAAACACCTTATGATCGGCAAAAATGATAAGTACAAAAAACCAAAAATGTCACATGTGTCTACAAAAAGTGACTAGCCAATCACCGGTGGTGCTCTCTATACGACACCACTGCCTGCGCTACCCTACACAGGAACCTCCTGAAAGGTCCTGGGACTGCGACCACATAGCGCTGAAGTCAGATAGGAATATCATCTAAAGTCGTCTCTGGTATGTCCGCCGTAAGACGCTCTAGGTCCTGTTCCAACTCGGCTAAGGTCTCTGCGGCCGCATCCTGTGGGGTCGGTGCTGTGCAACTAGTACTCTTCTCTCGAACGGCCGGAGATTGGCCGGACGCTGTGGACCTACATCTGCATTTTGAAAATTGTCACTGTCAGTTTTGAGACGATATAAAAAAACAAAAAAAGTAAATAATTTAAAAACTTGTGAAAAATGAAGTACCTCTGTCATCCCATTGTTCTCCCTGTGGAAGAACCATGTCCGGATCACCGCGAAAATCCACTCCGGCATAAGGAAAATCCTGGATCACAAAGACCTGGTCCTCCAACCAGTGAAAGTAACCCGCAGGAAATCGGACAACTCCCGCTCCCTCATCAGGATGCCGGGCCATCACCGCAACCCATCGCATCAACTTTGGCTCCCGAGGAGGCCCAACTGCAACAGTGAGATGCTGCAGGATCAACATTGGAACCCTCTCTAGGGCAAAGCTCACAACTAAAGGCCCATACCCAAAGGTCTTTAATTGCCCGTTCTTTGCCCTAGTCAGTTGGCCCTTCATATTGGCCAACACAGCGTCGCACCAGTTGAAAATGGTGCCTCAGAAGCAATCAATCGCCATCCGCATTTGGGACCCGGTGGCAATGTGCAAAGCGGCTGCGCCGTAGAGTCTGGTAACTGTAAAGGTAATTACCATAAGTTCAGGTCGGGATATGTATTTGATTTCTATCCCCTTCTCCTGGTGCTGATTATTGCACCACTCTAGCCGGAGACTAGCAAGTGATTGGCCACCCAGCCTAGTCCCGAACAGAGACAGTTGCTCGCCCCTATTAGGCAAACCAGTGAGAAAATATATGTCTGAGGGCTCTATCTCGAGCTGGTGCCCTCCGATGTTAAAGCATTGATCCTGAACGTTCCACCTTTCAACCAGCCACTCTAAGAATCGCACCTAGGCCCTCATGCCAGGTATGGCCCAGTATTTGTAGAGACTGCATGCCTTCAAAGCATCAATGGAAGGTTGATGATCTATTGCGGCCAAATCGACATCTTCGTGTTCTCTTTCACGCCAATTAATCATGGTGGGAAATCTACACACCAGAAAACATCCATTAGAATTCACTAAATCAAAAATTAATGGTTCAAATTTGAGATTTGGGGGTTTAAAAAATGCTTTGCGCGGAGTACGCACCCCGCCTTCAGAAACAGAGCGTGGGTACGCAACTGCTCTGAAGGTAGGCTGCGTACACCTGCCATTTTCCCAATGGAGAAAATTTCGGGGTACGCAGGTCACCCATGGGGGACCTGCGTACCCCGAAAAGCGGATCTTGAAACCCTAAAGCCCCCAAAAAATCAAACTAGGGCCTAAAATGAAATTCTAAACGGACAAAAACAAAGAGGAGGATGTTGTGAAATACCTGAAAGAGACGACACTCGATTCCGACGGTCGGATTCTCCGCAAAGTCCACGGGAAGTTTCTTGCCAAAAGCCCTTTTCTCTCCCTCAACAGTAAAATGGTAAAAATGACATGGTAAAAGGTCTTTTTATAGGTTTTTTGGATAAATGAATGCTAAGTTTGTTTATTTTTCACCATGGAAGGATATTTTTCAATGTATTTTTTGCCTATCTTAAACAGGTATGAGTAATGTGTCGTTTTTGTGCAGGACAAAAGGACTTTCAGGGAAAATTATCATTTTTCATGAAACAAACCATCAGAGTCATCTTTTAAGCCCTTTTCTGACTCCTAAAACATGAAAAGATTGCCGAGCGTTTCTTTTACACTCGTTAAAACGGAATTAAAAGACGGTCCCCTTATAGCCCTTTTCTGACCGTAAAAACAGGAAAAGATTGCCGCGTTTTTGTTGTTTCAAACTCGATACTGGAAATAAAACGACGTGTCCTTGATCACTTTTTACTTTTCAGATCAGAGGCACTAATCATGAAAGTACTCCTTGGTCGCAAGATCAAGCGGTTCTCTCAAGTATTATTTTATACTTTTTCGGGCTTGGGAGACACAACTTTACGAAAAAGTTCAACCTGGAGTCTTCTTAAGTTTTTTCAGACTCTCTAAAAATGAAAAACGTCGAGTTTCTCCTATACTGGACTCGTTAAAATTTCACAGTAAAGGACCTGTTCGATTACAAACAGGAACGGACCACTCCTTCTTAGGGTTCGAATCAAAACTAAGTTGGACTCATCCGAAGGATGAGCTTATAATCAAGAATATGTTATCCTCCTCAAGCTTGTAAAAAATAAAGAGGTACTTGCCAGAAATGGTGGGGGAAAAGAGAGAAAAATGAGCCCATTTGTCATCCTTTGTCTCAGAAGAAACCTTATTACCACTCTTGAACACGAAACTTTGCATTCACCTGGGTTGGGAAATCCTTTGCCTCACAGTTGATCAAACTACATTGAAAGTCTTCATCCCGGTATTAACTTTGGGTCAAATGTCACCAAGCCATCTGTCGTGTCGTTATGTGTTCAAGAGGTCTCTGCATATAAACCATTCATCTGCAAAATACTCGTGATCCATCTTGACCATCCCTGAGTCAGTCCTTACAGTTACATTTCTTCAACTTGATCTATGATTTCGTGTTGTGGGCTTGCCTGCAACGGGTCTCTTTCTATCGACATCAGCACATTATCTAGAAAGATGACCTAGGAATCGTCAGTACCGTGAAGTCTGCATGCATCAATGGCAGGTTTCTCGCCTTTGACGACGGTTTACATCATTGACTTTCGATCGAAGGATTCCATGAAATGTTCGACATCAACTCATTTATTCACATCTCATGGATTGTACTGGGTACTTTGAGAACCATTGACATCACTGGTGGTCTCTCTCTCACGCTTGTTAACAGTTTACATCATTGACTGGTAATCAAGTGGTTTCTACCATGTTCGACATCAACTCATTTATTCGCATGGATAGAATCGTACCTGTTCGGGAAGTAGAAATGAAGACCCTGGATCTAGTTTCCACCATCCAGGCTGCGAGGAGTTTTGTATTCATTATATAGTAGACCAACTATAAACAGATGGTTGCGCCCATACTGTGTCTACAAAAATTCTATGATTATGATGTATTGCAAAATCATTCCTGTATCAGAGCAGTAGATAGTCAATTAGTTAAAGTTTTCAATCTGAGTATGGGAATGCCTACCTCAGCGATGATATGATCTTATATATGTATTTTGTGTTGAATACTTGCAGGTTCCGACTGGGCTCTCCACAAGATAATCCTTGAAATGATAAAGTACTTCACCCTTCCTAGATTATATGAAACCCTTATCTACTACAGGCTTCGCACTTTAGGGGGCAATCTGTTACACTAAAATTTGTCACCATGACTATTTGCAGTTAGTATGGCTCCATCAACTGTCATACTATCCTCCTTGGCAAGCATCATACCTCTGCTCTCCATGTCAAACTCCAAGAAAGAGAGAAAGTCATTAAAAATCTATATATCTCTGGGTACGCAGTTTCTCTTAGCCTTACCTGCGTGTACGCACCCCAAGTTCACAATACCTGCGTACTTGTACGCTCTCTCTGTAAAGCAATGGGTGCGTACTCCTGTAAAGGTCAAAAGGCGCAAGTTTCACTCCAAAAACGTTACTTGTGGTCATTTCTAGAGCATTCTAGAAGCTTGTTTGACGTGTATGGAGCGCCTCCAGATGGTTCATGTATCCCTATCAAAGAGGAACTTATCCCATCAAGAGGGGAGCTATCCCATCCAAAGAGGGGCTTATCCCATTGATGGTGGACCTGAATAACTTCCTCTAGAACACTATAAATACAGGCATTGGGCCAAAGGGAGGGGAGGTTGAAAGTTGAACATTCCTAAGGGTAGATGCTGCTGGAATTAGGACTCCCTTGTAAAGCTTGAGAGGAGAGATTCCCATCCTTTCCTAGCCTTATTTGAGAGTGGGTGAGCTGATCAAAGTAAAGGAAAACTCTTATTGGACCCTAGGAGGGACCTGCACAACACCAAGGCTCAGGTTGTAATGGTTTCTTTTGTTTCCTCTTAATACAAATGAACTCATTTTTCTCAACAGATTGTTATTCATGATTTGTTTCATATACTCCTTGGTTTGTATGATGGATATGTATTGTTTTATGAGTTTATCAGGTGCTATTTAATCTTTTGGCTTGTTAGTGAATGCAGGTTTCGAAGAGAAGGAGGAGCTCATCCGGATCGGCGAGGCTGGACTACTACAAAGCGTTGGACTAAAGGTATGTTACAATCACCTGATTAGTTGTATTTTCGATGCATGTTTAGAGAAAGGTAGTGTTTATTTGTCTTGTTTGTCACTAGAAAGCCTTTGCTTCTAGGGAGGTCGGTTTTGTCCGCATTATCGACTCTTTCCACATGACACATGTAATGTAGGAATAAAGGATAAAAGCAAGGAAAATGCAAGGATAAAAGCTAAAAGTAAGGAACTACGGTAAATACCTTGGTAAAAACTCGAATGGGACAAGGGAGAGGAATTACAGGGGGTAAATCCTCCTCATTTACTGCCCCTCCATGCGAATATACCTCTATCAACTGAAAGTATAAAGAACCAAATCAAGAGTACTAGAAGGCATCCAATCAAGTGAAGGTGCAAACAGCCAAATCAGGTGTACTAGAAGGCAGCGAAGCAAGTGAAATTACGAGTTTATCTTGAGTTGAAAGCCAAGACTCCCTACTAGAAGGTAGCCAAGCTAGTGAAAGGGACAACACAAGTGTATCATTGAATTGGGAGTTGTTCCTCCCTAATTTTGAGAGAATTCATTGGAGACTTCAAATGTATATGTAGAGAGGATTAGGACATTATTTTTTTTAGTTACCAAGTCACCAAGAGTTAGGAAGAATTCGGACTTCTCACTTATAACTCTACTTTGTTTTCAAGCTGCAAGTCTTGTAACAGTTTTTGATTTATAATGAAGATGAGTTTTGTTTTGATCTAGCATTGAGTTAACTCAGAGGGCTAAAGCTCTTGGGTTAGGTCCCGACCCTAGCAGCCAAAGCTCCTCTTTATTGTATTGATATGCTATCATAGATTCCTGTTTCCTGTTCATTTTATTAATTAGATGCATTTTCATTATAGCATTAGTACAAATTCATGGTTTCCTGTTCATTTGATTAAGTAGTTCATTTCCATTACAACACTAGCATAGCTTCATGGTTTAGTTATTTATTTTCTTAAATAGCTCCATTTCCATTACAAAGGTTTATTGTTTAACTATTTATTTGTTTAAGTAGTTGCACTCTCATTACAGTAGTGCAGGGTAGATTAGTTGTGTTTCAGTTTGGTTCATTTATGCTTTCATTCGATTAGTAGGTTAGCAAAGAAAAGATCCACAAGGTTTTGTTAGGCCCCTATACTACTAGTGTAACCCCTTATTGTTATTAGTATAACTCACTTATTATATTGATGTACCCATGTAGTGCCCATATTGTTACTATTGTGCCCCATAGAAGCCCACTATTGTTATTATTATGCCCTTACATTATTATTGTTATGTCGGCTCTGATTATGTTATAAACCCTTAGACTTCTATATATAGAAAGGAGGTCTTTTCATTTGTATCATCCAAGAATTGTTCATTTATGTAATGTAAAGGAGGTTGCCCCCTCGAAGAGGCTGAATTCTAAGGCGTGGATTTATCTTTTCTATCTTTTCTTGAGCTGGTTTCATAACATTTGGTATCAGAGCTTTGGATTCTAGGGTTTCGCTACTCCAAACAAGTCATCGTGATATTTTCGCTATAACGTTTTTTTTGTGATGTTTCAGAAGTCGCCAAAAAAACCCATTTGAGAGGAATTGACGCTGAACCTTGAGTCCGAATTTCAGAGATTTTTACGCAATATTTCGGAGATATGATCTGAGGAAGTTGGTCTTTTTGCAGACTCCTGAATTACACTCAAAACAGGTGACCTGGGGAAAAGCGTCATAACTTTCTTTCTGAGCATCAGATTGAAATTTCATCAGAAGGTACAGAAAGAGGACGGACTGTAGTTTCTGTTTATATATTTTTCAGAGTCCAAGGTTGAAACAGTGACACGTGGCACTTCATACAAGTTCGCTCTACTGAACTAGTCTATAATCAGGTCACTGCGGGAGATTGTGCATAACTCTTTCTTGGAGAATCCAATTTGGATCAGACTTGTGGCATTGGAAAGAGGACACAGAGGGCTACTACAAGTCACAATTTTAGAACTTAAAGATCCGAAAATACAGAGTTACAGTCGTTTCAAGGTAGAGCTCCTAAAATCAAGGAAAAGCAAGATGAGGAAGTTTGATGGCAAGGATCCGGTAAATTGGATACTTCAGATGGAGCAATATTTTGATATACATGGTGTACAACTGTTACAAAAGGTATGTATTGCATCTTCATATTTAGAACCAGATCAATTTTTATGGTACAAAGGGCTTTGTTCTCGTAAAAAACTTGTTACGTGGTCAATTTTCACGGAGGAAATGATAGCACATTATGAGGATACAAAGAGCAACACCTTCTTTAGAGCAACACCACAACAATTGGAAAGAGTAAAAGGGCTTTGTGACATAATGGAAAGCAAAATTATGGAAACCAGGAAGCATACCCCTCACAACTATAAAGATGGAAGTGTTGTTTCTCCCAGCCTTCCACAACCTACAAGGGTTACACCACAACAATTGGAAGAAAAAAGAGAAAAAGGGCTTTGTTACAATTGTGATAGCAAATGCACTAAAGGTCATAGGTGTGTTGAGAAGAAATTATTTTACATAGAATATGAAGAGGAGGAAGAAAAGGATCAAGAAACATCAAAAGAAGAGGATATACGTCAGGACACCACCCCAGAGAAAGAAGAAATGAATCAGACCATATCTTGTAAAGCATTGGCAAGAATTACCACTCCTCAAACTCTCAAGATAGAAGGACATATCAAGAAGAAAAAGGTGCAAGAAGTGAAATATCACATCGAGAAAGAAGAAATTAATCCAACCATATCTTGTAATTCAATGGATGAAATTACCACTCCTCAAACTATCAAGATAGAAGGACACATCAAGAAGAAAAATGTTCAAGAAGTGAAAGATCACATCGAGCATCAAGTAATGAATCCGACCATATCTTGTAAAGGACTGGAAGAAATTACCACTCCTCAAAAGATAGAAGGACATATCAAGAAGAAAAAGGTTCAAGCAGAGAAAGATCATATCGAGCATCAACAGCAAGTTCTCCAACTTTTAAAGGATAACGCCACTTCGGTGCAAAATCAAATGAAACAACAAGTAGATCAACATCGTAGTGAAAAATGTTTTGATGTAAGTGATTGGGTATTTTTACTGCTACATCTCAAGCAAGTTATTTATGAGAAGGAAATGTTGGCAATACTACATGCACTTAAAATATGGCGACCTTACCGAATGGGAAGACGCTTCAAGGATGAGGATGTGGAAGCATTGTTTTGTGCTATTTATATTATCCAACCAAATTGGATAAACGAAGCAACGGATGAATGGAAGAAGAACGAAGAAGTATGGCCACTTATTCAAAAGTTGCAAAAGATCCCAATTCAAGCAATATTGCCAGAAATTGAAGAGGAAGGAAAAATCATATTGGAACCTGGAGCAGTCACAGAAACAAGAACCGGACAGCTACGAAATCGATCAATTTCAGAGTATCTCATCAAGTGGAAGAACTTACCCGCTGAATATTCCACATGGGAGGACAAGAATTTTATATAGAAGCATCAAGAACTACTCAAGCGTTGAGGACAACGCTTTTTGAAGGAGAGGGGCATGTTAGGCCCCTATACTACTAGTGTAACCCCTTATTGTTATTAGTATAACTCACTTATTATATTGATGTACCCATGTAGTGCCCATATTGTTACTATTGTGCCCCATAGAAGCCCACTATTGTTATTATTATGCCCTTACAAAATTATTGTTATGTCGGCTCTGATTATGTTATAAACCCTTAGACTCCTATATATAGAAAGGAGGTCTTTTCATTTGTATCATCCAAGAATTGTTCGTTTATGTAATGTAAAGGAGGTTGCCCCCTCGAAGAGGCTGAATTCTAAGGCGTGGATTTATCTTTTCTATCTTTTCTTGAGCTGGTTTCATAACAGGTTTCCCACAGGTGTCTCGGCCTCACCTCCTCCCTTTAGGACCATGATGTGAGGAAGAAACCCTGCAGCAACCCCAAAAACACAGGGTTTTGGTTTTCATAGGGAGTTTGTTGTTTAACGTGGTCACTGGGTCCGTTACATTGTTACTCTATTCCTTTCAGGACCATCTTCTCCTTCACTCTCTTCCTATCATTTGATCTCCTTCATATCCCTTTCATTCTCCCTCAACATGAAATACTTAGGCAGAAGTAGTTAATCCACACTTAAACGGTTTTTACCAATAGATTACCTTACACAACAAAACCCGACCAATCACCACCCAATTCACTTTTAACGTTGGCTTTTTTCACTTTAAATCCCCACTGTCGATGTGCCCCATCAGATTTGACGACTATCGTGCACCCGCTTGCCAACTAGCTTAGTCAGATCTCCACTGTTGATCTACCTCGCCAGATATGACGTCTATCGTGTGATATCGTGTGGATTTCTTTTCGAACGTTATCCTCCTGAGGGCACACAATAAGAGTGATTTCCCCATCCTACGTGTCACCTGAGGAGGCTAATTGTGTGAAATCTCAAAAGACAGCTTATGGTTTTGAGGGCACGCGAAATACAGCTTACCACCTTCGCAAACTTGCTACCATTTCCTCACGTTTCTTTTGCTCACATTATAATCTCCATCATCCATCTGCCGATTAATCCTATCCATCCATCTCTTGACTTAGCCTTCGCGATATAATCCCAGTTTTCCATCTCCTATTAACCATGTTCATTCATCTATTCACTCAACCATCGTGACATAATATCCACCGTCTGTCCTATTAGTTAACCCTATCTACCCATCTATCTATGTACCCTTCTACGATCTGATCTTAGCCATTCATTTACCTTTCACCCACCTGATCCAATAGCTCTTATGCATTATTTCTCATTACGTCCTCTTTTGACCAATTTTGATCTCCGACTGCTCTTCCGTTTAAACACATACGTAGCTTAGTTTTCTTTGCTTACCCCTTACTCTAGTTTTGATGCTTTTTACTTCTACAACTTAGATAGCAGCATTAGATTAGTGTTGTTTTATCAATTCTACTTCACATAGCTATTTAGATGGTTAGTTAGGGTCTGGTGTGAGTTTAGCATTACATGATTGTTTCCTTCATTACTGCAGTAGAGTAGCTCTCCCTTAGAATAGATTTGCTCTTCTTCCATCAAAATCAAGCTTTTTTTGACCCTATAGAAGTCTAGATTGGAACCCCTGGGGTCCCTTACCAGATGAATAGTGATAATAGGCAGTACCTTCACTTCTACTTGTTCATATAGCACTATCACCTCCAAGTTTGTACGAACCATGGGTTGATAAGTAAAGCTGGTAGCCCTGGGAGTTTCAGCATTCTTGCTGCAATACCTAGGCTCATTAATTTTTGGAGCCATTTCTGAGGAGGTGTCAGAGTAAGATGTGAATTACTGCTACATCTATTTCTAGTCTCTAACTTTCTTTTCTTCTACTTCTAGTCTTCAATTTTCTTCCATTAGTTTATTTCTACAAAATTAATCTAGTTTCTTTCTTTCATTTGTCATTTATCTAATTTCCTTTCCATTTTTCAATAAGCAAGTTCAATTCAGCAAGTAGTTTCCTTTATGTTAGTATTTTTTCATTCAATTAAGCAATTTCATTCTGCAAGTATTTTTCTTTCTATCAGAAGTCTTTCCATTTAATCAACCATTTCATTCTGCAAGTAGTTTCCATTCTATTAGTATTTTTTCATTTAATCAACAATTTCAATTCTGTAGAGTACTTTCCATCTTTAAAGAAAATCTTACAAAAACCAACCCAAAAACATTTCCTTTCATGCCTCGTAAGAATAGGGATAATTCATGAAAATTCTTTCCAAATACCCCCACTACATCCAACAGTCAACCTTCTCTCTTCATCGGTGACTGTGAATTGGAAGAACCTTTAGGTGAGAAACCTAACATATTTGAAGAACCTATAGGGGAAGAAGAAGAGGACGAACCCATTCCTACTCAACCAATGGCTGAAAACAAAGATGACAGAGGAGATAGAGAGAGAATTGAGGGTGCCTTCCCCATTAGGGAAACCAATCATGTCACTAAAATGAAGAATCTAAGCCACTCTGCTCTACCTCATTTCCATGGCTTGACCACAGAGGACCATGACACTTTTCTATTTGAGTCTGTTGTTATATGCCAAACCTATGACTATACAGAGGATGAGGAAAAGTTAAAAATGTTTCCATTTACCCTCAAGGATGTAACATTGCGCTGGTTCATGGGTCTACCTAGAGGTAGCATCATAACTTGGGCTTAGATGCAGCAGGACTTTAACAACAAATATAGGGACTATTGTAGGTCAAAGGACACTAAAGAAGAGATTTTTAGGATGATCATAGGCTAGGATGAATCCTTAGAAGACTATGAAGAAAGATTCCAGCTCAGTTACAAAAGGGTCAGGTGCACACTTGACCCTGAGTCATTGAAGCTGGTCCCGCTTAGAGGAGTAAGGGAGGATATCCTAGATACCTTGCATTTGTTAGGAGGACATATCTACCAACTACCCTATGAGGATATCAAGATTTTCATTATAAACCATTCTAGGACAACCAGGAAAAAGGGTAGGAGTAGTCAACCTATGGCCAGTACATCATCTTCCAACTCATCCATGAAGGGTGAAATTGGAAATATGTTGGAGGACTTCAAAAGTGAGATGCTACAAACCCTTGCCTTGCAATTGGATACCATTAATATCAAAAGGAATCCAGGGGAAGAAAAGAGAGGCTTGGCCATCTTTTGTCCTAGATGCACCAGGAGGCATCCTACGAATGAATGCCCATTGAACTATATTGATATTTTCTCAGTTTGTGAAGAAAACCACTCCACAGACAAGTGCCCTTCTTTATCTGGACTCAAAGCTATATGTCAAGGAGCTGATGGGATCACTGAGCAGCTTTGCTACATCAATGAAAGGAGACCTCCTAGGCCTAGACCATACCAGTAGGGTATGCAAGGATCATCCCATGCATATTACAGACCCAACCAAACCATAGATATACCTTCTTAGAGACCCCCTTCTCATCCTTCCTGGTCTACACCCCCTCCTTGGTCCTATGCACCTCAATATCATTCCCAGCCAACCAACTAGTCATTTAAACCTTACATTCAACCACAACATCAATGGAATACCCCACCCCAGGCTTGGAGGCCCCAATTCAACAATATTCCAACCCTATTGCCTCCACCACCTACCCAACCACAACTCCTGCACTCTGCTCCACCTAAGCAACCCTAGATTCCTGTCCAGCCAAATCCAAACCGAAATAATAGGCAAGCTCAACAAGGATACAATGGAGAGGCATCATAACCAGCTTATGTTGTAGAAATCTAGGAGATCAACCTAAGATCTGGGAGAATTCTCCTAGATAACCTGTTAGGCCCCTATACTACTAGTATAACCCCTTATGGTTATTAGTACAACCCACTTATTATATTGATGTACCCATGTAGTGCCCATATTGTTACTATTGTGCCCCATAGAAGCCCACTATTGTTATTATTGTGCCCTTACATTATTATTGTTATGTCGGCTATGATTATGTTATGACCCCTTAGACTCCTATATATAGAAAGGAGGTCTTTTCATTTGTATCATCCAACAATTGTTCATTTATGTAATGTAAAGGAGGTTTTCCCCTCAAAGAGGCTAAATTCTAAGGCGTTGATCTATCTTTTCTATCTTTTCTTGAGTTGGTTTCATAACATTTCGTATCAGAGCTTTGGATTCTAGGGTTTCGCTACTCCAAACAGGTCATCGTGGCATTTTCGCTATAACTTTTTTTCTGTGACGTTTCAGAAGTTACAAAAAAAACTCATTTGAGAAGAAATAGCGCTGAACCTCGAGTCCGAATTTCAAAGTGTTTTGTGCTATATTTGCAGAGATATAATCTGAGGAAGTTGGTCTTTTTGGAGAGTCCTGAATTACATTCCAAACAGGTGACTTGGGGAAAATCGTCATAACTTTCTCTATGGGGATCAGATTGAAATTTAGTAAGAATTTATATAAATAGGAAGGACTATAGTTTCTTGTATGCATTTTTCAGATCGAAAGGTTGAAACAGTGACTCGTGGCACATCATACAAGTTCGCTCTACTGAACTAGTTTATAATCAAGTCACTGTGGGAGCTTTCAAATAACTCTTTCTTGGAGAATCCAATTTGGATCAGACTGGTGGCATTAGAAAGAGGACATAGAGGGCTACTACAAGTCACAATTTTATAACTTAAAGATCTGAAAGTACAGAGTTATAGTCGTTTCAAGATCGAGCTCCTAAAATCAAGAAAAAGCAAGATGAGGAAGTTTGATGGCAAGGATCCGGTAAATTGGATACTTCAGATGGAGCAATATTTTGATCTACATGGTGTACCACTGTTACAAAAGGTATGTATTGCATCTTCATATTTAGAACCCGATCCATTTTTATGGTATAAAGGGCTTTTTTCTCGTAAACAACTTGTTACATGGTCAATTTTCATGGAGGAAATGATAGCACATTATGAGGATACAAAGAGCAACACCACAACAATTGGAAAGAGTAAAAGGGCTTTGTGACATAGTGGAAAGAAAAATTATGGAAACCAGGAAGCATACCCCTCACAACTATAAATATGGAAGTGTTGTTTCTCCTAGCCTTCCACAACGTACAAGGGTTACACCACAACAATTGGAAGAAAAAAGAGAAAAAGGGCTTTGTTACAATTGTGATAGAAAATGCACTAAAGGTGATAAGTGTGCTGAGAAGAAATTATTTTACATAGAATATGAAGAGGAGGAAGAAAAGGATCAAAAAACATCAAAAGAAGAGGATCTACACCAAGACCCCACCCCAGGGAAAGAAGAAATGAATCAGACCATATCTTGTAAAGCATTGGCAAGAATTACCACTCCTCAAACTCTCAAGATAGAAGGGCATATCAAGAAGAAAAAGGTGTAAGAAGTGAAATATCACATCGAGAAAGAAGAAATGAATCCAACCATATCTTGTAATTCATTGGTCGAAATTACCACTCCTCAAACCATCAAGATAGAAGGACATATCAAGAAGAAAAATGTTCAAGAAGTGAAAGATCACATCGAGCATCAAGAAATGAATCCGACCATGTCTTCTAAAGGATTGGAAGAAATTGCCACTCCTCAAACTCTAGAGATAGAAGGACATATCAAGAAGAAAAAGGTTCAAGCAGTGAAAGATCACATCAAGCATCAACAAGAAGTTCTCCAACTTTTAAAGGATAACACCACTTCGGTGCAAAATCAAATGAAGCAACAAGTAGATCAACATCGTAGTGAAAAATGTTTTGATGTAGGTGATTGGGTATTTTTATTGCTACATCTCAAGCAAGCTATTTATGAGAAGAAAATGTTGGCAATACTACATGCACTTAAAAAGTGGCGACCTTACTGAATGGGAAGACTCTTCAAGGATGAGGATCTGGAAGCATTGTTTTGTGCTATTTCTATTATCCAACCAAATTGGATAAATGAAGCAAGGGATGAATGGAATAAGGACGAAGAAGAATGGCCACTTATTCAAAAGTTGCAAAAGATCCAAATTCAAACAATATTTCCAGAAATTGAAGAGGAAGGAAAAATCATATTGGAACCTAGAGCAGTCACAGAAACAAGAACCCGACGGCTACGAAATCAATCAATTTCAGAATTTCTCATCAAGTGGAAGAACTTACCCGCTGAAGATTCCATAAGGGAGGACAAGAATTTTATACAGAAGCATCAAGAACTACTCAAGCGTTGAGGACAATGCCTTTTGAAGGAGAGGGGCATGTTAGGCCCCTATACTACTAGTGTAACCCCTTATGGTTATTAGTACAACCCACCTATTATATTGATGTACCCATGTAGTGCCCATATTGCTACTATTGTGCCCCATAGAAGCCCACTATTGTTATTATTGTGCCCTTACATTATTATTGTTATTTCGGCTATGATTATGTTATGACCCCTTAGACTCCTATATATAGAAAGGAGGTCTTTTCATTTGTATCATCCAAGAATTTTTCATTTATGAAATGTAAAGGAGGTTCCCCCTCGAAGAGGCTGAATTCTAAGGCGTTGATCTATCTTTTCTATCTTTTCTTGAGCTGGTTTCATAACATAACCAACCTCCCTCTCCACATAGGGAGTGTTATCGGGAAATCTAGTGTCTACGCAGATGTGCTAGTCCCACTAAGGTTGGTAGCTACCTTAGAAACAAAACAAACTAAAACCACTTTCGTTTTCCTTTATGAGAAGTAGATACGAGGGGAATAAACGAGACCAACCTCTGTCTTGCGCTTGGTTCCTTGCTTGATTCCTCTCCCTTCTGATAGATCTTTGCCGCTCACTTCCTCGTCTACCCAGCTTCAAAGAGCACCTGTAGAATCAAAGCAGCATAACACTATCCAAGAACATAGATCTACTAACTATCCAAGAACATAGATCTACTATCATAAACAATATAGGACTAGATATATATTGACCACACAAATGCATATATCATCAATCATACAAGAATGTCGAGGAAAACTTGAGTAGCTTTATTAATAATCAAGAATAGCAAAGAGGATTACAACCAATTGTTCTGACCCAGCATCATCCTCTCAGCAAGAAAGCCCTTCTTCACCTCATGAAAAGCTTAGATCACCCAACACTATGATGTTACACCAAGAAACCAGCAGCACTTCCTTACAAGATGCAAAATTCCACCCTCTGGATCTCTGGGATGAGGGATCCATATATAGATGTTTGCAAGGTGGGTTAGTCAGCTTTTGAGATTTGATTAGTGTCCTCTTTCTGACAGTTCTTGATTCCACTTGGAGATTGATGATCTCTTACTCATCCCTGGGTGAATGCAGAGAGGCAAGTATCACAGGAGAAGTTTCTGGAAGATTCCATGATCCTCCACCTTGCAGATTAACCTTGCCATTTGTCTACTCTCACCCATTGCACCCCATATAATGGCTTTTTAGTATGCATCGCACCTCCCATGTGTATTTAGGTGGGATGCAACGCACTTTGACCATGGAGCAGGTGAGATGGTCCAGTTTTGACCAGTTCTGAGTAGTTTTTC
The DNA here is from genome assembly GCA_031772625.1 of Pinus tabuliformis. Classification (NCBI taxonomy): domain Eukaryota; kingdom Viridiplantae; phylum Streptophyta; class Pinopsida; order Pinales; family Pinaceae; genus Pinus; species Pinus tabuliformis. The sequence goes on from CM062819.1 coordinate 1,159,218,327, forward strand.
AAGGAGAACTTTCGGGAGAAGATGTAATCAGATGACCTTGTTCTTTTAGAGGTTGGAACAACACTTTTAGGGACTTAAGATCCCTTGGTTTATGGACATTTATGATTGGGGTTACAGTGCCCAAAAATGTCTATAACAGTTGCCCCCTAAAGCATGAGGTCGTTAATCTGTTGATGTCGAGTGAAATGCTTTATCATGAGGATTTGAAGTTTTTTTCGAGCTGGAAGGCGACCTGTAATAAGATACAATACAGTACATTATCTTCATAATATTTTCATGATCTAGCTGAGGTGGGCATTCCCATGCTCAACTTTATAAATTCATTTTCATGTACATAAGACAGAAAATCGTCTGAGTGCAGACTGACGATTCTGGTAGAGCCATCATCCCTTGGATTGGATGATTATCTATGCAGTAATGATGTACATTTGATGTCTTTATTTTCCTGAATATATATCGCAGCCTGGATGGATGAAATTAGATCCAGGTTCTTCAATATCGTTTGATCTTCACTCAAAGTACAAGTCGATCCATGTGAGAGATGTTCTAGAGTTGAACATGGAAAGACATCGCCTGATTACCAGCCAATGATGTAAGTCGTTAACAGGCGTGAGAGGAATCACCGATAATGATGATGACCCTCAAGGTACTACAGTACAATTCACGTGGTGTGAATAAGGGACTTGGCATCGAACACCATGCAAAATCTTTCGGTCGCAGGCAATTGATGTAAACCTGTTGCTGGAAGTGAGAAACTTGCCATTGAGGCATGCATGCTTCAAAGTACTGAAAGGGTTGTTCCTAGATCAACTTCTTGGATAATGAGCTGATGTCGACAAGAAGCGATCTGTCATAGGAGGGCCTTAGTGAATCCCACATCAATGACATAGAATGGAGCAAATAATTTTAATAGAGGTGAAAACGATCTGATGACATAAGGTTCAGGGTGGCAGCCATGAAAGAATGGAGCGTAAATGTATTGCAGTGGATGAGACACAGGTGAATTCTATGAGCGACTTATCTTGAACATATCGGCGACACTGACATGATGGATTGGTAGCGTTAATCCCAAATATGGATGGTGTGATGGACCCATGGTGATATGACTAGTGAATGGAACAACCCAACCCGATTCGGATGTGGAGTGAAAGTGTCATGTTCAAGAGCGACTTGCTACCAATAAAGTTTCTTCAAGTTTTCTTCCAAATTTTTCCCCAGTCATTGCTAACCAGTACCTCTTTATTTTTGTCAAGCTTGAGGAGGATAACATATGCCTTTTCTATAATTTGCCCTTCGGGCAAACCCATCGCTATGTTTTAACGAGCCTAGCGATAGTGAAACTCGTTCTTGTCTGTATGGACAAGTTTGTCGCTATTAGGTTTTAACGAGTTTAACGACAAAGATAACTCGGTCCTTTTCAATTTTAGAGAGTCTGAAAAAGGGATGTAAAGAAAAATCCAATAATCCTTTTTCGTCATATAATCCCTTGAGTCCGAAAAAGTATAAAACAATACCAAAGGAATGAATTTTCGGTAATTTTAATGAGCTGAACAAAACAAGTGCTCGATCTTTTTGTGTAATAATCCCTCAAGTCCAAAAGGATTAAAATCTAAAGGAGGGATAACACTTCTGGTCACTTTAACGAGCTGGAGAGGCCAATCGCTCAGCAATCTTTTCACATTTTACGAGTCAGTTGAAAAGAGCTTAAAGGAGACTCGTTCTTTGAGGAACGAGTGATAGTTTTGGGTAGCAGCTAATTCCAGGTAAGGTTTGGAATTTTCCAATCACGGTAGTGTCACACGGATGCCTAACAGGATCACTCTTCGCAACTGTTCCTCAAAAAGGGTAAACAGTCAAATGGAGGTGAATGATCGGCCAATACAGAGTGGAGGTGATGATGAGAACACGACCAAGGCTTCAAAGGCTGATGATAATACATTCAAGATGGTTATTTACCGGAAATCAGTTCATTTTTTAATGAGCTTAAACTCTGAGGGAACATTTGCTCATTTCTTATTTTTATTTTTTAACGAGCTTGAATTCAGCGTCAAAAATGCTCTATCCAGTCGTATAATAAGGATGTCTCATTTAAAAAATGGCATTTTTTCAAAGCTTTGCCCCACATCCTTTCTTTATGCAAGTTAGGAAACAACCAATCCTATGAGTTTAAAGGGTTAGAGGACCGACAAATTTAAAAAATAAATGGTCGCTCTTCGCTTGCATGCCAAAAGGTTTGCATGCCCCCAGGTATAGTGAAGTAGAGTTTCCAAGTTACCCCTCAATTTGCAGAAAAAACATTCGTTTTATCAGGAAAGGCCTACCCTTTAACAGAGGTATCTTATTCTGGTCTAACCCCATTTTCCTAAATGGACGGGTGTGTCAACCAGTCATATATCCTTCACGGAAACCTACTCTATACCCAAGGTTTTCCTGTTGAAACAGGCCAGGGTGCATGCCCCCTGGATTTCAGTCATATCCTCCGAATCACTCATGCTCATCAGGAGGATGGACTGGGGATTGATGAGACATTCCTTGCTTGAAAAGACCATTCAAGGATGGTATATTACTATTTTCTATGTGTGAACTGGGGAATGAAAGCTGGTTTATGAGCTTGACCATTCTTCCTTCATGCGAAAAGCACATTACTCTAAAGAGTGAGGAGACAATGGCTCCCATGCAATAAATATAGTCGCGTCCAAGGAGTAGATTATAATCCAGGGGTCCTTGGACTACCATTAAGTTCATGTGAACGGTTTTCCTTCTCAATGTTATCGGCACATTGGGAAGGATCCCTAATGGTCGACTGGTTCCTTTGTCAAAGCCTGTTAGATTTCTCATTTCAGGCAAAAGCGATGGCGAACCATGCGCTTTCCAAGCAGTTGAGGAAAGGATACTCACAGAAGCCCCTTCATCTATGATGGTACCAGCCATGACCATTCTATATATTTGAGCAATGATTTGAAATGGCACACTAGCCGATAAGCGGGGTCTGCCTAGTAGATTCCAATCAAAGGAAACAACTAGGTTGCTTGGAAGTGGGACTGAATAGACAACCGGATATGACTCTGACGAACTTCCTTCCTGTGGTAAAGGAACGGGTAGACTGCCCCCATGTTCATCAAAGTCTATTCTTACGAAGAAAATTTGGACGGTGTCATTTTTTTTCTCTCCGGTGACTGTATCATTTGAAGATGGATCCTCTGAAGGCAAGATCAGGTCAACTATCGCCTCGACCTTTTGACTTTTGTCTAGTGTGGATTCAGATGGTTTATCTTCAATGATAGACGCTTCAGCTGACCATAATGGCATGTCAACCGGATTTTCAACTAGTGACGGACTCAGCAAGAGCTTCTTATACCCAGGAGGAAGCTGTAATGGTGAAACCGGATGGTCGTCCAAAACTCTTTTAGCCTCGTGTAAGAAGGGACAACGATGGACGGCGTGATCTCCTTCGCACAGTTTACAAGGAAATTTACATTTTCCTTTTTGTCAAGGGGCTTCACTTTCACTAGTTGACGGTGTATTTTCAACATGATCATCAGAGGTTGATAACACCGGATTGTGCAAACGAGGAGACCAGTCCCTTAAGATCTGAGGGATGCAAGGACAATCTCGATGATAGTGGTCTCCTTTGCAAATAACACATGGCGATTTAGGCCTGGATGGTGCAGTGTGTGGATTTTCACTAAACGATGCCTGGTCGCCCCTTTTCGCCTTTGGCTCCTTCTTCTTCTTCTCAATTACTTTATTTTTGGATTTACGAGCTTGATCAAGCGAAGAGGAAGGAGGAGAGGGAGAACTGGATGAAGTAGAAGGTTGGGGGGTAACTTTGGTATCGTTTAGTTGCTGACTTGATTGTTTAGGAATCACGGTGTTCTGAATGATAGAGGTTGAGAAGAGCCATACGGGCAAGCTGATTATCAATCCTGGAAGCGACAATGTGGCCATATGGGGCGCACCAACATCTCCCCAACAGGAGAAAGGACTAGGATTTCCCCCAAGGGGAACTCCTTGGTTGGTGGACTCCATTTTTCTCAACCTAAGACCAACATAGGAAAGGTGATATTTATTCCGATTAAAATAAATTTTAGACGCTTTGACACAATTTGTTTTTTCAATTTTTAAGAGTTGAGAAAAAACAAAAGATGATTCTAGTCACCTTCGATTTTTAATGAGCCTGCAGTGATAAGTGCTCAGATGGACCTTTTCCTTTAAGGACTCTGAAAAGGAATGGAAGAGACTGCTTTGGAAATCTAGACAGAGGGATTACCAAACCAATCGCAAAACTGCAGAATACTTTTTATGGTATGACAGTCAATCTTCCCGAACGCTGTGTTCAGTGCATTGCGATCGATAGGGCGGCAGACACGGCTTCCTATGGATAAAGGATAAAGCCTATTGTGGTCTCCCAATATATACTCCACGGTATGTGAGAGTACAAGTCCATACTGGCACTTATCGTCTCAAAGTGGAGGAATCACCCAACCAGCAATGAAAACAACAGTTACCAGGCTTTACGACACTGGAATACATCTCTGGCTAGACTTCTAAATGTTGTGCGTTAGGTTCCAAAACATTTTTAGATTCATTAAATTTATTTTACAGTTGATCTTGCTTAAGAAATTTGCCTTTCAGGTTCACCACGTGATGTAGATGTAAAATTCCTAAAATGCAATCTAAGATGATAAACAATCGTTTAATCTTCTTTTTTCAATGAAAATCTTAGCTACTAAGGAAAGAGAGATGATATTCTTTCAACATAGAGCAAAGAGCACACACTATATGCACTGTCCTAAATCAAACCAACAAATAGTCTAAATGCAAATGCACATGCATGTATTTGTTTTCAGCCTTCTTAATGTGTGAATGATAGAAAGAAAGCTAAGCGCAAATTTGAATTATTTTCCAAAGAGACATTACTAGCAAGTTTCTTTTCAAGACAAAATGAAGACAATGACGACACTTTGCGATTTGGAATTGAAAACTTGCTTTCGACACTTGAAAAACTATTAATTCAAATCAAATACAAGAGTAACAGTGTAATCGACTATCAAGAACAATCAGATTCTCTTCTATGACTGAAAATGACACTTGCGACACTTTCAAATCAAGAAACGATAGTTCAATTACGCTACTTCTTTGTAAAAGAGAACTGAAAATGGCTCAAAATACATAAAAACATTTACCGTTCTTTGCACAATGGAGGCGGAATAATGGCAAGGAAGGGGGTTTCAACAGAGGTATACTGACTACAGACAACAAAACTCCTGAATAGAGCTGAAAAGAGTGAACACAGAAACCAAAATCTAGGAGCAGAAGGGGTCTTGTCTGATCAGCACACTTGTAACACAGGGAAAGTGAGATGCAGTGCACCTACTACACATGGGAAGTTTGATGCATCTACATTCCAAAGAAGAGACAGTGCGATGGTCCAGGGACGAGACTTCAACTGGGTCCCGGGTCACAGTTTGCAGCACAGTTCAGGGATTTAAGCCGAGCAAGTGGTAATTAGTAAATAAATCACAGGGTTAGATCTAAGGAGGTTACTAGAGCCACCACAATGGCAATTAGAGATCTTGTAAATCGATTGTTCAATTCATAAACAAAACCCGGAGATAGATTGAAGCAGCATTGATCTACTTTGCACTTGCATAGCAAATGCAGTTCGAAGGCTAGCTGGCTTGACTTCAGGCTTCGTCTATAAGTTTATAAAGCAAAAAAATGTAGACAAACAAACAATCTATTCACTCCCCAGTGGAGTCACCATTTTTTATCGAGAAATCTAGTGTCTATGCAGAGCTGCTAGTCCCACTAAGGCTGGTAGCTACCTTAGAAGCAAACAATTAAAACCACTTTCGTTTTCATTTATGAGAAGTAGATAAGAGAGGAATAAAGGAGACCAACCTCTGTCTTGCGCTTGGTTCCTTGCTTGATTCCTCTCCCTTCTGATAGATCTTTGCCGCTCGCTTCCTCGTCTACCCAGCTTCAAAGAGCACCTGTAGAACCAAAGCAGCATAACACTATCCAAAGACATAGATCTACTATCATAAACAATATAGGACCACATATATATTGACCACACAATGCATATATCATCAATCATACAAGAATGTGGAGGAAAACTTGAATATCTTTATTAATAATCAAGAATAGCAAAGAGGATTACAACCAATTGTTCTGAACCAACATCATCCTCTCAGCAAGAAACCCTTCTTCACCTCATGAAAAGCTTAGATCACCCAACACTATGATGTTACACCAAGAAACTAGCAGCTCTTCCTTACAAGATGCAAAATTCCAGCCTCTGGATCTCTGGGATGAGGGATCCATATATAGATGTTTGCAAGGGGGGTGAGTTAGCTTTTGAGATTTGATTTGTGTCCTCTCTCTGATAGTTCTTGATTCCACTTGGAGATTGATGATCTCTTACTCATCCCTGGGTGAATGCAGAGAGGCAAGTGTCATAGGAGAAGTTTCTGGAAGATTCCATGATCCTCCACCTTGCAGATTGACCCTGCCATTTGTCCACTCTCACCCATCGCACCCCATAGAAGGGCTTTCCAGTATGCATCGCACCTCCTGTGTGTACTTAGGTGGGATGCAGTGCAGTTTGACCATGGAGCAGGTGAGATGGTCCAGTTTTGACCAGTTCTGAGTAGTTTTTCATGGAGAACTTCTGGGAGAAGATGTAATCAGATGACCTTGTTCTTTTAGAGGTTGGAACAACACTTTTAGGGACTTAAGAGCCCTTGGTTTATTGACATTTATGATTGGGGTTGCAGTGCCCAAAAATGTCTATAACACGGAGGTTGAGGAAGAATGAGAGGAAAGAAACCTTAAAGAAAATCCACCCTTTCCTTAAAGATTAGCCCAACCACCCCAGCCAACCCAAGAAGAAACTCAACTTCTGGGAGAATTGAAGAATCTATGTGTAAATATCCCCCTTCTCCAGGAAATCAAAGATGTTCCTATATACAATAAGTTGATTAAGGAGAAGTTCTTCAAGCATCCAGGAAGAATAAAAAGGGATGCCCCTACCATTAATGTCATTGGGAAGTTATCTGACTTAATGTTGGGGTAGGTAATATGTCCAAAATACTTAGACCCTAGAAGCCCTGTAGTAGATGTGCACATCAATGGCACCATTGTCCCACACACTCTGATTGATCTTGGGGCTGCCATTAATGTGATGACCAAGGACACCATGTTTAAGCTTAACCTCCAAGGGTCATTAAGGAAGACCACAACATTTCTGCAACTTGCAGACCATTCCATAGTCACCCCTGAGGGAATTGTCGAGGATGTGATGGTCTTCATTGACTCCTTGGAGTACCCTGCAAATTTCCTAGTTCTCCAGAATAAGTCTAAGCTTACTGGTTACCCTCTCATCCTTGGGAGGCCATGGTTGGCCACAACAAATGCCTACATTAGCTGCAGAGCTGGGAATATGACCATCAAGAATGGGCATATGTCTAAATAGTTGGTCTTATACCCTCCTACTCAACCTTCCCTAGAACATGATTTACCTTTATGGTTGGAGGAGGAGGAAGAAGATGAGCTCTTTTCTGCTCAACTTTATGCTTTGGAAGTAATCATAGGAGGAGGAAAACAAGAGGAGGATGACTTAATTGAACACCTGCTCCAAAGTCAAACTTCTAGTTCATTACCATTAGAAGAAGAAGTAAAGGAAGCAGTAAACAATCATCAAATTGACTTATGCTTCACCAATTCCAACCCACTCCAAGTCAAAACCATAGAATTTGGCCCAAATAAAATTTTGAAAATCAACCCATCTCTATCTGCTCTTGAAGAGGAAAAGCTATGCAATATGTTGAAAGAAAACATAAGCCTTCACTTGGAGCTACAAGGAAATGAAGGGAGTACACCCCTCAGTGTGTACTCACCACATATACATCAAGGAAGGTTTCAAGCTAGTCAGGCAACCACAAAGGAGAATGAATCCAGCCCTTAAAGACATAGTCAAAAAAGAACTGCAAAAACTATTAGATGCAGGGTTCATTTACCATGTCTTTGACAGTGAGTATGTCTCTCCTTTAGTGTTAGCTCCCAAGAAGAATGATAAGTGGAGGAATTGTGTCAATTACAACGAGTTGAACAAAGCCACAAAGAAGGATCATTTTCCCCTACCCTTCATTTACCAAGTGCTAGATGGCCTGGCAGGGAAGAAGTTATTTTCTTTCCTAGATGGATTCAGTGGGTACAACCAAATCCAAATCTGCCCAGAAGGCTAGGCTAAAACCACATTCACTATCCTTGGGGTACTTTTGCCTATAGGGTTCTTCCTTTTGGCTTATGCAATGCTCCTGCCACTTTCCATAGAGCAGTCTCGAGTATTTTTTCTAAATTAGTACATGATGCTGTGGAGATCTATATGGATGATTTTACATGTTATGGCTATGACTTTCAAGAAGCCCTAACTAATCTAGGCAAAGTATTACACAAATGCATTGAAATGAACTTGTCTCTCAGTCCAAAAAAATGTGAATTCTTAATGACTAAAGGGATTGTGCTAGGTCATTCCATATCTTAGGAAGGACTATAGGTGGATACATACAAAATAACCATCATCCAAAGGGTCCCATCTCCACAAAAGCAGAGAGATGTCAGGAGTTTCTTAGGGTTAGATGGATTCTAGAGAAGGTTCATAAAGGACTTCAACAAGTTGGCCTCTCCTTTGTTTGGGTTGTTGGCCAAAGATTCTAACTTTATATGGTCAAAAAGCTATCAAGAGGCCTTAGACATTCTATAGGGGAAGTTAACCACTGCACCAATTCTCAAAGGCTGAAACTGGGCCCTCCCTTTTCATATTCATTTTGATGCCTCACACAAAGCCATAGGAGTAGACTTAGGTCAGGTAGAGGAAAAATTGCCCTACGCCATCTATTTTACCAATAAAAACCTATCAAAGGCTAAGTTAAATTATACTGTGACCGAAAAAGAACTCCTAGTTGTTGTGCATTCATTGAAAAAGTTTAGGCATTACATTATAGGCTATCAGACATTTGTGCATACTGATCATGTTGTAATTAAATATTTAACAAACAAACAAGATGTAAATGCTAGAATCATAAGATGGTTACTTTTATTACAGCAGTTTGATCTGACTATTGTTGATAAGCCTAGTAAGGAGAATGTTGTTGCTAACTTTATATCTAGGATGAATCTACCTGCAGGTGAAGAAGGAATGGTGGATGATCAGTTACCAGATGAGCATTTGTTTGCTATTTCAGTGCTCTCTCCATGGTTTGGTGATATAGAAAACTATTTGGTATCAACACAGTTCCCACTAAACTTGCCCTCTAGAGAAAAGAGCAAGATAATTATGAAAAGTTCCCCCTTCACCTGGATTGGGGGCAATCTATTCAAAATTGGTCTAGATCAAATCTTGAGAAAGTGTGTCAGGGAAGAGGAAGTTTTTGACATCCTTCTGACTTGTCATGATGGGCCTTGTGGAGGTCACTTTGCAGCAAAGAGGACAACATTCAAAGTGCTGCAAGCAGGCTATTATTGACCTACGCTTCATCAGGATGTGAAAAAGTACATTAGTCAGTGTGATTGGTGCCAGAGGATGGGAAATCCTACTCCAAGAGATGAAATTCCCCTACAACCTCAAGTTACTTTTGAGCCATATGACAAGTGGGGCATGGACTTCATTGGGCCTATCAATCCCCCTTCAAAGCAAAAACAACACATTATTGTGTGCACTGAGTACTTGACTAAGTGGGATGAAACCAAGGAAATTAACGTAGAAACAGAATAAAAGGTGGTTAAGTTCCTAAGGGAGAATATATTATACAAATTTGGGTACCCTAGAGAGCTAGTCACAGTCCAAGGCAGCCAATTTACCTCCAGCAGGATTGAAGAAGTGCTCAAGCATCACAAAATCAAACATAAGACCTCCACTCCTTATCATCCACAAGCTAATGGGAAAGTGGAGGTGACCAACACATCACTAGAGAACATCCTAACCAAGGTAGTGAACAACAATAGAAAGGACTGGGCAGAAAGACTAGTTGAGGCCACCTGGGCCTATAATATGACATGGAAGACCACCACTAGATTTACACCCTATGAGCTGGTCTATGGGAAAAATGATTTTCTATCGATTGAATTTGAATATAATACATTGAGGATGTAGCCCAACTAGATTTGGATCTCAGTCATGGACAGAAAGAAATATTGTTCCATTTGAATGGCTTGGATGAGATTTGAATGCATGCCGTCCTCCATACAGAGATAGTTCAGCTTCAGAGGAAGATCTGGCATGACAAGCATATTAAGGAGAAGCAATTTCAAGAAGGAGACTAGGCATTGTTATATGACTCTAGGTATGAATACTTCAAGGGCAAGCTAAGGACAATATGGCTCAGACCTTATGTGGTGGAAAGATTCCATGACAATGACTCAGTACAAATCAGAACTATAGATGAAGAGGCGATTCCATTACTAGTTCATGGACACATATTGAAAATGTACAAGAGGCCTTTATCTAAACAAAAGTTCATTGACAATATCAATAAGACAATGATTATGGTGGAGAAAGTTTCAGCTCCTCCCTCATCAGGTCACTGAAAAAGAAAGAAAACAGAATAAGGATTCAGGTGAAAACCTCCATGAGGCGCTTGAGTCCCATATTTGGGTTGAAAACCTCCATCAGGCAGCACAAGGATGAGAAAAATGGAATGAAAAAGAAGATCACTGGGTGAAAACCTTCCTTGAGTTGCCAAGGGCACATATCTAGGGTGAAAACCTCTCTGAGGCAGCCTAGGTGTTTTTTTTTTTATATATATATATATATATATATATATATATATATATAGATAGATATAATAAGAAAAAAAAACATAATTGTTATTTGCATGAGGATGAGAAAGACAATCAGGGACAAAAGAGAAGATCCAAAGGGAGCCCTGCCTCACATATGTTCATCTCCTCCACTCCTTACCATGAATCCCTTCATAAATTCCATTGTTTTTCACTTCATTGCTCCAATTCAGGTGAGAATTGTGTTTTCTACAGGACCCCTCACCTCATCCATTACCATCATCCCTCCATACACACACACTCCTACTCCCTCTGTCCATTCAGCAGTATCAGATCTGCAATCATGGACACCATCAGTAGATAGCAGATGACGAAGAAAGATGACCACACAGCAGCAGAAACAACATTAGATCTGTAGTCAAGAAACCATTAGCAGACAACAGAGGAGGAAGAAGAATGACCATCAGCAGCATCTTTGATCTTTGACAATTGTAGCATGGAATTAAGGCCACAGGTAAGTATCCTACTCACTCACTCATATGCATCATTTTATCAAAAGTTTTAAAGGTTAATAGGTAGTTGTTTCGTAAGTAAAAAGGTGGCTAGTTTCCTCTAGAAAGCTAGTGGATTACATACACAGGAAAATTCGTTTCTTTTTCTCAAAGAATTTTCTTATTTTGTCCTCAAGCCTCACAAGAAGGATGCTCATCAAGTATATCTCATGTGATGGTAGATACAGTGTTGTTTATGGATACCATTTTATAGAGCTTGAAGAATTAAGATTTGGGGTAGAAACACCAATTCACCAAAGACTCAACATACCCTAATTTCTGATGCAATCACTCCTGGACACCAGCAGCAAATAAAAGACGGGAAATTCCCAACAGTTAGTTCACCATGGGTTGACCAAAATCCTCATTGAGGATGCCCTCCAAAACCTCAAGATCCTTATAACGTGGTCAATCTTCCGAGACTTACCAGCAAATGATAACATCAAGACTCACCTATGATGTTAATCCTTTTGTTAGTGAGGGGAAGGAAAAACAAGAAGAAGAAGATACAGAGCTAGATGGGGATGAGATGGGTGAAGAAGAAACTAATAAAGATGAACATGCTGAAAGAAGACAAGGAGGATGAAGCTGAAACAAGATGAGGAAACAAAGGAAGAAACTGATGGAGATGCGAAAGAACAAAAAAAGGAAGAAGATAAGAAAAACGGAGAGGACAGTTGTAGGAAAAGAAATACCAAATCACTTATATGTCCAGCCTCTCCTTGGAGGCCATCCAGTGTAAGATTCCAACTAAATCCTGTGCTCTTTACCTCAGAGAACAATGGCTGCAATTTCAGATTAAAACACTAGCACAAAGGAGCACCATGCCATTTCAAGTCTGTAGACAGTTTATTGATATTTGTGATCAAAGTGCACTAAAGGATGGGGCAAAAATGGTTGAGTTTTACTTGCATAACATGGCCCTCACAGACATGAATATTTGGGATCTTAATGCAGAGCTAGGAGATCTACAATTAATGGCTTTGGAATCATCGATGAACCATAAGAAGTCAAGGGCTGCAAAGATGAAAATAATATTGGCTAGAGAGCAAATGAGCTTCTTTTTTCTTTTCATCGTAGCTGAACAATCAAATCCCATGGCCCTAATGAACACCCACAATCTAATTGCAAATGATCCTTAGCTAGCACCTAGATATTTTGCTGCCCAAGAGCAAGCAATTTCACCTTTTGAGGACATGTTTAGGCTATCGAGAAACAATAATATACATGCCTCCATAAGGAGATGGAAAACATTGCCACATAGCTTGAATATCAAAGAATATCAGTGGGAAGAAGTAAAAAGGAAAGCAGGCTTCTATAAACATGTAGAGACCATTGTTGGAGCATGAGATGTCAAAGAGGCTACCAGAGCCACTAAGTTGCTCAGAGGATAAGCAACACATTCAGTAGGGAGGTGATGATGAACCTCATGATTGAGTAATTATATGAGCCTTAATTGACCTTAATTCACCTCCTAGCTTAGTTAAACCAACTATTCTCACAATGTATTGCATACTTTTGATTATATTTTGTTTATGAGATGAGTAGAGTTGGATATTTTGTTTTATGGTCTAATGTGCATGTAATGCAGGAATAAAGGATAAAAGCAAGGAAAATGCAGGGATAAAAGATAAAAGCAAGGAACTATGGTAAATACCTTGGTAAAAACTCGAATGGGACAAGAGAGAGGAATTACAGGAGGTAAATCCTCCTCATTTACCGCCCCTCCATTCGAATATCCCTCCATCAACTGAAAGTACAAACAGTGAAATCAGGAGTACTAGAAGGTAGCCAATCAAGTGAAGGTGCAAACAGCCAAATTAGGTGTACTAGAAGGCAACCAAGCAAGTGAAAGTACGAGTTTATCTTGAGTTGGGAGCCAAGCCTCCCTACTAGAAGGAAACCCAGCTAGTGAAAGGGACAGCACGAGTGTATAATTGAATTGGGAGGTGTGCCTCCCTAATTTTGGAAGAATTCATTGGATACTTCAGATGTATAAGTAGAGAGGCTTAGGACCTCAGTTATTTTAGTTACCAAGACACCAAGAGTTAGGAAGAATTTAGACTTCTCACTGTAGAACTCTACTTTGTTTTCAAGCTACAAGTCTTGTAACAATTCTTTATTTATAATGAATATGAGTTTTATTTTGAGCCAACACTGAGTTAAATCAGAGGGCTGAAGCTCTTGGGTTAGGGCCTAACCCTAGCAGCCAGAGCTCCTCTTTATTGTATTGATATGCTAGCATAGATTCCTATTTCCTGTTCATTTGCTTAATTAGATGCATTTTCATTACAACAATAGTACATATTCATGGTTTCCTATTCATTTTCTTAAGTAGTTCATTTCCATTACAACACTAGCATAGCTTCATGGTTTAGTTGTTTATTTTCTTAAATAGTTGAATTTCCATTATAGAGGTTTATTGTTTAATTATTTATTTGTTTAAGTAGTTGCAGTCTCATTATAGTAGTGTAGAGTAGATTAGTTGTGTTTCAGTGTGCTTCATTTATTCTTTCATTCAATTAGCAGGTTAGCAAAGAAAATATCCACAAGGTTGCCCACAGGTGTCTCAGCCTCACTTCATCCCTCTCGGACCATGACATGAAAAAGAAATCCTACAACAACCCCAAAAACACAGGGTTTTGGTTTTCACAGCGATTTTTTTGTTTAACATAGTCATTGGGTTCATTACATTATTACTTTCTTCCTTTCATGATCATCTTCTCCTTCACTTTCTTCCGATCATTTGATCTCCCTCGTATCCCTTTCATTCTCCCTCAGCATGAAATACATAGGCAGAAGCAATTAATCCAGGTTTAAATAGTTTTTACCCATAGATTACCTTACACAGCAAAACCCGACCAATCACCGCCCCGTTTCACTTTTAACGCTAACTTTTTTCACTTTAAATCCCCATTATTGATCTGCCCCTTCAAATCCGATGGTTATCATGCACCCACTAGCCAGCTAGCTCAGTCAGATCTCCACCATTGATCTACCTGGCCAGATCCAATGGCTATCACGTGATATCGCATGGATTTTTGTCCAATCATTATCCGCCCAAGGGCACGCAATAAGAGTGGTTTCCCAGTGCTACATGTCACCCTAGGAGACTAATTGCATGAAATCTCAAAATACAACTTATGGTTTTGAGGGCATGCGAAATATAACTTACCACCTCCACACACCAGCTACCATTTCCACACATCTCTTTTTCCCGTGATCTAATCTCCACCGTCCATCTGCCGATTAATCTTGTCTGTCCATCTCTTGACTTAGCCTCCGTGATATAATCCCAGTTGTCCATCTCCTGTTAACCCTATTCATTCATCTATTCACTTAACCGCTGTGACATAATCTCCACCGTCCATCCTATTAGTTAACCCTCTTCACCCATCTATCTACCCACCCTCCTGCGATCCGATCTCAACCATTCATTTACCTTTCACCTGTTGATCCAACGACTCTTATGCACTATTGCTCATTACATCCTCTTTTGACTAATTTTGATCTCTAACTGCTCTTCCACTTAAACACAGACTTAGCTTAGCTTCCTTTGCTTACCCCTTAGTCTAGTTTTGATGCCTTTTACTTCTGCAACTTAGATAACAACATTAGATTAGTGTTGTTTTAGCAATTTTGCTTCACATAGTTGTTTAGATGGTTAGTTAGGGTCTGATGTGAGTTTAGCATTACATGATTGTTTCCTTCATTACTGCAGTACAGTAGCTTTCGCTTAGAATAGATTTGCTCTTCTTCCATCAAAATCAAGCTTCTTCTCACCCTATAGAAGTTTGGATTGGAACCCCTGGGGTCCCTTGCCAGATGAGCAGTGACAAAAGGCAATACCTTCACTTCTACTTGTTCATATAGCATTGTCACCTTCAAGTTTGTATGAACCCTGGGTTGATAAGTAAAGGTGGTAGCCCTGGGAGTTGTAGCATTCTTGCTACAATACCTAGGCTCATCAGTAGCCATGAAACGAATGCAGGTCGGTATGACATGTGTTGACCC
Source organism: Pinus tabuliformis (assembly GCA_031772625.1). Classification (NCBI taxonomy): domain Eukaryota; kingdom Viridiplantae; phylum Streptophyta; class Pinopsida; order Pinales; family Pinaceae; genus Pinus; species Pinus tabuliformis. The sequence goes on from CM062819.1 coordinate 1,159,233,677, forward strand.
CCAGTGATCTTGGGCATCAAATGGATCTAGTGGGCCATCTGCGAATTGTGTGGTATAAGAGGATATACCTCAGTCAACTGATACTAGAACAACGATACTCACTCCAGGAAGAAGGTCACAAGCGCTGATCGAAAGCCAAATTTCTTCAGATTCCCTGCCTTAGCTTTGGACAGCTAGCGCTTGATGTTCATCTTCAGGGCCTCTACCCAGTCGAAGATTGTAGGAGTTGTGCATTCAATTGCATAAAGGAACTTCGACTTGTTAGTCTCATGTTCTGCCTGGGACACTGCCACTCTGTTGATCATCATTAGAAGTACCCTTAGTGTCAGATCCCAAACACTAGAAATCTCTATCTTCCCACTCTTGGATTTCAGGACCTTAGGGTAGTTTTCAGCAAGCAAGGAATATATGCTTTCCCCAATTAGACGTGACCCATAAAAGTTCACTAGCTCCCCTCTGGGGGACAGTCCAGTGATGAAGTATATATCTGAAGTTTCCAACTCCAGCTCTTGGTCGCCAATGACAAAAATCTCTCGATCGATGTCCCAAAGGCTAATCAGGTATTGAAGCAAGTCAGGCTGGGCCCACATCCCTGGAGTGAGAAAGAATTTGAGGAGCCTGCAAGCCCTCAGAGCCTCTAGGCAATTTGGGTCATTCATTTTCTGGGTGTCAACATCTTCATGTTCCAGTTCTTTCTAGTCCACCATTTTCAGCGATTCTCTCCTGCAAAAGCCATTAATTTAAGTCAATAATAATCCTTTTCACATGAAATTTAAGTTTAAATGATCAAATTTTGAGAAAATGTGGTTTTTCCTATCCACGGCGCTGGCGCGCCTGTTGTAAAAACAGTTGCATGGATGGCTTTAGTAATCATCCTCCACCGGTGCAATTCTGTGCCCGAAAATCACACCAATAGGGGGTGATTTTTTTTTCAAAAACCTCCTCAAAAATCTAAAAAAATGGTTAAAAGCAGAAACAAAGAACATGAAAATGGAGCTCAGGGCTTCGGTTGTTACCTGGAACTAGCGGCCCGCCGATTGACCTCCTGAATCTCTCGCAATCTGCTCTGGAACATTCAGGGAAAAATTGAGTAAAAAATCTTCACAACAAAGGTAAAATGGTAAATGGTAAAAATATATTTACCTTTCCCCTTTTTTATTCATTTTTTTGTGAAAATATCAGGTTTTTGTAAATATTTTGACCTATTTTGCCTCAAGGACTCGATAATACACTTTACCTTACTTGTGCAACAACATGTGATGGATGTTTGACAATGATGATGAGTCACATTTCAGCTTTTTTCTCGACTCGTTAAAATCATATCAAAATATTGTCGAGTGTTTTTCCCTTTCGACTTGTAAAAGAAAATAAAATGGGGGGTCTTCTTTCAGCTCTTTTCTGACCCTTTCAAAATGAAAAGATGGTCGAGCCCTTGTCGTTTTGAACTCGTTAACAGATGTGAAACTTCATGCACCCAGTATAAGTTTACCCCTTTTTCGGGGTGAGAGGAACTATTTACGAAAAAGGTACTCCTTGACTTAAATGGTAAAGTGGTTCTCTCAAGTATTGTTTTCTACCTTTTCGGGCTTGAGAGACACAAACGTACGAAAAGGGACCATGTGGAGCTTTTTTTCACGTGTCTTTTTCAAACTCTCTATACATGAAAAATATACCGAGTTATACCTTTGTCAAACTTGTTAAACTATTAAATGACATCGGATTCGTCACCATGACAAATGTGAGCTTCTCCTTCCTAGGGCTCATTAAACGTACTAGGTCGGATTCATCCGAAGGATGAACTTACAATGCAAGCATATTCTATTCCCTTCAAGCTTGCAATTAAAAAATAATTGGGGTACCTGCCAGAAATGGTGGGGGAAAATTTGGAAATCTATTAGTTTCGGTAGCTCACTCTTCAACATGACACTTTCTGCTTCGTGTCGGTTTGGGACATCCTCCCTTGTATCGTTGACCTTCCTAGGTTGGGCCATTCATTTTTGCTTCCATTTGATCTCTACCACGTCATCATGACCACCGATCCTATGGATCCAAAAGTTGCAAAACTTCCAGTTGTGTCCGATATGTTCAAGAGTTGTCCTTTTGTAGTTACACTTACTTTGATCCTTTGTATCATCCAAAATAATTTTGCATTCTCTTGTCTCGCATCGATGATGTGGGATTCATTATGGCCCTCCTTCGGCACGGTCACTTTCTGTCGACTTCAACTCATTATTTGGGAAGTTGACCGAGAGTATCCCTTCCAGTACCTTAGATCTTGCATGCCCTAATGTCGAGTTCTTTGCACTCGATGACAAGTTCACATCATTGGCTTTCGATCGAGTGATTTCATGGGTGTTTGACTTCAGTTCCTCTTTTCACATTCCGTGGATTGTGCTGATAGTACCTTGAGGAACATTGTCATTATTGGTGGTTTCTCTCATGCTTGTTAACAGTTTACATCATTGACTGGTAATCAAGTGACTTTCTAGCATGTCCGACGTCAACACCTCTATTCACATGTTAGAATCTGTACTCTGATCGGGTCATGTTGGAGCGCAAGACCCTAGACTCAGATCACAAAAGTTCAGGTTGCAAAGTGGTTTGACATGGTTATGATGATACGCAGGTCTCTATTATATGGTTGGCTACAACCAGACAATGAGTTATGATATGTGATCCTTCTCATTATTGGATGGCTACGACCATATCGTGGTTTCGTTCTGATCCTCTTTGATGGATGGCTACGCCTATACCTGGATCCATTTACATGATCATTCTCTAGATGGTTGCATCCATGCCATGATTCATGTATCATTTGACAGAGATCTCAGTTTATGTATATGTACCTATACTTGCTTGCAAGTTTTCCGATGGCAAGCCGGTTCCCCGCACTGATTCATAAAGCATTTCATCCCTCACTCTAGCTCAGCCTTCATGCTTTAGGGGGCATATGTTACACAAAATTTTGTCACTATCCCTATACTCCCCGTTCCTTGATCCTAGAGGACCTCTATAGTGAACCCCACATGCTTTTCCCTCATGAAGAAACTCCCATTGTGTCCCTCTTCATGAGCAGATCAATTCCCTTTTGCACCATTTCCCTTGAAACTTCTGTTTTGCCCAATTTACAAGACCAGCGCTATTGACCTTTGTCTCCCCATGCCGATGTGTAGAGATTAGCACTATCCCTCATGTTGACTGGAGAGACTAAGCTATGTTCTAGTTGCGTTGGTCCTGTTTTGGAAATTTTTTTAAATTAGGAGCTGAAGCTTCCAACTCTAGAAGCTTCATAACGAAATTCTAGTAAATGGCTTATCCGGATGGGGTCGAGAATGTCAATTTGGGCTCCTTTCCCCTATCATGATGGAACTACCTCAAGGGATAAGCCCTTCTCCCATGAGAATAAGATCCACCTCCCATTCATTTTTCCTATATAAACCTCCCTTCTTCCCAAGCATAAGCTAGTGTTGATATTGGTGTGCTTATGCTATTTTGGTTTGGAGTAGACAACAAGCTATTACTAGTTGTAGTTATCTAGTTGTGTGAGGGAGAAGTATGATTTGGTTTGTAGTGAAGCCTAAGGGAAGAGCCGTAAAACTATTGTTGATTGAGGCCATCATGGAATGCTAGCAGAAGTGTGTGGGAACCTGGTCTTGCCAGAGGAGGATTGCAACATCAAGACAAATGGTTGTAATGTCTCTTTGATATTAATATATGCAACTATCGATTGATTTCCTACATGTTTTATCATCTTACATATTCATTGGTTCTAACCTAAGGAAAGCTTCCATAGAATGTATCTGTTGTGGATAGACCCATTATCAGGCTAGAGGAATTTGTTCCTGTCCACACTTATAATTTTACTTCACCACATGCGGGGTCTCACACTTGTTTCCACCCAAAGTTATCATACTTAAATATGCGCGCTACCATGGTCAAGGCATTAAATTACCACCCACTGTTGGGACTCCTACTCTAAATTGCTTGAGGTCTAGCTGGGACTTCTTATCGGTGAGATCGTCTGAATGGTTGTGGGTCCAACACTGTCAACATTTATGATGCTATAAGGAGGTCCAAATCACAAGTTGAGCCCTTGAAGTTTGTTTTGAATTTCTGTACATATTTCATGACTTCTATCCAAATCACAACCCTTACATGTTTGTCTAACTTTGCTGATTTCGATGTATCGGTGAGAGTTATAGATGACTTGTCCAAATATAAGTTCAATGGTGGCAATGGAACAACCTTTTTTAGGCACACACTTTCCTTCGCTGGCTTCTGTGACAACCATGATGTCCCCTCGAATGGAATTACCTATGGGTTGTTCTCTTTCACGTTCGAAGGGCGCATAAAGAAATGGTGTCACACATTGACCACAACCTCTATACACTCTTTTTATCACATTTTCAGTGAATTATGTCATGCTTTTGTTCTATATGACCATAAAGCACTTAATAAAAAAAATTGCGAAAATCAACTCATGAATCTCTTCCTCATTTTCATGATAGTTTTCTTCATTATTGTTATGAATTTCCTGAAGATGATATTGACTGGAAGTGTCTAGAGGAAATATTTCAGTATCTTGTTCACATTTCTGAGAATCCTCATGAGCTAGAATATGTCGAAACTCTCCCAACATATCTCAGTGTTAGAGCTTCTAAATCTAAGATAGACAAGGTTGTTGTCCCAAGTGACCCTTTGTTCCCTTCTCATCAATAAGCACTAGCTCCACAGATCGAGGTGGGAGAAGTTGAGAATCCACCTATTGATCTGTCACCATCTCCTCCTACCCCACATGCTTAGGATTTTTTCATAGATTTGGCTGGCAAGCCTGATGTTTTTCTTATGGTATCATCTCCTCTGTCTCTATACTCTGGTTCGTTTTATCCTCCATATTTTGGTGTGTTGTGTTCATCACTCTTGGATTCCACATGGGATTTTCGCGAGGGTCAAGTTTCGAATAGAATTTGTGTTGACCAACCAACCCGCACTATCATATTTTTATGAGTATATGTGAGAGTCTAAACAAGAATCTACAGTGAAGGATTACCTCATTTTTCCCACACCATTTCTTCTTTATCCTTACATCTTTCACCATTTTTATATTACTGTTCCATCTTGTTAGAAATTATTTCCCTATTTTTTTATTTTCATTCGCAGAACATGTGGGATGACAGTGCTTCAGTCGATACTGGAGAGGACATATCTCTCTTCCTAGGTCCTCCCAATCTCTCATCTCACATTTTCAGAAACATAGAGGATGAAACTTCTCATCTTTTATCATCCCCTATTTATGATTCATCATATCACGAGGATGTCACTACCCATCCTCTTGAACTTTTTGTTCATGGTTGTCATGATCTTTTCATTCATTCATCTGATCACGATTGTGATTTGTCTATTGTTGATATTTCTAAGCCACCAGTATTTGATGAGCCATCTTCAAATGAATTGGAAACTCCTAAATTTTTTGAGGCACATCAACCTGAGATTATGGTTATGTCAAGTTCTTGTAGCCTTGAGGTTAGTTCCACTTCCAATCAAAAATATATTGAATCTTTCCAAGCCTCTCATCACTCTATTTTTCATACTGAAAATCAATCTATATCACAATTTTCGCATCCTCCATTAGAATCACATGATCCTATTTCTCATGCATTGGATGAGTCATACATAGCAAGAACTATTGCAAAATAGAAGTTTTCTTCTTTATTTATGTTTTCTCGTCTCTCAAGTTAGAAGGTGTGTACATGCTTGTCTTCCACACGCAATGTGACAGGACACCATCATACTACAACATAGTGCCTTTCATGTGCTTTCTGTCTTTACTTTTCTGTGGATGCATTCAAGATTCAAATGTTCTGGTTTACATCGTTGAATCTTTATTGCTTGGTTTGCTTGCATATATTTCTTGTCAATCATGTTGTCGCCTACATGGGCCAACTAATGCACCGTGGCTGCATTGGAAGTATCACTTCATGTGAGTTTGCCTATGCTCTGCTTAGTTTAGGAGTAGGAGTAGTGTTCTACTTTTCTTATTTGTTTTCTAGATTTACTGACTTTGTTCTTCTTTGTCTCACTTATTTCCTTCATTTGTTCACTTCTGCACCCATAGTTTAGTTCCACATGAAACCATGTTTTCCTTCATAAACAAGAAGGGTGAAATCCAAGAGGAACTTGTACAACTATCAACACCTTTTTATCTATATGTTCCCTCTCTTTATGTGAATCTTTCATTTCTTCTATTCGATGATACCCTAATGTAAAATATGTTCCTTTCAAAGAGATTCATGGTGGAATCACGATGCTTGCAATCTTAACTAGTACCACCTAGTCTAATCGATTTTCTATATTTGGTTAACCCTTGGAAATGCAGTCAAGTAGAGTAAGGAGAGGGGGAAAACATTAACAAGTATGTGGTAGGTATATATAAATATACTTCTTTGAAGGGACAACCTATTTTGCTCTCAATAAGTTTGGATCACTCTTTTGCCTCGTGAAATAATAAGTGCATATGCACAATTCTTTGAAAAATAGAAAATAAAATGAAAAATGAAATAAAGGGAAAAGAAGAGAAAGGCTTCCTACATAGAGAGGTGATGAAATTAACTATTCTAGGGTATTGTCTAGGCTTGCTAGCAGTGGAGAAATGCTTTTGTTCCTAAAGTGACTCTGTCGGGGTATTAGCTAATCCTATTGTCAGTGGAGCAACACCAGAGATGAAACTAAAACTCCGACAGTCTATCTTACTTGTTCATTCATATACACCTCATCCCCAATTGAAACAACTTAGTTTGACCTAGCTTGGTATGTGTGCTACCGATAAACAGAATGGTAGGGACTACATCTTTAACTAAAGCTAGTGAAGAAGCTATTATAATTGAAGAACTAAACAATACTTCCAGAAGAGTTAGAATCCTCTTTGCATGAGACAAGGTCCATACAGAGAGTTGGATTTATACCAGTGTGTCACCAATGTTGTAGTGGCTACAACCACCCTCCAAAAATTTTCCCATGCTTTGTTTTAAAGCCTCCCTTCTAAACCACATCAGCTCATCTTGCACTAATCTAGGTACCTATGTTTTTATTTAACCTTATCCTTTGCATCTTGTCTTTTTTTTTCTTACTTGGCTTGTTGTCTAACCCACAATCCAATCTCTTGACTTGGTTTCCATACAACTCCAGGCTTTCCTTAGAGAATGGTGCAATCCTTGAGGGAAAACAACCTTGCTCTTGGGAATTGCACAGTCTAGGCTGATAGTGAGCCTTGAGCTCAAGAATTGCACAATGTTAATTGACATCCAGCCTTCAGCTAGAAAATTGTGTAGAGAAATGGAGGCATCCCCGAGCCACTCAACCTTGAAATTGTGCAGAAGCCTTTTTGCTCAAAAGCTTCCTAGTGCATGAGCTAGAGAGGTGCTCGGTTCCTCCCCAAACTGCACAATCTCTCCATGAAATGCATGGCAAATTTTCCCAAAAAAGGAAAAAGAAAAAAAGAAAAAGAATCCCTAAAAAATAGGGATCTATTTTTAGCAATCTAAAGCAGGCACTTGAGTTATTTTGGAAACTGTTGACAAGTGTCCCCTTTTCCTTGATTTTTAGCCTTCATGTCATAAACCCTAAATTGACCAAATCAATTTAATCGACTCTGTTAGAGATCGTTTTCACATTTGATCTTAGAGCTCTGGAATTCCTGAGGAGATCAAGGAAACTTTGGTGCGATCGTCATCGCTTTTCTAGGTAAGTTTTTCTTTTGTAGTCTTTTGTCTTTTTTCTATCTCTTTTGATTGTTTAGCTTGTGATAGTGTTGTTTCACTTGTTTCTTTGAACGATTGTTGTAATTTTAACTTATTTTAGTTTGTAGATGTGTTGTTTCAGGTTTTTCATTGCTTTTCCCAAGTGTCGCATGCATTACCTTGTTTTTGCATTAACGATCATCGTTGTGGTGATTCTCTTCACATGCTTTGTTTTCCTTCAGTTTGATTGATTCCTACACTTGTTTCCTTGCATGCATCATTACTTAGTCATATATGTATTGAGAATCACACCATCCTTCAAATATGCTTGATTTAACACTCCCCTTGGGCAGATTTGGTCTCTCCTTACCTGGATCTCGGTTTTCTTTGCATGCACTATGCATTCTGGAGGCTCAAGGCCTCTACTTTGGCTTCTGGAATTCTACAAAGGCTTTCTTGGCCTAGCTCCAACTACACATTGTGTAGTTCTAGGAGCCAGCCTCCCATCTTGGCCACTGATTGTTAAATGCATAGTCTCTCTTAGCCATAGCCCAAGAATGAACCGCGCATTGCGTAGTTCCAGTCAACAAGCTTTCCCACTGGCTACTGATATTGCACTATGCACAGTTCCAACAAGCATCCAATGACCTCTGTGAACTAGAATTGCGTATTTTCTCCCTTAATGATCTCTGTTTGTTGCTTGGTCTTGTCTTGAAGTTGCTTTTGTTTTTAAGCTAACGTTTTCCTTCCATGAGTGTCCTCTTTGTCTCTAGGTACATAAATTTTTGAGCATATCTCTAGTAGTTACAATTAACATGGCCTCCAAGATAGTTGCATCAAAGGAAACTATCGAGAGCAGTACTGGGGAAGAAGTTGAGCAGATGTCAGTTAATCTACTAGTTTATGTAGACACTCAGTTGTTCATTGAGAAGGGTACCACATTAACATGGTAGAAAATCAAGGATACTTTTGTATAGGACTTGAAGAAAGACTTATAGGATCGATAGGTTTCCCTTAGCATCCACCAGTCAGCATTACACAAGGCTACATCTAGGTACCCCGTCTTCCCATGTGCAAACATTATTAGCTAGATTGTCTCACATACAAATTCAGAGACTATAGCCTTGAGTAGTGCAACTGAGATAGAGATTTCCACCTTTAGGGTAGAGAACTTTCAGTAGATGTATCATTTACCTTAGTAGGTGAAGCGGATCGACACATGTTTCTATGCCACCCATAGCTTTGTGAATACTAGAAATATCGTTAAGTGTTGGGTAAAAGAGTCATCAAAGTTCATACAAAAATCCAATAATTTTTACAATACAAAGTCTCTGTGGAAGGCTTATGAGTTCTTGATCATCTTTTCTTACAAAAAATATAGTAAAGAGAACACAAAAACGTTTCCCGAAGGTTGGGTAGTTGTACTAGACTAGTTGGTGAGTGATGGGAAACCATTCAACTCATTACACTTGTTGGCTCATCAGTTGAAGATCCACATGTCTAATGCCAAAAATCCACCTAAGAATGAGAAAGTAAGATTCTACATGTTCGCATACTTACTTGATGTAATTTTTGCTCAACAACAGTTTCTTGGCATGAGCTAAACATGGACACCTAAGGAGACTATTGTTAATGTTTATTGGAAGTTTCTTTTTGAATGCATCTATGTAAGAGTGATGGCAAAGCTAAATGACCATTTCATCATCTCGTTGTACAAGCTAATATTTGAGCAAGATATGCCTTACATGTCCCAAGAATCAATGGAGGCAATACTGAACATCGGAGATTGGTATGCCTCACCTGGTGGTACCTTCACCAGAGTGTATGGTGAAGACAAACCTTTGCATGTTCTACCAAGGTATGACACTGACAAGTTGTTCATGCAAGAGGCCTCGTATCACCTCTACATAGGGTTGTCACTAGCACTGCATAGGAAGAAGAAGGCACCATGGTCGGCTCTTCATTTGTGGATCTGATTGTATGATATTAAGAGCTTGAAGGATTCATATGTCAAAGCTAACGAGATAGTAGGATTCAAGTTCGACACCAAAGACTTCAATCCATATGATCCTCACAGTATTTGCAAGGACCATTGTGTGAGAGTGTAGTTTCCATGGATCCACAGGACATTTCACTAGCATGAGGAGGACCATTGGAGGTACTATTACAATGCCTCCAAACTCTATGAGTCGATCATTATAGCAACAACTTGGAAAGATACTGTACAGATAGTAGCTGGACAAGAAGCAACAAAAAAAAAAAACAAACAGAAGCAATCCAGTGGAGGAAAAGGGTAAGAAGAAATTGCCAAGAACCCATAGGTAGAGAAACATTGCAAGATGAGGGCAAATCATATCACAGAGAAAGCAACCTTGGAAGTGGATGCAAAGAGGGAGCGATGGATAAAGAGAGAAGAGAAAAGGAAGAGAGAAAATCAGAGGTTATAGGAAGCATAAATGAAGTTGTATGAGAAAGAGAAGAAGGTTAAGGAAGAAGAAGAGTCGAGGAGGAGAGAAATAGAAGAGAAACAGAAACAGGAAGAAGAACAAAGGCAAGGTGTGATGATAGAGAAAACAATGCCCATCTAGGTTGAGGATTCAAAACAGTTAGCCATGGAAGAAGAGGGTTAACACATTTAGGATTAGGAGATTGCTTAGCAGATTGAGCAACTGATTGAAGTGATAGACATGGAGTTGGAGAAGGAGCCACATAACGAAGACAATGACCTTATTTTGTGAGCACTAGAGGTCACCCCTCATTCTCCACCACCTCCAGTGTCATAACCAGTCCCAAGTGAGCAAGGATAATTTGTTCTCCTTGATGATGATCCAGTCATGGATGTGTACAATCTATTATTTGATGAGTTCCAGAAGAGGATTTTATAGGCACGAAGGAATCAATTCCAAAATGATCACCCATCACCTACATTCATCAAGGAAAGGGTGATTGTGCCAGACATCAAAAACCATCCAACTTCCCTTGTCAATGCTTGGCCTATGCTGGAGAAACAAGGTCAAATGTTAAGTTCTTGTTGGCTGCAAATGAACAAATGGAAAATAACTTGTAGGTTGTCAAGCAAGCGGTAGAACAAATTCAAGTGCAGAGTGTAGCCACAATGGGAGATATGAGAAAAGTGATACTCGTTGAGGTATCAACACTTGAAACTACCATGCAGAAGCTCCATGACAAATTTGTCACCATGCATAAGTCATTTGTCCATGTGCATGTGTTGCAGCAACAAAGCATAGTGTGATGCAAGAAAGTGTTCCCTCTGCGGACAGAGGCAACCCCTCTAGCCCTAGAGTGGGTCTAGTCACAAACAAGGATAGATCAACAATAGCTTTCCTTAAATAGTCATAGTTGGAGGCCTACCTCAACCGGTGGTCGATGAAGTTTCGTTGCGCTGCTCTAGCTTCCACTTCCTTCTCCTAATGAGCGATCAACATGAAACAATGCAAAGGAAATACAACAAAGCACGTAACCGGAAAACAACAATGATCTATTTACTCACAAAGTCAAGAAATCATGAGCTATCAAGTAAATTACATACAAGACATAGGAAAACATCATTGATTTTATTAATAATGAAATAAGAGCAAGCTTACAACCAAAGTCTTGGCGTCACAAGCCTTCTCAAAGGGATCCATCTAGCGTTTTCCTCAAGCATTCACTCTTTGAAGATGGATCTCCCAACATACAAGATTCTCTCTCACTCATAAGTTTTACACAAAATAAAGGGCACTTCACCACCTTCCACAAGCTATCAACAATACCACACTTGTCACACTCACACCAGCTACACTAACAACACTACTCAATCCAAGATTTTACCAACTAGCCAACTATCAAAAACTAGCATTGCATAGCAATGGTGAGAGTTTAAATAGGAGGAGGAGTCTCCATGAAAGGTGGAAGAGTGAGATTATCCCCAAGGAAGGTAGCACAATTGATGGAAATTCCATGCCAGAGAAAGGAGGGTGATACAAACTATGCCAACAACCAGGTCTGGAGTCATCCAGAAGGCCGACTATTGGAACAAATTTGCCCAATTTGGATCATCACGGGGGCATAACTGATCTTTAGCGCTAACATCGCTAGTGAGCAATGTAGCCAATAAGGTCAGTGCTAAAGTTAATAAGTAACCTCACGTTAGAGCATAAAATTGGACCATCGCAGGAATCAGATGTACTTCCACGATGGCAGCATGGCTGGACTATTCATGAGCGCCCTTCAGCGCGTATATTAAGTCCATAGTCATGATAAGGCAGATAACTTAGGAAAGGTGGGTGATTTGGGAACATCAAAGAGCATTTGTTCAATATGAGCATGTTTGACTTGGACACATGAAACAATAGAAGGACTGGAGTGAAGACAGTGACAAATTACTGTGTAACACAAAGGGTTTGTTCAAACTCTCAGGCAGATACATGCTACCATCGCCCATCTACAAGAGTGGAAAATGCAGTACAAAGGAGCCTCGCTCCACTTTCCAAATAATATGAAGCCATGGGCAGAGCTAGAGAAATAAACGGTTTAGATGTTGATCCAAAACTATGAGAAGCTTGCCCCATTTGTCAGCAACATACAAGCTTCATAAGCAAAGTTGTACAAGAGTTAGGATGTCATGGTGAGAACGCATAGGATCCCGTCAATCGGTTCCCTCACTGAGACCAGACCCAAGAATCAAGTTTGGTTAGAGATGAATGGGTACATGGAGCAACTGAGGTGAGAGGCCACCAGGGATGAATTGGAGATGTGTGCACATAATATTCAGAAGTACATTGGTGGTCTTGTCGTGGTTAACACCATGCTGGACATGTTTCAGGACGAGTTGGATACAGGTTCCAAGTCCATATACCCAGATACTATGGAGGCAAAAGTCCACTATCATAAAGACACCATCAAGTATTTTGGGGACTTCATCACACAGTACTAAGCTTGGCATCAATATGTGACTGAGAAGCACAAAGTGCATGTTGCTGAGTTGGTCTTTCCCCAAACTTTGGAGTCATAGTGTTTTGTCTTGTTAGGTTGTCTCTAACCTATTTTGTCCTACATAGGTACATATGGAAAATGTAATATTGTTTGTAAATATGTTGTAATTGAAATCCCAAGTTTCATTAGTGGAATGTGAAAGGTCATCATGTGATGTAATGGGTTATTTGTAAAGATGTTGAAGAGTCATGAGGGTAGTCAAAGAGTCACAAAGGGGAATGTCAATGGTCACCCCACCCTTTGTTATAAATATAACTTCATAAATCATAGAACAGGGTTTTGGGAGTAAAGCTTTTGGCTAGGCTTAGGCTTAGGAAAGGCTTGGCAGCATTATGACGAGCCTTGGCTTCTCCATAGCGTAGAGTGAGCATACTTCTTTGGAGGAGCACGTGTTATTGACTGTAATGTTCCACTATTCGGGCTAGTGGTCGTCAATGGTGTATGTATGGATGGAAATTTCACTTATAATAATAGTGACAAATCCAAAACACTTTCATCATATGTTTTTATTGTAGTTGGACTATTCTGGTTGCTTTATCAATGTATGTTGTTTAACTTACACACTTTTTTATGAACTACTTTATATGAAATTGTATGAATCCTGCTAAATGCATGTTGTTGGATTAACCCATCACTTTAATTTTTGGACTATTCCATTCATGTGGTCCTTTCAAGATGCATACTATTACAAGCTTCTAACGAGCACATTTCCTTTTCCCCTCCGTGTGTCAGAACCTTCATGCATCACCCTTGACTCTCCATGGGATCACACACTTCTTTCTACCCAAATTTATCATACTTATCTTTGCACACTACTGTGGTCTAGGCATTACATTACCACCAACTTCTGGAACTCCTACTGTAAATGGTTTGAGGTCTAGTTCGGACGCCTTATCAAGTAGATCCCATAAATTTTGGTGGGTACAACACTGTTAACACTAACATTATTATATTGTAAACATAATTCAATCTATACCTTTATTCAATCAAGATTGTTTGTGATGTATAAATGTATTACATCCCACTCTCTAGCAACTATATTAAAATAAAACAATTCACTTATAATTAGTTACCATGGTATACCTTTGTATACATTATGCAAGAAGACTAAAAATATCAGCATTGCCAATATATTAGTATGCCATAATTATGGCATCGGCAAGTGCACACAAAAAAATGGAAGTAATTACTAGAGGCTTTCTATGGAAAGGAGGAAAACATGAAACCAAAATACTCAGCCTTGTTCGATGGGAACAAGGTACTCTCCTGTTTGAAAAAGGAGGTATCTCAATCAGGATACCAAGCTTGACAAACAATGCACTTGGGATCAAGTTAGTTTGGAGAATGTTAAATGGGAAGGAAGAATGGTGGAGTGAAGCACTATCAAGGAAATACTTCAACTTTCATCGGTCAAAGATTCTCATCGAAATAATTCCAGACCGGCCTTGTACTCAAGTTTGGAAACTTATAAAAAAAATTATTCCACAAATTAGAGACCAAAATTCCAAAAATCTGGGGAATGGGAAATCTATCTCTATCTCAGATGACAGAATCATGGGAGCAACCCCTCTGAACCATCAGCAAAATTTAAGAGTACTGAAAGAATGGATGGAGGAGAAAGGTATAACTTATTTATATTCCATATCTGAATGGGAGCAAAATAGTTGGATAGCTTGGAGAGTGCAGTCACTCCCAGATAGACTGAAAAATCAATGGGAAGAATTGAAGATCCTATTAGTAGGAGCAAACCCCATAAATAAAGAGAGCCAAGATAAGTATATATGGGATCCAAATGGAGGAAAATTTACAATAAAATCAGGCTACAACTTCCTACAAAAATACAACAATTATGACAATTGGAACCTATGGACAGTTGTATGGAAGAATGAATGCCTACCCAAAATAAATTTTTTTGCATGGACTTTACCAAAAGGCAAGATTCTTACGGCGGAAAATTTAAGGAAAAAAGTCTTCCAAGGCCCCTCCATATGCATCATGTGTCAAAGAGAATAAGAAAGTATTCAACATTTATTCTTGAATTGCATTATTGCAAGACAATACTAGAAGCAAATTATCAGTCCATTAGAATTGAACATTGACACAATAGAGCAGTGGAAAACTCTAAACAAAAATTGGGCTCAAAGCTACCCATATGCAAAGAAAAAAAAAACAGTCATAATTCGTATTTGGAAGTGTCTTCCCTCTACTCTTTGTTGGCACCTATGGCTTGCCAGGAATAAGTGTATCTTTAAAGACCAAAAGCCAAATATAGGGACCATTCTAGCAAAGTGTTGGGTCCCTATAATACTAGTGATTACCCCATTACTATTGTAGTTATACCCCTTATTAATATTGTTGTGCCCCTATTGCCCCCATATTGTTACTACTGTGCCCCATAGAATCCCTCTATTGTTATTTTTGTGGCTTTATATTATTATTGTTAGGTCAGCTGGATAATATTGTGACTCCTTAGACTCCTATATATAGAAAGGAGGTTTTGTCATTTGAATCATCCAAGAATTGTTCATTTATGTAATGTAAAGGAGGTTTCCCCCTCGAAGAGGCTGAATTCTAAGGCGTTCATCTATCTTTCCTATCTTTTCTTGAGCTGGTTTCATAACATTTGGTATCAAAGCTTTGGATTCTAGGGTTTCGCTGCTCCAAACAGGTCATCGTGGCATTTTCGCTATAATTTTTTTTCTGTGACGTTTCAGAAGTTGCAAAAAAAACCCATTTGAGAAGAATTGGCACTGAACCTTGGATCTGAATTTCAGATATTTTCGCGTGATATTTTCGGAGATATGATCTGAGGAAGTTGGTCTTTTTGCAGACTCCTGAATTACATTCAAAACAGGTGACCTGGGAAAAATCGTCATAACTTTCTCTCTGAGGATCGGATTGAAATTTTGTAAAAAGGTATAGAAAGAGGACGGATTGTAGTTTTGTGTATGCATGTTTCAGATCCAAAGGTCGAAACAGTGACTCGTGGCACGTCGTACAAGTTCGCTCTACTGAACTACAAGTTCGCTCTACTGAACTAGTCTATAAGCAAGTCACTGTGGGAGATTTCACATAACTCTTCCTTGGAGAATCCAATTTGGTTCAGACTTGTGGCATTGGAAAGAGGACACAGAGGGCTACTACAGCTCACAAATTCAAAAGTAGATGATTGGAAAGTACAGAGATAAATCAGAGGCAATATCGAGCTCCTACAAAGTGAAAAAAGGTGTGTAGATTTTCTTAAATTTTTGCTTAAGCTTGGTTTGAAAATTTATTTTGAAGGAATTCAAAGGGCATAGTAGAGCATTATTATCGGTAACTGATGCCCCGAGGAAAGAAAATGCAAACACATAGTAAGGAACCTGAAAGGTCTAGCATGACTCATGAAGAAGAGGAAGAAATGCAACATGATATATCAAAATTACAAGACCAAGTGCAACAACTGTCCCTTGCACAAAAAGGAACAGAATCTAAGATGGATGGTTTAAAGAAAGATGTAGAAGCTAATATGGATGGTTTAAAGAAAGGTGTAGAAGCTAAGATGGACTATTTAAAGAAAGGCGTAGAAGTTAAGATGATTGACGTGGAAGCTAAGATGGATGATTTGAAGATAGATTTGAAGACAGACATGGACGAATTGAAGATAAATATGAATAAGTTGCTACAAGAAATGGTCCCTAAGGGTGAAAGGGTACTAAAGGAAACTCATGATGAGAACAAAAGAAATGTTAATCATGATTCCATAGATGCTAATGTTGGATCGAAGACTCACCATATTCCAAAAATCGATATGAGGAAGTTTGATGGCAAGGATCCTGCCACATGGATATTACAGATGGAGCAATTATTCGATCTCAATAATGTGCAAAACACACAAAAGGTAGTATGGCAACTTTATATTTGGAACCAAATCAGTTTGTATGGTATCAATGGCTTTGCTCTCGTAAACCATTTATCACTTGGGCAATTTTTACGGAAGAATTGGTAGCACATTATGAGGATACAAAAAGCAACACTTTCTTTAGCCAATTGATAAGTCTCAAACAAAAGGGTTCAATAATGGAGCACATTGAGGAGTTCCAAAAATTGAACATAAGGGTAAAAGATATTCCAGAAGAGCATAGGATTGATGTGTTCATAGGGTCTTTAAAGGATAATATCCAACATGATGTTCGCCTTTGGGAACCTGATTCATTAGAGAAGGCATTCAGGTTAGCAAGAAAAATGGAAAGCAAAATTATGGCAACCAGGAAGCATACCACTCACAACTATAAAGACAGAAGTGTTGTTGCTCGTAGTCTTCCACAACCTATAAGGTTGACACCACAACAATTGGAAGAAAAAAGAGCAAAAGGGCTTTGTTACAGTTGTGATAGCAAATACACTAAAGGTCATAAGTGTGCTGAGAAGAAATTATTCTACATAGATTGTGAAGAGGAAGAAGAAAAGGAGCAAGAAAGGTCAAAGGAAGAGGATATACTCCAAGAACAAAGCCTAGATGAAGAAAAAATAAATCCGACCATATCTTGTAATGCATTGGCGGGAATTACCACTCCTCAAACCATCAAGATAGAAGGACAAATCAAGAAGAAAAAGGTAATAGTGTTGATTGATTCAGGAAGCACCCACAATTTTATTCATTGTAGGGTAGCAAAAGAATTGAATTGCTTCCTATATCCAGCACCAGAGTGTCAAGTGATGATTGCAAATGGAGGAACAATAAATTGCTCTGGAAAGTGCCATAATATCAAGCTATCCATGGGAGAATATGTATTGACTAGCCCAATGCTTTCCATTCCAATGGGAGGTGCTGATGTTGTACTAGGAGTCCAATGGCTACAATCCTTGGGTACAATAGCTTTTAATTTTCAAGAACTTTTCATCAAATTTTCCACGGAAGGAAAGGAAGTTGAATTAAGGGGTATTGCAGGGAAACCAGGAAAGATAATCAGCTCTAATGGTATGACAAAGCTTTTAAAAAAGGAGCAAAGAGGTGTAATTGCACAATTATGTTCGCTAGATGTTTCCACATCGGAATCATCTATTTCTCCAAATCTCCAAAAAGTCCTGGAAAATCATTCCAAGGTATTTGAGACCCCCAAAGGTCTCCCAACTATGCGTGATCATGATCATGCTATTCATCTGATTCCAGGAAGTGTTCCTCCAAACATCAGGCCGTACAGATATCCCTATGTCCAAAAGAGTGAAATTGAACGTATGGTTGCAGAAATTCTAGAGGCTGGTATAATTCAAACGAGTCAAAGTTCTTTCTCTGCTCCAGTAGTATTATTGCACAAGAAGGATGGATCATGGCGCATGTGTCCGGATTATAAGGAGCTCAACAAGCTCACTATTAAAGATAAGTTCCCCATTCCTGTCATTGATGAATTACTGGATGAATTGCATGGATCAATTTACTTCACCAAGTTGGATCTTCGTTTAGGATATCATCAAATCAGAATGAAGATTGAAGACATTCCAAAAACAGCATTTAGAACTCATGAGGGTCATTATGAATTTTTGGTCATGCCTTTTGGCCTTACCAATGCACCTTCAACATTTCAAGGTTTGATGAATTCAATTTTCAAACCATTCCTTAGAAAATTTGTGTTAGTATTTTTTGATGATATACTAATCTACAACAAGTCTTGGAAGGATCATGTTGAACATGTTGACAGGGTGCTACAACTATTGGAGGAGAAACAATTATATGCAAAAAGATCCAAATGTTTCTTTGGAGTCCAGGAGGTGGAATATCTGGGTCATATTGTATCTCATGAAGGAGTTAAGGTAGACCCTAGCAAAATTAAAGCCATTAAGGAATGGAAAATCCCCACATCCATAAAGCATCTGCGAGGATTTCTTGGGTTGACAGGGTATTATCGCAAGTTTGTTAAGAATTATGGGAGAATAGCAGCACCTCTAACAACATTATTGAAGAAAGATGCATTTTCATGGACTGCGGAAGCAACAAAGGCCTTTGAACATCTTAAAGAGGCAATGTGCCAAGCACCAGTCTTAGCTACACCAGACTTCACAAAAACCTTTATTGTGGAATGTGATGCTTCAGGAAATGGAATTGGTGATGTTCTAATGCAAGATGAAAGACCCATTGCTTTTGAAAGTCGTCCAATCAAGGGAAAGTTTTTAAGCAAAGCTATTTATGAGAAGGAAATGTTGGCAATACTCCATGCACTTAAGAAATGGCGACCCTACCTAATGGGAAGACACTTCAAGGTAAAAACGGATCATGATAGCCTTAAATACTTTTTAGAACAAAGATTATCCTCTGAAGAGCAACAAAAGTGGGTCACAAAGATGTTGGGTTATGACTTTGAAATCATCTACAAAAAAGGAAAGCAAAATGTGGTGGCAGATGCACTCTCAAGAAAGGATGAGGATGTGGAAGCATTGTTGTGTGCCATTTCTATTATCCAACCAGATTGGATAAACGAAGCAAGGGAGGAATGGAAGAATGACGAAGAAGTGTGGGCACTTATTCAAAAGCTACAACAAGATTCCAGTACGTCTGATACATTTAGCTGGAAAAATGATTCGTTATGGTACAAAGATCGCTTATACCTCTGTAAGAATTCCCAGCTAAAACAAAAGATTCTTATGGAATTGCACACTTCTCCCTTAGGAGGGCACTCAGGATTTTTAAAAACTTACCACAGGGTTAAGAAGGAATTTTTTTGGGATGGCCTTAAATCAGATATTCAAAAGTTTGTGGCGGAATGTTTGGTTTGCCAACAAAATAAATTGAAACAATTAAGACACCGGGTCTATTACAACCTTTATCCATTCCAAGCCAACGTTGGGAGGAGGTTTCAATGGATTTTATCACAGGTTTACCCAAGTCTGAGGGAAAAAGTGTCATCATGGTGGTAGTTGACAGACTTACCAAGTATGCACACTTTTGTGCATTATCACATCCATTTAAAGCCAATACAGTTTCTACTGCATTTATGGAAACAATTCAAAAGCTACATGGAAACCCAAAGATTATTGTAAGTGACAGAGATCCCATTTTCACTGGAAATTTTTGGACAGAATTATTTTCTTGTCTTGGTACTCAGTTAGCTCATAGCTCATCTTATCATCCTCAATCTGATGGGAAAACTGAGATAGTAAACAAATGTTTGGAAGGATATCTTCGTTGCTTTGTATTTGATAAACAGACACAATGGGTCAAATGGTTGCCTCTGGCTGAATGGTGGTATAACACTTCCTTCCATACAGCAACAAAAATGACCCCATTTATGGCACTTTATGGGTATCAACCACCATCCATCACATCATATTTAAGAGAAAATTCTAAGGTTTAGGCAGTGGAACATCACATCGAACATCAACAACAAGTCCTCCAACTCTTAAAGGATAACCTCGTGTTGGCACAGAATAGAATGAAACAACAGGCAGATCAACATCGCAATGAAAGAAGTTTTGATGTAGGTGATTGGGTATTCCTACGGCTACAACCATATAAGTAAATGTCCCTCAAGCAAGCTAAGAAGGATAATAAATTATCACCAAAGTATTATGGTCTGTACAAGGTGTTGCAAAAGATTGGTACTATGGCATACAAATTGGAGCTTCCTGCAGCTTCTCGATTGCACCCAGTTTTCCATGTTTCATGTTTAAAGAAGGTTATAGGCGACAAGCTCCCAGTTCAAACAATATTGCCAGAACTTGACGAGGAAGGAAAGATTATATTGGAACCGGAAGCAGTCACAGAAACAAGAACTCGACAACTACGAAATCGTTCAATTTCAGAGTATCTTATCAAGTGGAAGAACTTATCCGCTGAAGATTCCACATGGGAGGATGAGAATTTTATGCAGAAGTATCCAGAACTACTCAAGCGTTGAGGACAACACTTTTTTGAAGGAGAGGGGCATGTTGGGTCCCTATAATACTAGTGATTACCCCATTACTATTGTAGTTATACCCCTTATTAATATTGTTGTGCCCCTATTGCCCCCATATTGTTACTACTGTGCCCCATAGAATCCCTCTATTGTTATTTTTGTGGTTTTATATTATTATTGTTAGGTCGGCTGGATTATATTGTGACTCCTTAGAATCCTATATATAGAAAGGAGGTTTTGTCATTTGAATCATCCAAGAATTGTTCATTTATGTAATGTAAAGGAGGTTGCCCCCTCGAAGAGGCTAAATTCTAAGGTGTTCATCTATCTTTCCTATCTTTTCTTGAGTTGGTTTGATAACACAAAGACATGGGGTCATGTCTCGGAAATGATAAGTGCAAATGGAGCTTCAAGCATAGATCGAAACAAACTACAGCAAGAAGAAAAGGATTGGTACAACAAAGACCTCATTGAAGGCTCAACAAGGAGCCAAAATCTAAATAAGGTAGGCGGAAAAATTAGAGACTGGAAGCTTCATTGGAACGACTTGGAAATGGAGGAATGGATTAAAAATCAAAGAAAACAAATTCTTTTCTACGATGGAGCTTCAAAGAACAATCCAGGAAGAGTAGGGGCAGGCAAATTAATCATGGATCTGAAAGGCGAGACAAAAGAAACATATGAATGGGGTCCAGTGACAATTACAAATAATAGGGCAGAGGCTTACAGTTTGTTAATAGGTACCAAGATCCTAAAAAAAACAGATAAAATACCCTATAAAATCGGCGACTTGGAAATTATTATAGCAACAATGGAAGCAGGGAGAGATTTCAAAAATGAAGCCTTAAATAAAATCAGAGAGAGATTTGGACAACACAAAGAATATAGGGAAAGTTGTTTTTAAACATGTTCTTAGAACTCAAAATAAGGAGGCTGACTCACTGGCCAACGAGGCAGTGGACTGGCAAGCTGGAATAGTGAAAGAAAATCAAAGCATCTATGAAGAACCTATCCCATAATTTGTCCCCTCTGGAGGGCTGGTATGAGGCCCAAAGAAGAGTTTATCACATCAAATCAACATAAGCAAGGAATCAAAATACGATTAACCAGCAGGGGATACTCCTGCATACAACAGGCAACAAAATCACAGTCAATCTTTCTCGTGTAATGAAGAAAATCTATAATTTGTCCTCTCAGGAGGACCGGTCTGCAGCTCAAAGAAGAGAAATCCACAACAAATCAATAGGAAAAATGAAGCACGATAGTATCCAGGAGCAGGAGATACACCTGCACAAGACAATCAACAAAATAAAAAACAATCCACTCTGTTCAATGAAGAAAATCCCCATCATGAGAAAAAGATCACATTGTGAATGGTCTCAGGCCAGAAATCATCCTCATGATTAGAACAAAGCAACCAAAGGTCACTTCAGGTGTGCCCAATGCAGGGAACGCATTGATCCATATCTAAATAGGGGAGCGAGCAAGCAAGGCGGTATGGGGAAGAATCTCGTGAAGGCTGATCAGAGTCATGAGTTTAAGAAGAGCAGTTTCATCTATAAAAGGAGCCATAAGCAGAGTAGCCTTCATTGTCTGAGAAAGCACTGGGAGGTTTGTGCTAGTGAGAAAAGTTCAGTCAATCATAAAGAGAATTTTGAACCAAAGCGAGGATATCGGGATCATGTGAGAGGTGTCTCAAGAGAGTACTACAAGCTGAGGAATAATTTCACTATTCAGGTTCAGAACAGAGGTAACCAAGCTGTTAATGTTATTAGAGGTTTTAATCATCGATAAATATGATTTGTTCTCCACGTTGATACTAACTACATGGAAGCTTTGATTTTTTGCAAAAGAATCTACAGGCAACTGCTTTCAGTTGTCCTGTTCCTATATTCCATTACCAACAAATTAGAAATCCATATCATCTCATTTTTCTCCTTCTCCAGACCTCTTTTTACCAAAATCCTCGACCCTCTTCTTACTGAGCAGAATCAGTCCCTTTCGAAAAAAGATCCTGGCCTTTATACTCACCCTCAGTTTGACCTCTCTAATAGATCTGACTTAATCCCAGCAATCTCCAGCTCCCAAATTTGTGCTCTCGGGAATTTGCAAAAATCTAGTGAAATCACCTCGTTGCATCTATTGTTCGCACTTTTGGTTTATGGCAATCACCTATACATTACATCCAGTAGTTCAATTCAGCCTATATGCTCTAAGCCCTCAATTCTTCCTGCTCCCATTACTCAGAAGCATATCATCAAAACTCTCTACACCAACAAGAAGAAATAGCAGTACAGGCATCCAAACAGGAATAACAAAGCAGTCAAGAAAAAAAATCAAAGAACCAATTCAGGAGGCCATCAAAGAAAAAATCAAAGAAGCTCTCAGTTAAATCACAGATCAATAAAGATGTCTTGTAATCCATTGGAAAAAGTGGAAAATAATGAGAGCTATGCTTTGTGCCGAGCAAATAGATTCATGATTGGCTGATTTATTCAAACCCTCAAAGAATTGCACTTAGAGATGAGGAGTATGAACAATTATAAACCAAATGAAATAGATAAGCAAAGAGAAGAAATAGAAGGGCTGAAGGACAAATGCAAGCATTTGGAGGATGCAGTGCACTACATCAATTCACTAAATGAAAGCCAACAAGGAGAAACCTCCTCCAGGTACAGAAAGAAGAAAGGACAGCAACCTGAAGAATCAGTGAACCAATTTTGGTAAACATCATGTAATCAGCAATCAATGCTTTGTAAATCTTGTATGTTGCTTGGGCAGTTTGTCAGACAGTATTTTTTCATAAATTTGTAGTACTTTAGAAACAATGTCTCACAAGATGAGGTAGGGACTACTTTCCCATTTTGTACCTCCAGCAAAGACCAATTGCTCTTGGAATGTAATAGGACTTAGTCCTTCCTATTTTAGTTATACAAAAGTAACCGACCGTGTTAAAAAAAAAGTGAAATAAGTATTATATACATAAAAAATGTCAAATTTGTTATAAATATCTACGATTTACTTAACTATCACTTCCCCATTTAACCTTTCCGTAATAGGTGCTCCCCTTAAAAATTTTTGATGTAGTCAACATCCCAAAAGTGATCCATATTAATACTTGTAACTATTTTAGGAATATATTGAGTAATATAAACCATGATTTGATATACCATATATCCCTCTATCATAGAACCCTTAGGACATTATTTTTTTCTAACCAAAGCCTTCAATTATTTCAAGTGCCTCTCAACCGTCGACATTGACCTTGTGTGTATAGGTCCACACTTATCAATCTCATGAAATTCGTGTATGAGGTAATCTTGTTGTGCATTGAAAAATGTCGAAGGTAGACACTTTTTGCAGTTCAAACACTATATGAGGAATTTGTTTCCTCCAATTTATTATATCTTCTTTATTGATTTCTTTAGATGAAAAGAATCTACAAATGATGCAAGAAAACCATAGGTTTCAACAAAAAGGTATATAGTACATTACAAATAAAACACATGCAATCAAATATAAATTGTACAACGAATTGAAAAGATTACAATTTGCATATAAATTTCCACTTACCTCATGTATTTTCCAGGATCATATATAATTTGTTTGACATTTGTTTCAAAGTTTTTTGGGAGAGATAGAGGTAGAACATACTATTAAAAAAAATTAATCATTATTTATTCCTAAATTAGTAGGATAAAAAAACACTAACAAGATGTTTAACCAATTTACAAATATATACACTAAAAAAATTATCTTAATCAATGTATGTCAATCATGAGGTTTTACCCCACCTAATTCACCTTTATTTGTTAGGGTATTCTTTCTGTTTGAAGAAGAACTAGTGGGAAATTTAATTTTTTGAATAACCTCTTTGACATCCTTGCTTCGATGCCCTATCAATAATCATGGAAGGGGGCTTATATTTTGGTCTCCAATGAATCACACTTTGCATTGCATGATTGGCCTCCATAATGTCATTACAAATATTGACAAATTTTTTGTGTCATTCCTTCCATATAATATTTACCATAAAATTTCTATTACATTGTTCATGACGTTCATTATATCAAACAAATGAACAATCTCTAGATGCTCATAGTACGAAATCCTACTGAATTGTATGGGATAACTTTCATTCCTCATGGAAATGCCCCATTATTAATGATACTAGTAAAATTTTCCTTGTCCTTATCTATTCCAATAGAAATTACACCTTTCCTTTAGCTAAATGGCAATATTAGTCCAAGCCATAACACAAATTTCAAGTTGGTTTTTTGACTTTCAAAATAAATTTAAATGCACACAAATATTGAAATTATACCAATT
The DNA here is from genome assembly GCA_031772625.1 of Pinus tabuliformis. Taxonomy (NCBI): domain Eukaryota; kingdom Viridiplantae; phylum Streptophyta; class Pinopsida; order Pinales; family Pinaceae; genus Pinus; species Pinus tabuliformis. The sequence continues at coordinate 1,159,258,608 of CM062819.1, forward strand.
CAAGGTCTCACACAAATGCTAAAATTATTCATTCACACATGCATAGAGAAAATCATGAGTATAAATATGATTTCATTCAATAATTCTTTTTTACATACAATCTATTTTAGAAACATGTGTTTCTCTCCATTCAATCTCTATGCCTCATTCTACATTAATTTGGTCATCTCCTTTCCTTAAACTTACTTTCTTTTTTATTGCCCATGGGCTTACAATAGATAGATTTTAGAAACACCAAATATTTTTCTATATCCTAAAATCACTCCATGAATCACCCATAAATCACTCCATAAATCATATTTTCCTAACTCCTAAAATCACTCTATTAATCACCCATAAATCACTCCATAAATCAGATTTTTAAATTCTAAAATAACTCAATCTATCCCTACGATCCCTCATGATTTTCAAGGTATATTTTATTTTTCCTTATGGAAAAAATCTCACCTATCCATAACTTTTCAAAAACTAAAAATCATCTAGTTCTAAAACTTATAAAATATATCAACTTACAATATACAATTTATTTACATAGAAGAATATAATTTATTCTCTAAAGTCAAGACCCCTTTTTGAAGACTTTTCACATCAAATACTTAATGGTTTGGAAGCTCTAGTGCTCCTGCATCAAACTCCCAAGTTAGAAAAATTTCATGACCTTTTGTTCATCTGTTATTAGTGCCTGAATCCACAAGGATCCCAAACATTTTTTTGTAGTTTCGCACATGCTTTACAATCTTGTTGTTGTCCTCTTTCTTTGTTCATCCAATGTCTTTTAGTTAGTTGAACTTTCTTGTTTGCGCTCCTATTTTTGTTGCATATTCTCCTATATGTTCTCCTCATCAGCATCCATAATCGTCAATCTCCTCATCCAGTTGTGTCCTTGGCTAAACTTCACTATTTTTCTCCACAGGTTGTTGTATATCCTCATTTTTCATAAGATTTACAAGACTCTTATTCACTTTTGGCTTACATACCTCCTTCACAACTTGTTTTTCATACTTTGCATTATTCTCCTCATTGCCTTTAAATACAATTTCCTCTTCTTCCAGTTCTAATATTTTCATACAAAATATGTGGTCTTTGGATTATTATCCTCTTCTCCACAAACTTTAGCTCCTCATACATTTCAACTAAATCATTTTGAATTATATCTATAACCTCCATGCAATATCCATCACTTGGGTCTTTTTCCGACTGCTCTTCCAAAATTTCCATCTCTTCTTCTATGCTTCCTTCCTCTAGTATAACACTATCATTTAGTATTCTAATCATTAGAGTCTCCTAGACAATGTCTTCATGAAGTATCTCATCATCCTCTATAATTTTATTATCATTATCTTCCTAAATATTTTCCAGATCATCATCATCCTTCATGGTAGCTTCTAATAACTTTCCATCTCTAATATTTGCAAACACATGCTTAAGAAAAAACTCTTCAATGTTAGCCATCTCCTCAAACAACTTCATTTATTTATCAACCTCCATAAGAACATCATGTAACTTTTGGTCATCATCTATCATACCTAGAAGCATACACAATGTGTCATATTCAAAAATATGAGGCTTCTCCTTTGATGCCTCAACCACCACATCTCCATGTTGAACTGAACTAGTTAAATAGTTCGTCAAACTATTAATAAATTATTCCTCAACATATCTATCTTCCTCTTCATCAAGGAATAATTCTTGTTCAATTTCAAATATAAAAAAATCCATTTCATACTCATTTTTTCTGGGTTCTTCCTTCAATCTGACATATAGCCTTTTTCTTAGCTTCAATTGTAATAAATTCCATCTCACCTTCCTCTTCTTCACTATCCAACCATATCCCTAGTCTTCCTCATATTCCTATAGAAAATAAACAACCACACTGAGATGTACTTTCAATTCAGCCATTTCCCTCTCAAATTCCTCATATCTCATTTACTTCATGCGAGTTATCGTAGCACTTATTTTCATCTAATTGTGACTTCTCTCTGAACCCACTATATGACTATCAGTAGCCCTATTTACCTTTTCCTTTTCTGAACGCTCCTTATTCACCTATGAGCTACAAAAAGCATACTCCATCTTGTAGCAAGTCTACTACTTGTTGATGAGACTCATCAATAGATAAATTATTTGGAACTTAATGCCACTCTCCAGCTTATTAAAATAAACTTTTCTCACATTTCGTTACATATTTTATTATACTTTTCTTAGTGAGAATGGTAAAGATGATATGTTATGTCATGTGGCCTAACGTGCATTAATTATAGGATTTGGAGTAGATTGTGGCTAATTTTAGAGCAGGAACCCTAAGTAGACAAGAATGAGGGATTTTAGGAGATTAGATCTACGTCCTTAACTCTTCAATCACTCCAAGATTCCTCCACCAGATCTCATCATTTCAGAGTTACAAGCAACCAAGCCCACCGAGGTCATTAGCAGCCCAGCCAATGATAGTTGAAGACAAGTTAATCTTGAGTTTCGGAGCCAAGCCTCCCTAAATTTAAGGAAGTTGTTGGTAGCTTCAATTGTATAAATAAAAAAGCCTAGGGCCTCATTAGGATTCAACTTTTTTTGTTGTAGCCAAGAGGAATTTTCGAGCTAAGACATTGTGACTTATTACTCTTATGTATTTTTGACATTTTGATGAGAATGAGGAGCATTCCTTTGATCCAGCACTGAGTTTACTCAGAGGGTTGAAGCTATTTGGTTACAACCCAACCCCAGTAGTAGAGGTTCCTCGTTTTGTATATGTATGCTTAGATTACATTCATAGTTAGTTGTTGAAGTGATTTCTGTTAGTTTAATATGCAAGTATTTGGATTATTAATTAATTTTCTTACATTTGTAAATGGATAAATCAGTGGTACAATAGTGAAATTAAATACTTCATAAGAGCTTGTGGTAGTAGCCTTTGCCTCATCTCCCTGATGGGATGAAGGTTTGAGGGTTCCATTATCACAACTCAAAAATAGATTTGTTGTTTGATCACCGAATAACTTAGGATTTCTTGTTGCGTAGATCATTGTTTCTCAATTCCTTAGAAGTAACTACAATTCTCATCTCGGTTTCTTGAGTTTTATATGGTTTAGAAGCACTTCCATTCATAGACTTAGCAATTATCCATTAATAACTCTATTTTTCCTAAATTCAACTAATCTTTTCCATATATAAATGAAGTTGTTCAGAAGAGAAGAAAAGGATGTATGTTGTTGCAAGAGTTTTTAATTTACAGGGAGACCTCATCTCACCAACCTCATCCAAGTCTTCTCCACCTATGTTGCCAAAGTCTAGCAAACCCTAATCTGCATTTCTATTTTGTAGAAAATTTGACATCTTCCTTGAGTAATTCCAACCATCTTGAATACTTTGGTTGAGCCTTGGGTAGTGTGCACATCATCTATGCCTTATTCCCCCATCAAGCACCTTTCCCACACTATATTCTCCCTTTCCTACCTCCCTATAGCATTCAACCCATTTCATGTAGTAAAATAGGGCATCCTGTAGTAGAACTAGGACATCCTATAGTAGTACAGGAAACCCTGTAGTAACCTCTTTTAAGCTTGAATTAAGCAGAAATGTTCATTTGAGCTTAGGTTAGACCTCCACTTTGCTTCCATACCCTTAACACCATGCTGGACATGTTCCTCCATAAATGTCTCCCCCGCCAAAGTTCAAATTGGTTCAATTAGCATTTACATTCATAAAATTGGAAATAAAAAAGGCTTTCATGTAATTTCTATTTAGTACATGCATGCAGCAGTCACAGTAGGTTTAGGATAATTTCCATGCTTATTTAGTCTAGATCACTAGATGTTAGATGGAAGGTTAAGTTAGGTCTCTTTTGAAATAAATATGTTTCGATGCCTAGCAAGATGGTTTCATGTCGCTTTATAGCACTTTCCAATTCATCACTTTCATTTCCTAGAGTACGCAACATTTTGTTTTTGCATTAGGAATAGTTTTCCCTTCGTTATTTGGTAGTCAGACTCCTTCTATTCAATAGAAGATTGGTTGGAAAAACCCTAGTGGTCTATCACCCCAGTTCAAAAGTGACAACCGTAGACAATTTCATCTATTGTGTAGACAACACTGTCGCCTCCAAGTTTCTACAAACCTAGAGTTGATGAAGTAAAGTTGGTATCCCTAGGAGTTGCAACATCCTTGCTGCAATAGTAGAGCTCATCACTTTTTTGCATCATTGTCGAGGAGGTGTCTAAGTAGATGTGATTTTTTCTTTCCTTTTTTGTTTTGCAATCAACAGATGGTTGCAATATTTTCTTTCTTTCCAAACTGCAAGTAGTTCCATTCAACAAATAGTTGCAAATCTTTGCTTTCCTTCCATTTTGCAACTAGTTTCATTCAGAAAATACTTGCAAAACTTGCTTTCTTTCCATTTTGCAAGTAATTCTAAAAAACCATGAAAAAATAAAAAATAAAAATAAAAATTCCTTTCATGCCTCGCAAGAGTAGATACAACTTAGGAAAAAAATTTCCAAATACTCCAACTTCATCTAACAACAAACCTTCCCTCTTGTTTGGTGGTTGTCTTTAGGTTCCTATACCAATAAGAGTCATAATTTTGAATGACTAAGGTTAAGCCTTGTAATATTGTACATACCTTTTCTTTCTGCAAATGTTTTCCATATTAAAAAATAAAAAAATGTAAAGAGGGTATGTCCTAAAAAAATAATCAAAGGAAAAAAAGAATGAAAATAGGTCAAAAAAATGAAATATATAAACCCCAAAAAACAAAAAGAGACATGAAAGTGTGCAAGCCAAAATGCCACTACCATTTACTTTTTATGCATAATAAATTATTGTGTTCAGCTTGTTACTTATGCCACAATCCATGATAGTCAAAATGTTTAAGCTTGGCTATTTCGTGCTTTGAATTTTATGTTCATAGGTAGTGAATAAATCTAACCAAACAGTGTAATATTGGCAGATCATTGGATAGGTAGAGTGAATAAAAGGAGCTCATCAGTTTAATCTGAGCCCTTGGAGGATATAAGGTTAGAATTAGATGGTTTATTTCATAAAGAAAATAAAAATATTGATAAGGGTTTGCTATCCTAAGTGCACCCAAATAAAGTGAAGAAAAAATGGTAGGATGAGTAAGTGGGTAAGTAGTAGAAAGGTTGCAGAAATATCTTATCATTTGAAACAAAAAGCACTTATGTGATTGTTCCAAATGCATCGTTTAAATATGCACAAGTGGCCAAAAAAACAAAATCAATGGTTCACAATGTGCTTTACTTAACATCCCCTCATTCAGTTTAACCCCCATGACACTCACTAGCTTCCCTTCCATAATAAAACTATTAATACCTATAGTTTTTAAGTCAAAAAGGCTCAGAGCATTTTTTTGACTTCTGATGGGACCAGACCCTCAGCTTGATTACTTAAGAAGGAAAGGTGTCAAATTCCCTTATAATTCATTCATCCCCCTCATAAAACCCCTTTTCCTAAGGTTAAGTTCTTTTGCCTAGGAAAACCCCTTTATAAACATGTTTTATGTACAAAAATCCACCAAGTACAATTATCCTAAAGTACTAAAGGTGTGGAATGAATGCACATAACATTTCATATACCTAAGCACTATACCCCTTCCGCTCATTTCACTTCATACTAAATTTTTAATTTAATATATAAAAATCCTAAAAAACCTGTTGTCCCATATATATTTAACTCCCTCATATAAATTAACCACACCCCTAGTTTATCTATAAACTATGTTACTATCCCTTATCACCTAAAAAACATTAAAACCCTGCCCTCAGTCCCTAATCCATCATTACAATCTGGCCCGATCCCCTAAACATGGATTATTCCTTCAACTAATCCCGAAACCACTGCAATTAAGTCCCCGGCCCCCCCACTAAATCCCATCATTCACCCCTGCACAACTCCCATCTCCCAATCACCATTGATCGTCCCTCCTCCACATCCAACACCTCACAAGCATATCAGGTCAACCCGAAGTTCGCCCTTTGCTCGCCCGATGAAGCGGTTTTCCCCCTGAACCCCGACGCTATGAGGTAAATGCTGAATGGAATCAGGCAACCCCTACCGAATAACGCCCGCACCACAAAAGCAGTATGATGGACCTCCCAAACCACTTCCCCCTTCCAACCAAAAACCGTCACTATTCATAAATTGGTGAACCCACCAAAATTAACCGTTTTCCTATAAAATCCCGATTACCCCTCTTTTCACTCTTTTCGTGCATTTTTCCTTTAAGAACATAGAAAGCCATTGCGACCCCTACAAACAGACAAATTTCTCACAAACCTTTTCCATTGCTCCACAGACGCTGCAGACAGCCCAACTCGTTCATCAGTCAATACCAGTACCGTACGAACCTCTGCAGCCGCCATCAACCACCATTTACAGTCAATTCCACCCAATTCTAGGTATTTAACTGTGGAATTAATTCTAGCCACATTGTCAAAATTCCAAGTCAATTCACCCTCGTGACACTGTTAGTTAAGTAAAGAAGATCAAATTTACTTAAATTTTAACATTGTCAGCCATAAACAATTGTAAAACTTCCATTGCCCTAAAAACTCTGAATCACCCCCCCACACTCAAATACATAAGAACTGAGTATGGTTGCCCCAATTGTTATGGATGTAAGGCCCATCACTACACCTCATTTAAACCTGGACCACCTTCCTTTAGCAGATAAATATTTCCAAATAAGAGATACCACTACCCTAGAATCCTTGCTCAAAGTACATTGCCATAGTAGGGAAAAGTTTCTAAACCATGTTGATGAGATTGGCCTTTGGGAGTCAAATTTACACAAATACCAGTTGCCCCAAGTCCACATTTTCCGAGAGATTGTCCACTACTATCATGCCAATTACATTCCCAGTCAAAGAGTAGTCATGTCTCCAAACGAAACCATACTTTTCACCATCACTGCTAAGTCCATAAACGAAATGTTGCAACTCCAACTAGGACCAAACATAACTCCCCTCTCAATTGGAGACTTGTTGGACTTGTATCCCAAACATAGCTCTGCAAAGTTGGCCCAACTATTCCAGACCTTCATCATAGAAGAGAAACACATCCCTAAGGACTCCCCTCCATATGTAACAATTATTTTTTACCCATGGGGCCAGAATATTGTAGCCATGATATCCTACATTTTGGGGTACACCACTAGTGAATGCATTGATGAGTTAATCCTTGCCTTCATGTCTATATACACTCCAGGACAACCTCCTGCTATCATTTATGACTATGCCTAATTTATAGCTGATAGGATGCATGAGAAATTCCTTAGAATGAACAATGAAAGGGTTTTCAAATACTCATTAGTTTTATACCATATGTTCTTATATTACCAACCTGATAAGTTCCCATTCACCCTTCAAAATCTGGACACCAAAAGTCAGCCCAGGTCAGTCATTTTTTGGACCCCATTGATCCACCAATCTCAGTCTCCATACTCGTATTCTAATTTTTTTTATTTATTTGTACACCCAGTCATGACAATTTTGACTAGAAACCCTCCTCCTAGAATCAGTCCAAATATAAAGAGAGTCATTCAATTTTCTAAACATACCAAAGTTGGTGACTGGTACCTTTACCAGTACCATACAAAAATCAGGATTTATGGTTGCATGCTGGCACCATACAAGCTACCAAGATACCTCCCAATGAGGTTGTTTTCCCTAGAATACTATAGATAAATCATCAATGTGGATGAAGTAAATTTTGTCAATGCCAAGAAGAAGGCCAATTTCAAATAAAAGACCAACTAGGCCACTTCATAAGCAACTCTAGGGAGGTAGGCAATGAAGCAGACTTGATATTGGAGAGAATGAAGTTCCAAAGGAGTTTTTTCTGGAGACATGATCCTTTGGAATTCATCACAAAGAAGAGACAAAAGGTCAAGCTAGGACCTTTCATCCACCACCCATACCTGAAATAGAAGCATACACAAATTAGACAAAATGGGTGGAGGATACCCTAGCAGACCAAGACAACACTAGAGTAGACGTAGAGAATGCACTAATTGATTTATAAAAGTAGCTTGATGACAACTCTTTTCTGTAGGTACCAAAAGAACCAGAAATAACCATGAGTACACCTCCCATTATGTAGACTCCTAAGAACGAGGAGAATATCCCAAAAAGGAACAGAGAAGGGGCTTCAACTTCAAGAATGGCCACCTCTAATTTGCAACAGGAATAAAACAAGAGGCAAAGGCTAAATCTAGCATCTGAGCAGAATTACACTGAAGACTCAGCTAAGGTCACAAATATAGGAGTAGAAAGAAGTAGGCCTACCACTCCATCTGGAGGCACGCAAGAGCCTTCCACATCACAAACTCAGATGTTGGAAAGGCAACTTAGTGTTCAAGTATCTTCCTTTAGAATGCCTGCTGACAAAGACCAAGATATCACAGAAAGATATAAAGAAATCAAAGCTAGAAATGAGAGGTTTAAGGCCCAAACCTATGCACAATCTAAACCTGACTCCTACCAATCAAACAAGGCTAATGTCATCCTTTGACATTAAATAGGGAAAGTTGCAAATGACTTTTGTTAAGCTTATAGCCCAGTAGCCAAAGACAATATCAGATTTCAAAACAGTAGATTTTGAAGTATTGGCAAGGGATATTCATCCCATAGACCAGATTGAACTACACAAATAGGCTAGAGAGATGATATACTCCACCCTGACAGTTAAAGCCATAGCTACCCATCAACTACAGAACTCCCTGAACAACATCTCAACACAATTCCAATTAGAGAAGGCCTCCTCACATGCCAAGGATACAAGGATCAAGTCCTTAGAGGACTTAGTGATTGAATTGGGACACAATCCCAAGGATATAAAAGTTACAGAGCAGCTTATTAAGAAGAAAAATGATGATATTGCTGCACTTAAGAGGCAATTGAAAATACCCCAGCTGAAACATCCTCAGACTCTAGAAGTCATAGAGAATCAAACCAGACATCAGGAGTTGATGGACTTCATCCTGAAGCTGAATGATCAACTAAAAGAGACTGAAAAGGAGATGGATGCTTTGATCCAATTAAAATAGGCATATGTGGCCACTTCTTCAACAAATTTTATCGCCACAGTCTCCGCAGTAGTGCCATCCACACTAGCAACATCTTTGGCACCTACAACTCCACTTGCAACAGCCTTGCCAGCAACAACAAAGTTTACATGAGCAGCAGGTGCATCAGGAGGTAAAGCAACAGAATTAGTCAAGGCCATGGAAGACATGTCTATCCAGGCTACTGAAATGAATAAGTTAAGAGAAAAGGTTTCAAGTTTGGAAACGGACTGCAAACTTTCCCAACTGAAGCAGAAAGAAGAAGCACAAAAGGCCCAGAGAATGGGTGAGAGAATCAAAATCCTAGAGATGGATTTAGCACTAGAGAAGCCACTTGGACAAACCAAGGAAATGCTATGGGCCAATATCATTGACTCCGTCAATGATATTTGGCCATCAATTCAAGTTATTTTTGAATAAACAGAGTTGGTAAAGATAGCTACAGAGGCTATCCAGAAAGTGAAGGAGGAGTTGGGAGACAAGCCAAAGGAGGAAAATATAGAATAGATATGAGCTCCATGAGCTAAATATAGAGGATAGGATTGGTGCCATTTTAGAAATAAGGAAGGTCCTTTCCAAAAGGAACCTTATGCTTAATATGGAAGAAAAGTGCCACAATATGCAGGTAGCCATTGATAGGTTCACGGCTAAATTCCAGATTCTAAAGGAAAAATGTTTGCCCAGTCCTATGGTTATGAATGACAAGCTCATGGCACAGTTGGACTATGGTGATAAACTCATAAAATTGGCTAAGAAATGAGCCAATTCTTCATCCATAAAAGTCCTGCCAATAGGCAGAGTGTTATATGACACATTTGAGAACTTGTTTTTCCTTGAGCATGAGGTAAAACATTTGTTCCTCACCAAGCCCAATTTTTCCAAGTATATTGAAGTGGATGAAATCTACAGGAGAATGGTAAATGTGAAATTACTAGATGCAGAATGGTGGGAGACAATGACAGATTTACTGGGGTAAATTTACTACACAGTAAAAACAAAACAACCAGGTGAAACAGGTAAAAACAACACAACGGGGTCAAAAAGTATCATTTGAAATATGAAAGTAAAGAAGACTCCAACATGAAACTCCACAACTGCCAACTAGAATAAGGGGCTACACTTCAAAAATAAAGGCTAGCACAACCATAATAAAAGGGATAGCATGAAACAACTCATTAGCTACCTTTATCTTCTTAGACATTTCTATAGTTTTCTTGATCAAAGACTGTAAGCTATTGTATCACTGTTGGAATAGCATGCTGGATTATTGAATAAAGAAAATACATTTCACTGGATTCATGTGTATTGTGAAATACAGACATGTGTCTTCTTTTGTGTTGTCACTTTTCTTTAAAAGTTTTTCCATAATCTTAAATGTATCTAAAATCTAAATGCTATAATATGGAATGATATCCCAGAACTTACTTCACTGCACTCTGTTTTGACAATTATGCATTATTATGTTTTCTGCTAAATTATCTAAGTTAAGGAATTCTTGGTTGCTCCTTAGTTTAGGTAGTTTCCCTCCAGTCTATAGTAAAGGATTCTTAACTGCCCTTTGCTCATTATCATCATCTGTTCCTCCTTTTAGTCCTAGTTTGAGGATTCTTAAGTGCTCTCTCACCCTGGTTAAGATCATTTCACCCATTCGACCTAAGGTTTGTGCTTCACTCTGCAAGCTTTCCCACTGAACACTCCCTTTAATGATTTAATCTCAGTTTTGCTGCCCTTCTTTGAATCCATAGCCCAATATCCAGAGACATCATTATCTCCATCTGTTTAAGGATTCCACCATCCAACTTCCAATACAAATCCAAAACCCCCTGAACTTTAAGAACTAGCCTAAAATCCCAGAAAAACAAAGTTAAATTATATAGAGAGAGCCCTCTTTGAGTCATAGGTTGGCTAGAGCCTATACTTAAAAGATTGGTTTGTAGCTACCTCAGTATTTTCCTTCTTCTGATAACTTCTAAGGAAAATTATGAGTGATAACATAGTGGCGACCATATTGGGGAGAACCCTCAGTCCTAATAAATCTTTAAGAAATCTTTACTTCTGTATTTTGAGCCTCTTAAAGTAATTTATTAGAAGTTATTTCTCACAAAAAGAGAAACAAACAAAAAGAATTCTGAAATTCTGGCTTCGAGGAGAACTCATTATACTAGGGCTAACCCAGATCCAAACCCTCCCTTGGTATTTGATAATCCCAACCTGATTTCAACAAAATCCAAAACAAAAGAAAGTTCAGCTAGTCACACACCCTTAGTTAAAGCTAATTCATGCCTTGATGAATGGTTTTTTTTATAAGATCTCCCCTTTGATGAGCAATTTTATTTGTTGCTATTTAAGTCAAGGTCTGAAAGTGAAATTTGTGATATTTTCCTAGATCATGAGTTTATTGCAGACCGTGAAGTCAAAAATCCAACAAATCAATTAATGAGTACATTTTGAATTCACCACCATCATCCCTTAGTACTGCCAAGATCCCTGAGCTTTCTAAACAATTGTCCACTACTCTTAGTTCACCACTATTCCCTTCAACTTCTGAAGCCCATTCCACACCACCATTCATACCCTCACTCCCTTACCAACCTACTACTGCTCATTTACCACTCACCAGTCCTAGTTCATCCTCCACTACTGTATCATCTTCCAGTGCCTCAACCCCACATTTTAGCCCTTCTAAGCTTATAGCCATGGCAAATAGATATGCTCCTCTTGTCTTACCTACTCCACTTGGTGCCATGCCAGCAGACTACCAGAGTAAAATCATCCGATTGGATGGCATATGACACTACACTACACAATACCATGTTAATAAGATGACAAACTACTTTGAACTTCATGAAATTGATATTGTGGATGCCCAAATGAGATTATTTGCTCAGACTTTAGCTGGTGATGTTAGGAAATGGTTTAGATCACTGCTTGATAATAGTATTGATAGTTTAGAAGTATTCCAGCGGCAATTTTTGAATAGATGGGAAAAGTAAAATAATCCTCTATAGAACCTTTCAGAATATGAAAATATTAGGAGGGGACCCAATGAAAATGTTCAAGATTATTGTACCAGTTTTAACAATATATAAAATGCAATTCCAGTTAATCTTAGACCCCCACCTGACTTAACATTAATAAAGTTCCCTGATGGTTTTGACACAAACATGGCATTCCAGCTTAGGGAAAGAAAACCCCCAACCCTAGAAGATATGAAAAGTGTAGCTGTAAGTGCAGAGGCTAATTTATTAGCTAAAAGAGCTATAGTTAGGAATGAAAGAAGAGGAACAACCAAAGATGAGCGTTCACCCTCTGACATTAAAATAGATAGCTTAGCGAAAGGCATGGAAAAGTTAATGGATAGAATAGAGAATGTAGAGAGGAAACCCCAGTGGGATAATCAACAATCACCTCCAGTTAGAAACCCGAACTTTAGGAAAGATCAAAACCAAAACCAAAACACTAGAAAAAATGGACTTGATCAGAATATTAGGCCTCCTTTCTAAGAAAATTATGTAGAAACATCCCATCCTGAAGACCAAAAGCAAGACACATATATTAACCTAAAGGGATTAGATGATGAAAGTGTTGTTTTTCTGACCCAAGATGATTAGAAATTGCATATGCTGCAAAAAATGCAAATCTAGTCTAGAGAGTCATTTGATTATAAACAAGGTTATGATTCTGCCATCTTTGAAGTGCATAAATAGTATAACCTAAGGAGTAAAAAGAATTCTGATATCCCTGACAAGACCAAGAAAACAGTGCCAAATCAACCCAAGAAAATCAAAGAAGCCCCAGTTTCTAAAATCCTCCAGATTCTCCCCATACAAAACCAGAATCCTTCTGGCCCCACCATTATAGATATAACCCCTAATCAACCTTCTGATGATCAACCATCTACCTCAATTCCCCTTGAAAAACCAGTGGACACACCTCAAAACACTAGATTGGAAAATTCACAAAAAGAGGTCCCCAATAAAGGAAAAGAAGACCATCCCACTCAAATTCCTACTATCAAAATTCCAAACCCTCAAACAGAGAAAGCCCCTTTGCCTTTTAATCTAGGAGTAGAGGTAGTCAAACTAATGATTTCAGTCCCTTTAACAGAACTAATCAAGAATGAAATTTACAAGACACAGATAAACCAAACTCCAAATATTGTTGAAAATGAGGATTTTGTTAACCTGTTTGATGACCAACCAGAACTTATATTTGGTCCAGATGTTAATGGAAAACCACTAGAAGGAGTAATACCACCTTTCTACATTAGCCTTAGCATCCATGACAAAAATCTTCATAATGCAATGTTGGATTTTGGGGCCTCCCACATCTTAATGCCCAAATTGGTAATGGAGAAATTGAACCTAGACATTACAAGGACTTACCGTCATTTGATTCAAGTCAAGTAAAGTGTCTAGGGTTGATTAAAGACCTGTGTGTTACCTTAGTTCAATATCCTGCCAAGAGCATCCTTATGGATATTGTGGTTGCTGACATCCCACCGAAGTATGGCACGCTGTTATCTATATCATAGGGAGACAAACTTCAGGGATCTTTGAAACTTTATATGTCATATGCAATAATTTCTATTTTTGAACAACCCAAGAAGATGTACCAAGAAACTTTAATGAAATACATGGTGAGTAGCTAGGATCGGCCTCAAAAATTTCCTATCTACTCCGTAAATTAAGATATTGATTCTTTTATCCTGTATAATGTTGATCAAACACAAGAAACTCTTTTAGACAGTGTTGATACATAACCAAAAGAAATTGTAGTTTCAAAACAAGAGGGAACTCTCCAAACTTTAGAACTTTCCACTAAACAAGGTAGTCAAGATGAGAAAAAATTGATGGGTCAGTCAATAAGTTTGGAGTAGGAGCAGGAGTTTGGATATACAATCTGGAGAATGATCACTCAAAAGGCCATGCATACAAACTAAATTTTAAATGTACTAACAACATGGGTGAGTATGAAGCACTAATTTTAGGTCTTAAATTAGTTAGGAATCTAGGAGCTATAAGAGTTTCTGTCATGGGAGACTTTGAACTAGTTATAAAAAAAATTAATCTGTATATATGACTAAGGACCCTAGATTAAGTTGTGACAGAGGAACCATTGTAGAAATACTAAACACTTTCTTAGAAACCAACGTTGTTGTAATTCCTAGAAAAGATAATATGCAGGCTCATAGTTTAGCAATGTTTGCCAGCACTTACAAGTTACCCTTTCAACCTAACCATCAATACACTGCTGAAGTTAGGCACAGACCTATAATTCCAGATAATTTGAAGAACTGGAAAATATTTGTTGATGACAAGCAGATAAACAATTAATTAATCTCGGAAGAAGAATTTGTAAATAGCAATATAGATACTAATACATCAATAGATCCTGACATTAAAGATAAAATAGAAATACATGAGATAGAAGGTGAAGAGATAGATAGATTTCATCCCATTAAATTTACAAAATAAGATGTAGAAACCCTAGAGCAAGTTGAGATTGATGAAATAATTAAAGAAGATACCGAAGTAATCAATCTCAAAGACAATTTATTACCTAAGGGATTAACCCCTTTCAAAGACTTTCTTGATTCAAATGAGGTTCCTAGGAAGCCTAAAATGCAACCTTTAAAATATGATATAGATGAGTGTAATATAGGCACTGATGAAAATCCAAAATTGATCAAACTTTCTAAATCATTACCTCCCACTGAAAGAGTAAAATACATTGAGTTATTAAAATAATTTCAGGATGTATTTGCTTGGAGTTATGAGGACCTCAAATCCTATGACACCAACATCATACAACACACAATCCCTATAAAAGAAAATAAAAAACCTTTCAGACAAAAACTTAGAAGGATAAATCCTGTCATATTACCTTCAATTGAAAAGGAAATCCAGAGAATGTATGATGCTAAGATAATTGCACCAATCAGATTTTTTGATTGTGTTTCAAACTTGGTACCAACTAGGAAGAAAACTGGCAAGATCAGACTCTGTGTGGACATTAGGAACCTCAACAAAGTATCCCTTAAAGAAAATTACCCTCTTCCCAAAATGGACCATATTTTGCAAAGGGTAGCTAGATCAACCAGAATCTCATTATTGGATGGGTTTTCTGGTTACAATCAAATCTTAGTTCATCTTGATGACCAAGCCAAGACTACCTTCACTACTCCTTGGGGCACATTCATGTATGTGAAAACGCCTTTTGGACTAATGAATGCAGGAGCCACTTTCCAAAGGGCTATGGACATAGCCTTTGCCAAAGAAATTCATGATTTCCTAGTGATATATCTAGATGACATTACTATGTTTTCAAACTCTAATAGTCAACATTTGGATCATCTAAGGCAGGTTTTTATTAAATGCAGGAAATATGGAATTTCCTTAAACCCCAAGAAGTCTTTATTTTGGTTAAAAGAAGGAAAGTTATTAGGTCATATAATCTCAAAAGTTGGTATCCGAATATACCCTACAAGAATAGAAGCCATCATACAGATACAACATCCAAGGAACATTAGGGAATTACAAGCTTTCTTAGGGAGAATTAAATTTCTTAGAAGATTTATTTCTAATATGGCAGAATTAATTAGATCACTAAACAATATGTTGAAAAAATATTCGACCATAAAATTGACTGCTGAGGCCAAGAAATCCATTGAAGACATTAAACTAGCCTTAACTAGAACACCAGTTTTGATCAATCCAAAATTTGACAGAGATTTCATCTTATTTTCCTTTCCTTCTAAGCACACAATTGCTACATCTTTACTGCAAAAAAATGACTAGGGCTATGAACAACCTATTGCTTTCTTTAGCAAAGCCTTGAGAGATGCCCCCTTAAAATATAAAATAATGGAAAAACAAGCCTTTTCTTTGGTCAAAGCTATTAAGGATTTTAGGGTGTACATTTTATATTCATATATAGTAGCCTATGTTCCTAATTCATTAGTCAAAGACATCCTAACTCAGGGTGGTCCAAATGGAAAGAGGGGAAAATGGATTGCTACTATTCTAGAATATGACATAGAAATCAAACCAACTAAGTTAATCAAGGGCAAAGGTTTAGCCAAGCTCATGGTTGAATCAAACTGTCAGGCCCTGGATATAAACTTTATTGCATAAATAGATAATTAAGAAGAGATGGTAACTCCACTAATCATGCAGGCCTTTATTGAATCACCATGGTATGCTAATATCATTTATGTTTTACTGAATTTACAAGCTCCTCCTAAATTATCTAAGACAAAAAGTAGATTTTTGAAGATGAAATCCTTAAAATTTTGTATATTAGACAATACTTTGTTTTGGAGAAATCATGAAGGTATTCTTATCAACTGTTTATTAAAAGATTAATCTGACAAAGTATTACAAGAATTTCATGCAGGTGACTGTGGAGGACACCTTTACTGGAAAACCACTACTGATAAGATTCTTAGAGCTGGTTTCTACTGGCCCACATTGTTCTCTTATGTAAAGAAACATATGACCTCCTGTCATAAATGTCAAATTTTTGAGGGAAAGAAAAATATTCTACCTTTACCCCTCAAGCCAATATCTGTTGAAACACCTTTTCAACAATGGGGTTTAGACTTCATTGGTGAAATTCACCCACCTTCCTTTGTCCAACACAAATGGATCCTCACTACCTCAAACTATTTCACAAAACGGATAGAGGCCATACCTTCAAGGCAAGTCACTGACACTGTTATCATAACCTTCCTTGAAACCAACATTCTATCAAGATTTGGATCTCCAACTAAGCTCATTAGTGACAATGTAGTAGCCTTTAAATCCAAAAGAATGATAGATTTCTGCAACAAGTATCATATAGCCCTGGGTCATTCCACAACCTATTATCCTCAAGGAAATGGACTGCCAGAATCCTCAAATAAAAGTCTGGTGAACATCATCAAAAAGTTGTTAGAGGACAACAAGAAAACATGGAATAAAAAGTTAGTCAAATCCTTATGGTCAGATAGACTAACCACTAAGAAACCAAGTGGTACCTCTCCCTACCAACTAGTTTATGGGATGGAATTTTTTTTCCATCCTCCTTGGGAACACCAGTGATGAAGTTGCTTCAAGAGTTGTAGGTTGAACCAAATAGTGTCCAAAGAAGAATCAACCAAACAATACATATTCAACAAACCAGGGAGG
Organism: Pinus tabuliformis; assembly: GCA_031772625.1. Taxonomy (NCBI): domain Eukaryota; kingdom Viridiplantae; phylum Streptophyta; class Pinopsida; order Pinales; family Pinaceae; genus Pinus; species Pinus tabuliformis. The sequence continues at coordinate 1,159,275,852 of CM062819.1, forward strand.
AAGTATATATCAAATCTCGGGTTGTGCAGGAAAATATTAAAAAGATTTTTAATAAGAGAACCAAGGTTAAAGTTTTCTACCTTAGTGACAAAGTCCTAAAATGGGATTCAAGGATGGAAGACAAAGGTAAACATGGGAAATTTCATTTCCTATGGAAAGGCCCATATGGCATTTATGCTTTCAGAGGTAATCATGCTTTCTTCCTAAGAGAAATGGATGGTATAGAAGCAGAAGGTGGACCAGTGAATGGTCGAATGCTCAAACACTATTTTGAAACTAACTACTGATTTTTACTCCCCATTGTACATAGTTCATTTTTCTTCAAAAAATTTAGTTTGGATTGGATGGTGATTTTTGAAGTTGAAGCTCGAAGAGAAGGCCCTAAGATTTAAGGATTCATTGTCATAAGTATCAATAATGCAAAGGCACAGAGGGTAATTTTACAAGGGAACATCAACAACAATTCAAAGGCTACTGATCTACAAAGTTCTTGACATTTCACCAGGAAATTCCATCCCCAAGTGGAGCCACTGTTAGGTTACTATACCAATAGGAATCATAATTTTGAATGACTAAGGTTAAGCCTTGTAATATTGTACATACCTTTGCTTTCTGCAAATGTTTTCCATATTAAAAAATTAAAAAATGTAAAGAGGCTATGTCCTCAAAAAATAATCAAAGGACAAAAAGAATGAAAATAGGTCAAAAAAATGAAATATATGAACCCCAAAAGACAAAAAGACACCATGAAAGTGTGCAAGCCAAAATGCCACTACCATTTACTTTTTATGCATAATAAATGATTGTGTGCAACTTGTTACTTATGTCACAATCCATGATAGTCAAAATGTTTAAGATTGGTTATTTCATGCTTTGAATTTTATGTTCATAGGTAGTGAAGAAATCTGACCAAACAGTGTAATCTTGGCAGATCATTAGACAGGTAGAGTGAATAAAAGGAGCTCATCGGTTTAATCTAAGCCCTTAGAGGATATAAGGTTAGAATTATATAGTTTATTTTATAAATAAAAGAAAAAGATTGATAAGGGTTTTCTAGCCTAAATGCACCCAAAAAAAGTGAAGAAAAAATGGTAGGATGAGTAAGTGGGTAAGTAGTAGAAAGGTTGCAAAAATATCATGTCATTTGATACAAAAAGCACTTATGTGATTATTCCAAATGCATCATTTAAGTATGCAGAAGTGGTAAAAAAACAAAAGAAATGGTTCACAAGGTGGTTTACTTAACATCCCCTCATTCAGTTTAACCCCCATGACACTCACTAACTTCCCTTCCATAATAAAAATATCAATACCTATAGTTTTTAAGTCAAAAAGTCTCAGAGAATTTCTTTGACTTCTAGTGGGACCGGACCCTCGACTTGATGACTTAAGAAGGAAATGTGTTAAATTCCCTTATAATTCATTCATCCCCCTCACAAAACCCCTTTTCCTAAGGTTGAGTTATTTTGCCTAGGAAAACCCCTTTATAAACATGTTTTATGTACAAAAATCCACCAAGTACACTTATCCTAAAGTACTAAAGGTATGGAATGCACATAACATTTCATATACCTAAGCAATATACCCCTTCTGCTCATTTCACTTCATATTAAATTTTTAATTCAATATGTAAAAATCCCAAAAAACCCATTGTCCTATATATATTTAACTCCCTCATATAAATTAACCCCACTCCTAGTTTATCTATAAACTATGATTTTACCCCTTATCCCGCAAAAAACATCAAAACCCCACCCTCAGTCCCTAATCCCTCATTACAGTCTGGACCAATCCCCTAAACATGTATTAGTCCTTAAACTAATCCTGAAACCACCGCAATTAAGTCCCCAGGCCCCCCATTAAATCCCATCATTCACCAACGCGTAGCTCCCATCTCTCGATCACCGTTGATCATCCCTCCTCCACATCCAATGCCTCACAGGCATATCGGGCCAACCTGACATCTGCCCTTTACTCACCCGATGAAGCGGTTTTCCCCCTGACCCCCGACGCTACGTGGAAAACACTGAATGGAATCAGGCGACCCCTCCTAAATACTGCCTGCACCACAAAAGCGGTGTTATGGACCTCCCAAACCACTTCCCCCTTCCAACCGAAAACCGTCACTGTTCATAAATTGGTGAACCCTCCAAAATTAACCATTTTCCTTTAAAAGCCCGATTACCCCTCTTTTCACTCTTTTCATGCATTTTGCCTTTGAGAACACAAAAAGTCATTACGACCCCTGCAAACAACCAAATTGCTCACAAACCACCGTCATTGCTCCACAGATGCTGCAGACAGCCCAGCTCGTTCATTAGTCCGTACCAGTACCATACGAACCTCTACAACCACCTTCAACCACCATTTACAGTCAATTACACCCAATTCCAAGTATTTAACCATGGGATTCCAGCTGCATTGTCAAAATTCCAAGTCAATTCACCATCGTGACACTGTTACTTAAGTAAAAAAGATCAAAGTTACTTAAATTTTAACATTGTGAGCCATAAACAACTGCAGAACCTCCATTGCCCTAAAAACTCTGAATCATCCCCCACACTCAAATCCACAAGAACTGAGTATGGCTGCCCCAATTGCTATGGATGTAAGGCCCATCACTACACCTCAATTACACCTAGACCACCTTCCTTTAGTGGATAAAGATTTCCAAATAAAAGATAGCACTGCGCTAGAACCCCTGCTCAAAGTACATTGCCAAAGTAGGGACAAGTTCCTAAACCATGCTGATGAGATTGGCCTTTGGGAGTTAAATTTACCCAAATATCATTTCCCCCAAGTCCACATTTTCCCAGATATTGTCCATTACTGTCATGCCAATTACATTCCCATTCAGAGACAATTCATGTCCCCAAACCAAACCATATTTTTCACCATCACTAATGAGTCCATAAACGAAATGCTGCAGATCCAACTAGGACCAAACATAACTCCCCTCTCAATTGGATACTTGTTGGATTTGTATCCCAAACTTAGCTCTACAAAGTTGGCCCAACTATTCCAAACCTTCATCAGAGAAGAGAAACACATCGCTAAGGATTCCCCTCCATATGTATCAATTACTTTTTTCCCATGGCGCCAGAATATTGTAGCCATGATATTCTACATTTTCGGGTACACCACTAGTGATTACATTGATGAGTTAATCCTTGCCTTCATGTCTATATACACTCCAGGACAGCCTCCTACTATCATTTATGACTATGCCCAATTTATAGCTGATAGGATGCATGAGGAATTCCTTAGAATGAACAATGAAAGGGTTTTTAAATACTCATCAATTTTATACCATATGTTCTTATATTACCAACCTCATAAGTTCCCATTCACCCTTTAGAAGCTGGACACCAAAGGTCAGCCCAGGTCAGTCATTTTTTGGACCCCATTGATCCACCAATATTAGTCTCCATACTCTTATTCTGATTTTGTTGATTTATTTGTACACCCAGTCATGACAATGTTGACTCGAGACCCTCCCCTAGAATCAATCTAGAAATAAAGAGAGTCCTTCAATTGTCTAAACATACCAAAGGTGGTGACTGGTACCTTTACCAGTACCATACAGAAATCCAGATTTATGGTTTCATGCTGGCACCATACAAGCTACCAAGATACCTCCCAATGAGGTTGTTTTCCCTAGAATACTATACAAAAATCATCAATGCAGATGAAGTAAACTTCATCAATGCTAAGAATAAGGCCAATCTCCAAATAAAATACCAACTAGGCCCCTTCATATGCAACTCTAGGGAGGCAGGAAAATAAGCAGACTTGATATTATAGAGAATGAAGTTCCAAAGGAGTTTGGTCTAGAGATATGATCCTTTTGAATTCATCACAAAGAAGAGACAAACGGTCAAGCTAGGACCTTTCATCCACCATCCCATACCTGAAATAGAAGCATATGCAAATTAGACAGAATGGGTGGAGGTTACCCTAGTAGACCAAGACAACACTAGAGTAGACATAGAGAATTCACTAATTGATTTAGAAAAGAATATTGATGACAACTCTTTTTTGCAGGTACCAGAAGAACCAAAAAGAACCATGAGTACCCCTCCAGTTACGCAGACTCCTTAGAATGAGGAGAATATCCCAAAAAGGAACAGAGAAGGGGCTTCAACTTCAAGAATGACCACCTCTGATTTGCATCCGAAATCAAACAAGAAGAAAATGCTAAATCCAGCCTCTAAGTTGGAATACACTGAAGACTCAGATGAGGTCACAAATATAGGAGCAGAAAGAAGTAGGCATGCCACTCCATATGGAGGCATGCAAGAGCCTTCCACATCACAAGCTCAGATGTTGGAAAGGTAGCTCAGTTTTGAAGTATCTTCCTTCAGAATTCCTACTGACAAAGACCAAGACATCAAGGAAAGATATAAAGAAATCAAAGATAGAAATGAGAGTCTTAAGGCCCAAACCTATGCACAATACATGAAGCTGACTGCTACCAATCAAAGAAGGCTAATGTTAGCCTTTAACATTAAAGAGGGAAAGTTGCAGATGAATTTTGTTAATCCTACAGTCCAGCAGCCAAAGACAATATCATATTTCAAAAGAGTATATTTTGAAGTATTGGCAAGGGATATTCATCCCATAGACCAGATTGAACTACACAAACAGGCTGGAGAGATGATATACTCAACCTTGACAGGTAAAGCCATAGATTCCCATCAACTACGGAACTCCCTGAACAACATCTCAGCAAAATTCCAGTTAGATAAGGCCTCCTCATAGGCCAAGGATACAAGGATCAAGTCCTTATAGAACTTAGTGATTGAATTGGGACACGATCCCCAGGATATAAAAATTATAGAGCAACTTATTAAGAAGAAAATGATGATATTGCTACACTTAAGAGGTAATTGAAAATACCCCAGCTGCAACATCCTCAGACTCTAGAAGTCATAGAGAATCAAACTAGACATGAGGAGTTGATGGACTTGGTCCTGAAGCTGAATGATCAACTAAAAGAGATTGAAAAGTAATTGGATGCGTTGATCTAATTAAAACAGGAAAATGTGGCCACTTCTTCAACAAATGTTATCCCCACAGTCTCCACAACAATGCCATCCACACTAGCAACATCTTTGGCACCTACAACTCCACTTGCAATAGCCTTACCAGCAACAACAGAGTCTACATCAGCAGCAGGTGCATCAGGAGGGAAAGTAGCAGAACTAGTTAAGGCCATGGAAGACATGTCTATCCAGGTTACTGAAATGAATAAGTATAGAGAAGAGGTTGCAAGTTTGGAAACAGACTTCAAACTTGCCCAACTAAAGCAGAAAGAAGAAGCACAAAAGGCCCAGACAATGGGTGAGAGAATCAAAATCATAGAGAAGGATTTAACACTGGAGAAACCACTTGGAAAAACCAAGGAAATGTTGTGGGCCAATTGTGGAGTACTAAAGAAGGTATGTTTTTGGTAATTATTTCCGCATCTTTTCATTAGAACTTACAAACCTTTTGCATCATGAACTAGGAAAATGATAAGGAATTGTAATAAAACCTGCGAGATTAATGTGCAAAACGAAAACACTGACAATTGTCATTTTCTTTTGTAGGAAGAAGGAAAAACAAAAAACTGTCGTTCCAAAGAAAAGGACAAGGACGGGCTAACCGATGTCCCTTTGATGAGGAACTGTATGCAAACAAGGCAAAACAAATCAAAGCGAATCAACCTTGGAAAGGAAGTGGAGATATCGGCTTGGCGCAAGAAAGAAAAGAGATAACTGAGGACTAATGGTTCGGCGAATCCCTCAGGATCCTTTGATCCTGAGGGATCGCTGCTTTAACTATTTTTTCACCTAGATATCTTCGCCTTCACCATTATAAAAGGGGCAGCACTATTAGCTCGAAGGGGGGAGCTGAGTCCTTATGTTTTATGTAATTTCTCTTAAGATTGAAACTTTGATCATCGAGTCTCGTTGAGAGCTAATCTACTGTAATTCCGTCTTATGCATTAATACAAACTAAGTTTCTATTTCATCTCCGAGTCTAGAATAACTTCAAGTGGTGTACCCCTGGAGGCTAAGGGCCTGGCCCTGGAGGACACTTTCTCCTATACTATTACGTTTGGTTTATGCATGGTTTTCTTATCAGCGTTATTTGGTAATCTGATATGTTTTGTTAGTTTACATCACATTCTCTGTTATGTTTGATTTGTTAAAGTTTTTAAAGATAGAACCATTGTATTAACTTTGCAACGTATTACTATTCTTTTAAGCACTAATATAGTATTGCCGGTCTTTACAAAGTATTGTTGTTGTTCAATTACAGAGCCTCTGTGTTGTGCACTTATTCATTGATATTACAAAATTCATCTTAGCGATTATGTTCTTTGCGATTGTTGAATCTATAGACATTGTTGTTCCATTCTGAAATACAGTCGTAATTTGTATAACTGAGATTGATAACTGGTTTACCAAGATCAGGTTACTATTAAAGTGTGTCGTGTGCATATATGGTTTTCAAGCACTATTCTATAATTCATCATTAATCAGTGTTGTTCCATTTTTGTGTGTTGTTCAATTCATCCTTAAGAGTGAAGGATTTCCATTTGATTCCTGTAGGTCATGATTAGTGCATTTGATCTTGTAAATTAACGTGTTCCTGCTTGTTAGACTTAGTTGCTGTTACAATTTCTTGTTTGTTGTTCCATTTCAGGTTTGTCGTTCTATTTCTTATTTGTTGTTCCATTTCTTATCTGCCATTCCATTTCCTGTCATTTGTTATTTTTGTGTGAAGAACGATCCAAGGCTATAGTGAGCATTGAAATTTACTGTCCGGCTCCCCGATCCATGATCTGTTCTCTAATTTACTTTAGTTTCATTAGTTTACAAAGGGATGAGTTACTGCTACTAAACCCTTGACTGATAAATTGCTTAGTTTTCTGAATGTGTGGTTTAATCTTTTGAAGTAGTTTTCTATAAACAAGCATCTGTTTACTCTTGTATTTTTGAGCACTGTACTACTAGCATTACTCTGGAAAATGATAGCCTTAGACTGAGACACTCTTTGAAATAAAAAATGTTCTCGGATTGACAAACTAATGTGAGGTAATTAGAGGTGAAAGAGACCCTTTTTATAGCTCGATATTTTGCCGTCGTTTCCGAGGAAAGAGTAGCCATTTGTTCTTTTTCAAAGTAGTGTGAGAACCTGCTAGGAAAGAATTGGGTTTTAAAAATGGAAGGTAAGAACCTACGTGTGGAGCATGTAACAGTCCTGCTCCTCTGCCCGCTTTCCTACAGATTTGCTGCTGTTTTGTTTGGGTAGAATCTAGTAGTTGATTTGTGTGCATGACTAAGCAGAAAAAGCCAAAAATGAATTCCAAACCTCTACCCAAGCCAGAAAAAGCTAAGGGGTTGGTGACCCTTGTCTAATCAACCTTCATAGACGAAATCTTCAAGAAAGCGGAATCTCAGCCTTCAGTAGGACCCAGAAAAGTTATTTCTAGACAGCCTACTAGTTCCCTTCAGGCCACAGGATCACCATCTATAGCCTTTGCTAAGGTGCATAGTCAAACTTAAGAGCAGGACTTTCAATAAATTGAAAATTCTACTCCAGAACTATTGCAAGAAGCGAATTTCAGCAATCTTTGTGAATGAGGAGGAGAGACAGGGGAAAATGAGGAACTGAGGTCTCCTCTTGGGACAACCCAGCCATTGAATAGCCCAGACAAGGGAAGTGCTGCAAAAATCATTGTTGAAGAAAATCAATCTCCTCAGACATTAGGCACTCTCACTATCCAAATAGAGGAAGTGCTATTAAAACCATTCCTATTAAATCCATTCCTTCTCAACCTAGGAATACCCTCCTAGATATCCCAGAAGGTTATTGGCATATATTCGGCCAAATGGCTCAAAACTAGCCAAACACCCAGACCTCTACATTGCAATACCCCATAGTGGATACTGCATCAAATGAGCCCATGAAAGCAATCCCTCTTCAACATATCCCTACATTCCACGGTCTTACATCAGAAGATCCGGATGCATTTCTATTTGAGTTCGATGTGCTGTGTAGGGGATATGATTACACCACTAACCCCCAGAAACTAAAATTATTTCCCTCTACATTAAAAGGAGCTGCCTTAAGATGGTTTATGGGATTAGGTGGTGGGGTTATAAATAACTGGGATCAAATGAAAGAATATTTTCTAAAAAATATCAGGACTATTGCAGGTCTAGAGAACTGAAGGATGAAATATTCCAGATGGTAGCTAGACCAAATGAAACATTAGAGGAGTATGTGGAACATTTTCAGTATAATCTTCAAAGAGCTCCTTATGCATCACTACCTTTACCTGATAATGTGTTAAAAATAGCATTAATTAGGGGCATGAAGGAACAATGGATTGAAGCATTAAACATTATGGGAAAAGGAGATATTTATCAGGAAAATTTTGCTAACATTATTTATTTATGTATTAGGAGCTCGAGAGGCAGCACAAGATTAAAACCGGTAGAACATGATCGGTTTGTAAGAGATAATAAAATTTCAATAGAAGGAGTAACGTGTGCAGAAATTGGAAATTTATTGGAAAATTGTAAAACTGATATACTAGGGACGTTAACTACACAACTTGATGTTATGCAGGCCAAGCAAAAGCAAATGGAGGCAGAACAAAATTTGGCAATCTTCTGTCCCCGATACAGGAAGAAACATAGCCATAAGGAGTGTCCACTAGATGCAGTCCGAACATGCGCCATGTGCACAAAGGATCACCTTACGGAAAGTTGTCCCTCACTTCTCGGATTAAAAGCAGTATATAAGGAAGCAGAAGAAGAGGCAGAATCGATGTATTTGCTCAACCAGCGCCGTCAGTGGCAGCCGCGACAATCTGGTATGTTTTCGGACCCAACCTCTTCTTTTCAGTCTCCATAGTATAATGCTCAACAATATAATATGTGGCAAAGGCAATCCCAACCCCCATTTCCAAACTAGTCACCAGAGTCGTTTCCTTCATCAACCACGTGGCTAAATCAGGAAAGCCAATCTGGTTGGCCGAATTTTCCCTATACCCCACCATATTGGCAAAGTAATGCATACCCACCGCAATGGACTCCCCCTACTTCACAAAGTTCAGCCTGGCAGACAAACTAGCAAAGACTGATGCATCAGCCAGTAGGAACCATGTTGCTCCCTCAACCTACACTGCCAACCTTACAACAAAATCCCCAGTCTAATCTGAGACCGCAACTCCCAGCCCAACCCAACCCCAATCCAAATAACAGACCGGTGCAATCTTTCCAAATAGTAGAAGCATCAAAAATAGGAGCTGATCTGAGGGAGTGTAATGATCTTTAGCTAAAATCTGGGTGTATTATTGAAACTGAGGGAGATAAGGCAGCCCATGTTGAAAATTAGTTACCCAAAGAACACCTGTCACAAGAAGAGGATGTGAAAAAACAAAAAACTCATAACCAAGCAACCACATCCTCTCCCCCGTTCCCAAAACTATTAATAATACCTTGACCTACACAATATCCTGATTTTGACATTCTGGGAGAATTACAAAATTTGTACATAAAAATTCCATTCCTCCAAGCCATTCAAGACATCCCATATATGGAAATACTATCAAAGAATTATGTGTAAAGAAATCAAGGAGGAATATGGTAAAATAATCCAAGAGTCCAAGTAGTTGGCACTCTATCTGAATTATTATTAGGAAAAGAAACACCCATTAAATACGAAGACCCAGGAAATCCAATAGTCACCATACAAATTTATGGTCAAACCTTCCCTAATGCCTTAGTCGATCTAGGAGGTGCAATCAACATCTTAACAACTACTACTTGCCAAAAGCTAGGCATTACATCTGTAGAACCCACCTCTACCTTGCTAGAGCTGGCTGACCGATCTGTGGTTAGGCTAGAGGGCACACTACATGATGTCATGGTATCTGTTGACTCCTGGGAATATCCAACCAATTTTCTGATAATAAATCCCAAAAGCCAACTTGATGTACACCCATTGATTTTAGGAAGACCTTGGCTTGCAACTACCGATGCCTATATTGGTTGCCGACAAGGCAATATGACCATAACACGGGGAGTGAATATCAAGAACTTAGCCTTATACCCTCCAGCACAGCCAAGTGTCACAATGATCAAAACTAATAAGCACCTTGTATCATACCTTACTGACAACATTAGATCTCCATTAACTATACAAGAGGCACTTGATTTTAAATACCAGACAGAGGACGATGCCATTAATAAACTTATTAGTCAAACTGAATTCAGATCTTGCACATAGTGTCACATGATAGAGGCAGCATTCGATAATGAATTAGAAGAAGATCCTCTTAAAGATACACATGATCAAACGATACCTATTACCTCTGTTGCAAATAGTAAAATTGTGGAAATCGAACCAGGAAAAACCTTAAACATTAATTCCAACCTCACCTCCGAACAAGAAATGAAGCTCATCCATCTGTTGAGGAAATATAAAGAATCAATTGCATGGGAATATCCTGATATGAAAGGAATTGACCCTCAATTATGTACACACCACATTTACATAGGAAAGGATGCGAGACCTGTTCGCCAACCTTAGAGGAGACTTAATCCTCATCTAAAGGATGTGGTAAAAGCTGAACTTCAAAAACTTTTAGATGTCAATTTCATCTATCCTATCTTCGATAGTAAATGGGTCTCTCCACTTGTGGTGGTACCAAAAAAGAATTGGAAATGGAGAATTTGTGTGGACTACAAAGAACTAAATAAAGCAACACAAAAAGACCACTTCTCTCTCCCATTCATCGACCAAGTATTAGATACTTTGGCAGGAAAGAAATTATTTTCTTTCCTGGATGGCTTACGTGGATACAATCAGATTCAGATTGCCCCTGAAGACCAAGACAAAACTACTTTTACTTGTCCTTAGGGAACATTTTCCTACAAAGTTCTACCTTTTGGCTTATGCAATGCTCCTGCCACATTCTAAAGGGTTATCCTCAGCATTTTTGCAGACTTAATAAATGAAGGACTTGAAGTATACATGGATGACTTTAAACTGTATGGAGACAATTTCGATCTAGCATTGGATACACTGAAAAAAGTCCTACAACGCTGCATTGCTACCAGGCTTTGTTTAAGCCATGAAAAATGCTATATGATGATGACTGAAGGACTTATTCTAGGACACTATATTTCAGCAACTGCCATTCGGGTAGACCCAGCCAAAATCCAAATAATTTTGCTTATTCCCACTCCTACCACTCAAACGAAGGTACGCAGTTTTCTTGGATCTTCTGGTTATTATAGGAGGTTTAAAGAACATTTTTCGCATATTGTTGCACCTCTGTATGCACTAACTGGTAATGTTGATTTTCTTTGGACAGAAAAATGTGAACATGTTTTCCAAGATCTGAAGAAGCTTGTGTCCACAGCCCCAGTCCTTTGAGAACCAAATTGGGATTTGCCATTTCATATATCATCTAATGCCTCAGATACAACCATTGGAGCAGTCCTTGGGCAGGAAGAGGATAAAAAACCATATGCAATTTATTATATTAGAAAAAATTTATCCCCTGCTGAATTAAATTACACTGTTACTGAGAAATAATTTCTAGCTGTAATACATGTTGTCAATAAGTTTAGACATTACATTACTGGATATCCTGTTATCTTGTATATAGATCATTCTGCCATCAAATATTTAGCAAACAAGCCTATCACAAATGGCAAAATAACTAGATGGCTTATTTTATTGCAGGAATTTGATATTACAATCAAGGATCGACCTGGAAAAGAAAATCTTGTAGCTGATTTTCTCTCAAGAATGCCAAAGCCAATCGATGCAGCAGCAATTGAAGATCAATTTCTGGAAGAGCATCTATTTGTTGTGGCTATTCAAACACCCTGGTATGCTGATGTTTCCAATTACCTAGCAGTAGGTAAACTACCGAAACATCTAACCCCTAATGAGCAAAAACAGATTGTTCATAGGAGTGTTGGATTCTCATGGGTTGGAGGCTACCTGTTCCACAGAGGAGTAGATATGCATATCAGAAGATGCATTCAAGGGGATGAAATCTTCGACATTTTAAAAGCCTACCATGATGGACCATGTGGCAGACATTTCGCTGATCACAGAACTAGACATAAGGTGCTGCAAATAGGGTATTATTGGCCTACAATTTTCAAATATGCAAAGAAATTCGTCCAAGCTTGTGACAGTTGCTAGAGAGCAAGACGTCATGGTCAGTCTGATGAGTTGCCCTTGAACCCACAGTTACTCATTGAACCATTCGAACGATGGGCCCTTGATTTCGTCAGACCAATTAACCCACCCTCAAACCAGAAAACATATATTCTGGTGGCAACAGAATATGTCACCAAATGGGTTGAGGCAGAGGCATTGCCGAGAGCTACAAAAGATTCTGTCATACAGTTCTTGTTCCATATATTTGTGTGTTATGGCCTTCCAAGAGATATAATTACAAATGGTGGACCACAGTTTGTTGGGAACAAAATAGCTACAACACTCAAAAACTATCATGTCCAGCATAAAATCACTACTCCATACCACCCATAGGCAAATGGTCAGGTAGAAAGCAGCAATAAAATAATAGAAGCAATCCTAACAAAAAAAATTGCATCACATAGACGTGATTGGGCTGCCAGACTACCAGAAGTGTTGAGATTGCAACAAGATGATGGAGCTTAGTGAAAAGAGTCGCCTTCACTAAGTGGGCCCGCAGGCTATTTTTGGCGCAAGTCTATTTTTAGACTATGTCTATTTTTAGACATATGGATCATGTCTATGTTTATGGATGATTGATCAAGTTGGGAAAATAGATGGACTTCTATTTTTGATGAAAGTGTGAGTGATCACAGTGTGAGTGATCAAGTCTATTTTTAGACTGGCTGTCAAAAATAGAAAAGTCAAATATTATTATCTCACAATAATATTTGGACTATAAACTTAATCTTATTCTCTTGGAGCACTTCAGTTTGAGCTACGGAAGTGGCACATGCAGCTGTCAGAAGGAAATTCGTTTTTCTTATGAGTCAGTTGAGTTGTTGCATGCATGACTTCAGTTAGAACTCAAGTGAGTTGAGTTTAGTGGACTGGAGGTACAGTTGATGGAGTTGTGTTCAGTTTAACTTAGTTAAACTGGTTGTAGTTAGTCTAACTGCAGATAGACTAATGATGAGTTGTTAAACTAATTATTAACTCATAATACAACTAAAGAATACATCAGTTAACTCAGTTGCATGTCAGTGCATGTTCAGTTCAACAGGGACAGGTGGTAGAGAATCAGATTGCTATCAGTTGTGACTATAGTTGTGCACCAGATCTTGCACAATCAAAGGATTGAGTATGCCAATGAGTTTGCTCACGTATTTGGCCCGCATTTTAGCCTTTGCTCACGTCCACAAAGAGTGAGTGACTATTTTGCAGGTGAAAATCGAGTTTGGGAAGCAATTCTCATCAGTTCTTGAGCAGGTATTGAGCAGTGGAGGCAGGCAAGCAGTGGAAGAGATTTGGAGATCAGATCTGAGCTGTATTGTGTGTAACAGAGGTGGAGATACTTGTGAGAAGTATTATGCTGTGTAATGTTACATGACTCAATCATTAATATACAGATAGTGTGGGGTTTTTAGCGAGATGCTTTCCCCGTGATACATACTGTGTTAATGTGTGAATGCTCTTGATGTTTTATTGTTATTGATGCTGCTATATTCTTGATCAACGTAGAGGAGCTTATGTATTGTGTATGTTTTCCGCATTAGTACATGATCAGGATAATCTCCATTGAATATGTGTTAAATTATTCAAAATTTCTACATGGTATCAGAGCTAGATAATTGTAGAAAAAGTTTCTACATGGTATCAGAGCAGCTTGATTTGTAGAAGAGATTTTTACAGGATATCAAGCGAGGGTTGATCGGAAGTAGTTGAGTTGGTTGCTGGTGGAATTCGAATTTGCAGCAGTGTTTTCTTGGTGACAACGCAGCAATGTCTTTCAACGGATTGCGATTGGAGTATGCTCTTGAGGGCAGCTCAAACTATATTGCATGGAAGGACAGGATGGAGGCAGTATTGGATGATAACGGGCTGAAGGAATTCATAGATACGGATATCCCAAAGCCTACTGATGCTACTCAAGCTGATGCTTGGCAAAAGAAGATCGCAAAATGTCGAAGAATTCTGTTGGAGGGCGTGAAGGATCACATTGTGTCCAGCCTCCATGGAAAGGCTACTCCATATTTGATGTGGAAATCATTAACAGAATTATTCCAAAGTAAGAGCGATCAGAGGAAGCTGGCGCTCAAAGATAAACTCAGAAACATCAAATGCGAGAAGGGAGACAGTATTCCCAAGTATCTCACGAAGTTCACTCAGTGTCGAGATGAGCTGGGAAGTGTGGGGGTTACTGTCGATGATGAGGACTTGGTGAGCTTGGCTCTCCTTGGTCTTCCGAAGAGTTGGCATTCCTATCAGGACTCTGTCAATGGTCAGGAGAAATTGCCAGGATGGGAAAGACTATGGTCAGATCTTGTGCAGGAGGAGATCAGGCGGAGTACCAGGGACGGATCTTCATCAAAGGGAGCTGATGAAGAGAATTGTGCTTTGGCTGCCAAAGCAAAGAAAGGGAAGAGCAAGAAAGCTTCTCAGTCTGGTGCGAAAGGCAAGAAGCAGGATATGTCCAAGGTGAAGTGTTTTCACTGTCACCAGCATGGACACTATGCCACAAATTGTCCGCAGAAGAAGAAGAACAAGCAAGCTGCTGGATCTGCAGGGGGAGAGGCTTTAGCTTCTCAGTTTGAGCTTGATTTTTCATTGATCGCATGCTTGGTTTCAAGTGTGATGGGATCAGTGTGGTTTCTGGACAGTGGTGCATCTTTTCACATGATGGGAGATAGAGATTTGTTCTCTGATCTGGAGGACAAAGATCTTGGAGTGCACATCGAGATGGGCGATGATGGTAGATACAGTGCGACCGGTATCGGTACCATTTCCTTTGAGAGGGAGTCTGGTAAACCCTTTATATTGAAGGAAGTCATGCATGTTCCAGGATTGAAGAAGAATCTCATCTCAGTGGCGATGTTAGAAGACAAGGGGTATGATGTTGTTTTCAGCGAGGGAAAGGCCTTCCTGCGCAGCAAGACAACTGGTGAGACCCGGAAGATAGGGGTTCGAGTGAGGAACCTTTATCAGTTGCATGTAGATGGATGTGCAGCAATGGTAGGCAAGGCAAAAGGATTGGTGAGCCGGGATGATGGCGAGTTGTGGCACAGGAGATTGGGTCACCTTCACCATGGAGCCTTGAAGATACTGCAGCAGATCACTACAGGGCTTCCTAAAGGCACACTTGCGCAGTCAGATCAATGCAAGGGGTGTACTTTGGGGAAGTTTGTGAAAGCCACCTTTCACGAGAAGGATAGTCGCGCCACGACGATCCTTGAGAGAATTCACACAGACGTGTGTGGACCTTTCTCAGTTGCTTCAACAGCAAAACACAGGTATTATGTGATTTTTGTTGATGATTTCTCTCGTAAGTGCTAGATCTTCTTCATGCAGAAGAAGAGCGAGACATATTCAAAGTTCTGTGAATTCAAAGCACTGGTCGAGAAGGAGTCGGGGAAGAAGGTGAAGGCTCTTAGGAGCGATAATGGTGGTGAATACATCTCGGACGAGTTCAAGGATTTCTGCAAGGCAGAAGGGATTCGTAGAGAGCTCATAGCTCCCCATAACCCACAACAGAACGGGGTAGCTGAGCGGAAGAACAGAACGATTGTGGGTGCTGCACGGGCAATGTTGCATGATCAGGGCCTACCCCTTCACTTGTGGGCGGAAGCATGCAATACAGCAGTTTATGTGCAGAACCGTTGTCCTCATAGGATACTTGGCATGAGTACACCCGAGGAGGCTTATTCTGGTAAGAAGCCTGATCTTTCTCATTTGAGGATTTTTGGTGCTAACGTTTACATGCATGTGACGAAGGATGCCAGAAAGAAGTTGGAGCCGACTGCAGAGGTTGGGATATTTGTGGGGTACACTGATACGCCCCACAACTATCGTGTGTATTTGCCAGACAGTGGTAAAACTGTTGTGCGACAGGATATAAAATTTCAGGAGGAGAAAGCCATGAAGTGTTTGCTTGAGAGGGAGCTACACTTGCATGCAGATGAGGAGCTATTAGTTCCTAAGGATGAGCTTCAGGACGTGGATCAGCCACAGGACGAGGTTCATGGAGTGGAAGAGACCACTCATGCAGTGCCAACCATCAGAGGGCGAAAGCGCTTGACAGAAGCTGAGCGACTGGCTCAAGATGCAGAGAAAGTTGTAGGACCACCTACAACCCAACGCAGGCAGAGACAGTCACCTGATCGGTACACTGGATACATGGCTCTTATGAGCAAGTGTGTTGTGACTGAGCCATCCTCTTTCGAGGAAGCTGTGGAGGATCCCGCATGGGTAGACGCCATGGTGGAAGAGTATGATTCTATTGTCAGAAACAGTGCATGGGAGATTGTTCCTAGACCGGAAGGAAAATCAGTGGTGGGTTCGAGATGGATCTACAAAGTTAAGCAGGCAGCTGACGGGAGTGTGGAGAAGTACAAGGCAAGATTTGTTGCCCGAGGCTTTTCACAGATTGAGGGGATCGATTATGAGGAGACCTTTGCACCTGTCGCAAGGTATTCTTCCATACGGACGATTCTTGCTCTCTCAGCGCAGATGGGATGGCACATTCATCAGATGGATGTGAAGACTTCGTTCCTCAACGGAGTCATTGAGGAGGAGGTGTACATTGAGCAACCCGAAGGCTTTGAAGTCTTCAGCAGCGAGTCGCATGTGTGCAGGCTCAAGAGAGCGCTGTATGGGTTGAAGCAAGCACCACGTGCTTGGTACACACAGATAGACAGCTATTTCACAGGACTTGGATTCTCCAAGAGCGAGGCGGATCCGAACCTATACCAGATTGTGGTGGAGGGTAAGTTGCTTATCATTGTACTGTATGTTGATGATTTGATTCTAACGGGTGATGAGCTGTTGATACTGTCATGCAAGAAGGATCTTGCTACAGAGTTTGAGATGAAGGATTTGGGCCTCCTTCACTATTTCCTAGGATTGGAAATATGGCAGCGCAGTGGTGGACTGTTTGTTTCTCAGGGAAAGTATGCTCGGGAGATACTGGAGAAGTTCAACATGCATGGCTGCAAGCCTGTTGATACTCCTCTTCCTGGAGGTTGGAGGAAGGAGGATGCCACTTCGGGAGAAGAAGTGGATGCCACTGTTTATCGACAGTTGGTGGGGTCGCTGATGTATTTGGTCAATACACGACCTGATATATGCTATGCAGTTAACCAGCTTTCACAAGCTATGGTTAAGCCTACCAAGCTCTTCTGGAAGGCGGGCAAGCATGTATTGCGCTACTTGAGAGGCACATCGGGATATGGTTTGTGGTACAGACAGGAGGATGAGGTGAAGCTATGTGGCTTCACGGATGCAGATTGGGCAGGGAGCCCAACAGACAGAAAGAGCACATCAGGAGGGGTCTTCAGTATCGGATCGACAGCAGTTTCTTGGTACAGCAGGAAGCAGAGATCCGTGGCACTCAGTTCAGCGGAGGCCGAGTATATGGCAGCAAGTTTGGCTGCATGCGAGGCTATATGGATGAGGAAGATCCTGGTTGGTTTGTTCGGTTCTCATTTGGATCCTACTGTGATTTACTGTGATAACCAGAGTTACATTAAACTCTCGGCTAATCCTGTATTTCATGATAGATCTAAACATATTGACATCAGGTACCATCATATCAGAGATTGTGTGCAGCGGAGGATCATGTTACTTTCGTACATTCCAACGGAGGATCAGGATGCTGATATTCTGACGAAGGCTCTCACCAGGAGCAAATTCGAGTACCACCGAGGCAGGATAGGGGTTGCTGATAATCCATATCTTGTCGAGAGGGAGTGTTGAGATTGCAACAAGATGATGGAGCTTAGTGAAAAGAGTCGCCTTCACTAAGTGGGCCGCAGGCTATTTTTGGCGCAAGTCTATTTTTAGACATATGGATCATGTCTATGTTTATGGATGATTGATCAAGTTGGGAAAATAGATGGACTTCTATTTTTGATGAAAGTGTGA
Source organism: Pinus tabuliformis (assembly GCA_031772625.1). NCBI lineage: Eukaryota > Viridiplantae > Streptophyta > Pinopsida > Pinales > Pinaceae > Pinus > Pinus tabuliformis. Next base: position 1,159,293,993 of record CM062819.1, read on the forward strand.
GTGATCACAGTGTGAGTGATCAAGTCTATTTTTAGACTGGCTGTCAAAAATAGAAAAGTCAAATATTATTATCTCACAATAATATTTGGACTATAAACTTAATCTTATTCTCTTGGAGCACTTCAGTTTGAGCTACGGAAGTGGCACATGCAGCTGTCAGAAGGAAATTCGTTTTTCTTATGAGTCAGTTGAGTTGTTGCATGCATGACTTCAGTTAGAACTCAAGTGAGTTGAGTTTAGTGAACTGGAGGTACAGTTGATGGAGTTGTGTTCAGTTTAACTTAGTTAAACTGGTTGTAGTTAGTCTAACTGCAGATAGACTAATGATGAGTTGTTAAACTAATTATTAACTCATAATACAACTAAAGAATACATCAGTTAACTCAGTTGCATGTCAGTGCATGTTCAGTTCAACAGGGACAGGTGGTAGAGAATCAGATTGCTATCAGTTGTGACTATAGTTGTGCACCAGATCTTGCACAATCAAAGGATTGAGTATGCCAATGAGTTTGCTCACGTATTTGGCCCGCATTTTAGCCTTTTCTCACGTCCACAAAGAGTGAGTGACTATTTTGCAGGTGAAAATCGAGTTTGGGAAGCAATTCTCATCAGTTCTTGAGCAGGTATTGAGCAGTGGAGGCAGGCAAGCAGTGGAAGAGATTTGGAGATCAGATCTGAGCTGTATTGTGTGTAACAGAGGTGGAGATACTTGTGAGAAGTATTATGCTGTGTAATGTTACATGACTCAATCATTAATATACAGATAGTGTGGGGTTTTTAGCGAGATGCTTTCCCCGTGATACATACTGTGTTAATGTGTGAATGCTCTTGATGTTTTATTGTTATTGATGCTGCTATATTCTTGATCAATGTAGAGGAGCTTATGTATTGTGTATGTTTTCCGCATTAGTACATGATCAGGATAATCTCCATTGAATATGTGTTAAATTATTCAAAATTTCTACAAGAAGCACTATGGGCTTACAGAACAACATGGAGAAGTACCACTAGTTACTCACCTTATCAATTAGTGTTTGGAAAGCAACCCATTTTTCCCATAGAATTTGAAATCCAAACATTACGAACATCATAGGAAGTTGTCTTAGATCTAATTGAGGCACAGATTAATCGATTACAACAGATCAATGAGCTTGATGAAATCAGGCTCTCTTCACTCCAAAACACTGCACTTATCCAACAGCAGCGAGCTAAATGGCATGATGCTCTCATTAAAAATAAAGTCTTCCACGAAGGAGACTGGGCACTTTTGTACGATTCCATGTTTCAGGACTTTCCCGGGAAACTTCAGACTCATTGGTTGGGACCATACGAAATCCAAAAGGTACATGACAATGGTACTCTTACTCTAATCACTATTGACGGTTCCGGATATGCCTTCAAGGCAAATGGCCACCGAGTTTGTCTTTATCGCAATCCACTCACTCGGGAGTCCTTCTGCCAGCAGCTACGCAAAGACTCTGATATGGAAATTTTGGGGGAGGGAGAGAAGTCTTCCTCGCCTGTGATTCATTGAATAATTGATCTCTTTTCATAGTTTGTACATAATTTCTTTTGTTTTGTTTTTGTACATATTTTTGAATCAAACGCTTTTGTCGTTACTTTTCGAAGCAGCAGCAATGTTATTATTTTTGTTGTTCCTTTTCTCAAAGGGACAACATTTTCCTTATACTATTCCTTTTTCAAAAGAACAACACCTTTTTTATCAACCGTCATTTTTCTTTAATTTTGTTCTTTTTCTTTGTTTTTTCTTTCTGTTGTTCCTTTTCCAAAGGAACAACGCTTTTGATTTTTGCTATTCATTTTCCAAAGGAACGACATTTGGGTGTTTTGCTGTTCCTTTTCCAAAAGAACAACATTTTTTTATTTTTTTTGTTCCTTTTCCTAAGGAACAACATTTTTTTGTTTTGTTGTTCCTTTTCCAAAGGAACGACATTTGTGTGTTTTGTTGTTCCTTTTCCAAAGGAACATCGTTTTCGATTTTTGTTGTTCCTTTTCCAAAGGAACGACATTTGTGTGTTTTGTTGTTCCTTTTCCAAAGGAACAACGTTTTCGATTTTTGATGTTCTTTTTCCAAAGGAATGGCATTTGTGTGTTTTGTTGTTCCTTTTCCAAAGGAACAACGTTTCTGATTTTTGCTGTTCCTTTTCCAAAGGAATAGTGTTTTCAATTTTTGCTGTTCCTTTTCCAAAGGAACAGCGTTTCCAATTTTTGTTGTTCCTTTTCCAAAGGAACGGCATTTGTGTTTTTTGTTGTTCCTTTCCAAAGGAACAACATTTTTGATCTTTGCTGTTCCTTTTTCCAAAAGGAACACCACTTGTATTCTTTTTCTCTTCCTCTTTGAAACAACAACATCCTCGTATTCATTTTACTTATGCTTGCTCCCTTTGCTGTTTTAAATTAAGGATGCTTATTGTTCCTGTTCTTTCAAGTCTTTTAGAATACAGCTATGCACTTATGCAATGGATACAAAATCACAACATACTAAAATCAGGTGAATTATAAAATCGTTATTTTTATAAGAAATTGCTCTGAATTGGTAAAAGGACAGAGGGAAGGACACACTTACCCATTATCTTTTGTTGTCATTGTTTCACTAACTCTACTCTGATTGGTTATCTTTATCATGTTGGTTCCTTTTAAATCCTCTTTGATTATTATTCAGGAATAGGAGCAAAGGGTTTATATCTTCCTATTGAGATGTTAAGACTTATTCCACCATTCCTACTCTTAAGGAGTGTTGAACCACCCTTTGTGTATAAATGGGAAAGTACTTTATGAAAAAGAAAGAAAAAAGAGCAAACCGACCTGTTTATATAAAGATGTCAAATGCAGGATAGGGGGTCTCATCAAGAGCCAGCCTACCATGATCATGAGGAAGAACGTGAAGTGGCATTCCCACTATGGCCACCACACCAGGGATATGGTCCAAAAGGTATATCAAATAAAGAACCCTTGGAACAGGAGGTCTCATCACGAGCCGGCCTGCCCACCTTTCGCTCCTTCCTCGTGAATGGCATTATGGCTAACTGGTCACCAAGCCAGCATAATGGCCTACATTTTGACATCACACAACATTTCCTAAGCATACACAAAGGATCATGGTTCCATGGGTGAAATAAAAAACTCTGCCAAGGTTATGGACACTTGTCGGTAGCAGAGCACTGTTAATGGTATTGAAGTCACATTATTTACACCAATAGGTAGTTATCAGCACCCTTCTGTTTCTTATACCTTAGTAATCAATCGCATAATATGGATGTATATTATTTTCCGAACCATACAACGCATGTAAATCTATTATCACCAATCATGACAAAACAATTGACAATGATCGCATGAGACTCGGTATGCACGGTAGATGTCCTATCCTCCCAGCCTCGCATCATATCACAGCAGTCTCTTACGTATTAAGCGATCCAACTTGACACCTCGATTTCGGTAATCTACCACTCTTGTAAACATGGCATATTTCCATACGCTGCTCTTTTATGACTCTGCTTCATAACAGAACAGCACGCCACTCCTTTATTTGACGGCCGGGATGGCCTATCACATTGCCGGGGGGGAGGTTAACCTCATCATCCCTTGGATGACGTGTCAGACCGCTATCCGGGAAACTGCATACTTGGGAATAGCACGACTCAATGGTATACTATTTTTTATTTTTTGCATGACTTGTTGTTCCTAAGCCATTTCCATTGTATACTCTGCGGCATTAGATTTTGAGTGAGTCCTGTGTCTGTCAACCTCTCTGTGTTTTAACAGCGTGAACAACTGTCGTTCCATTGTCAAAACTCTGAGATTTTACAGCGAAACCATAAACATGGGAGGAAGATCGATTTGGAGAGAACCGCAGGTGTTAACAGTCTCTGATGCTGCACGGGAAATCTTGGCAAGAGCAGGGTGGCTAACTTATCTCAATCACCTACAGGAATCCAACGAGACTGTAGCAATTGAATTCTTGCAGAACTTGCAAGAGGATCACTCCACAGTGAGGGGGAAACACATAGCAGTCACCGATGAAATAATCGCAGAAGTCTCGGGACTGCCAGCCGATGGACCTGTATGGACGTTAAAGAAGGAGAGATTGCAGAAGATTATAGAAACCTTCCAGGAGGAAGGCCAGAGCCTAACAATTAGAGGAAAGGGGGTTCTACCAGTAGCATTAGGAGAACCGTGGGTGGAATTGGTGAAGAGCATTCAAAGCTACATCACCTGTGAAGGAAGAAAAGACGTGGTAAGACCACGACACCTTAAACTTTTAGCTGTGTTAAAGCAAAAGTGCTCTGTAAATTTACCTGCATTTTTGAATTCACTACTTCATGACATTTCACAGAGCATAAAAAAGGCACAACATGTAGAATCAGTTGTTAGTCATCATGGGTTGATACGGTTAATAGTCAGCCATAGCCTTACCCAGAAACAGAGTAGCTAGAAAGAGCTAATTGCCATGATAGATGGAGGATTGACCACACCATCCCCAAAACGTAAACATGCCACTAGTACACCTGAGCATCTAGAAAAACGAAGGAGATCGGTCCGACTAGCACGGCTAAGAGGGAGGCTGGAGAATCCCCAGGGAGATACCAGCCAACCGGTAGAGATAGAAGATACAGGGGATGAGCAACCCACATGATTAGAAGGAGAAGACAATGAGAAAGTAATGCAGGAAAATGAGGAAGGAGAAATGGAGGAAGAAACTGAGCAACCTGAGCAAGAGGAGGAAACAGAATAGCAGGAAGGCAGGCCATTGCAGGATCCATTGAGAGAAGATGAATTGGCCAAAGTTTTGGCCAATATGGGCGAATATGGCCAATCTTCCAGCCCATCAGATCTCCATGCTGAAGAAGAACCAAAAGAACACTCTATTCAGGAGGGAAACGCACCTGAAGAATCACATGTAGAGGAGGTAGAAGAGGAGATTCAGCCTGTTCATGATGAAAACATGATAGGAGATGCAGAACAGGAACAATTCGTTCCTAGCCAGACAACACCAGAAGAAACTCCGGAAGAAGGGGGGCAGAAAAGGAAGTCACCCAAGAAATAACAAAACCAGCTAGGGTTCTTGCCCCGGAGCAACTAGAGCAGAGCAACAAAGAAGGACCCCAGAGAAAAAATCAGGAAATTGATCCAGGTCATAGTCTAGGCCACAGTGAACAGTCTACTGTTCCTTCTAAGGAAATTGAGGAAATTAAGAAATTACGGAAAGAACAGCAAAGACTACTGAATGTAATAGTTTAGCTTCGACAGGAGATCAAGATTTTGAAAGCAAGGAAAAGGGTAAAAAGGACTTCGGGAAGGAAACATGCAATCACTCCAGCAAAACCCCTCAAGAAAAAGGATCAGAGGACCAAAGTCCACCCTGCTCTTCAAAACCCTGTCGAAAAGCGTGTTGTTGTTCCAAATGTTGTTGAGAAGTAGACTGCTATTCAAATTCAAAAGGAACAACATTTGATTGTTACCCATGTTGAAATTCAAACAGATGATATATTGACCTATGATAAAGAAATTCAGACAAAGGCACCACCCTCGGGAGTGATACGGGCCATGAACGCAAGACAACGCAATAGGAAAATTTAGGTAAAACTCTCGGTCTCCACTGCTGCATGGGAAAGAGATCCGAGAATGGTAACCCTACGAGAGGGTTTGATGCAAGCTCAGCAAGCAGTAGAAAAGCTCATAGAGCAGACGATCCCTCGGGAAAGGCATGAAGAGCTACAACAACAGCTTAGGAACGTCAATCTATCTGAAAGCCAGGCCTTTGAAGGGTGGCGAAGGGAAGAATAAAAAGTCGCGAAGGTAACTCATAGGTTAGATATAGTTATCAAGCAGATGGATACCTTATGTTCTTTGTACAATGACGTCCTAGCATGTACAGCCCCTGCTAAGAATTATGCCTTGTTTTTAATGGAACGATATTTGCAATTGAAAATAAAGGTTGTTAAAGTAGGTGCTCCCACAATTAATACCATCGATGATTTTATAAACTGTTGTAAGCACTATGGGGTAAAAGTTCAAAGACTATTGTGTGAGTTTTATTTGCATAACCTTGTATTAGACCAGGAGACCGAGCTGAACCCTGGCCCTTTTGTTGGGGATATCCAATTACAGGCATTTATTTCATTTGAGGTTAATCAAATTAAATGGCTTAAAGCCTATAATGCTTTCCAAAGGCAAGAAAACGGATTAGATTTGTGGGTAAGAGCTGAGCCTAGGGATCCAGTATAGTTGTGGAGAGAACATAGGAACCTCATGAAGACTCCAGGTGTAATTGAAGAATTAGGACCCATTCACACAACAATCAATTAGTAGGGAATAGAATACTTTTTCACTATTAAAGACCTTGCCATTGATGCGACTAAATTTCGATATTAGATCTCTAATCCGAATATCCAAACTCAGGGAACCATTTAAGTATGAAAATTTTAAGTTAGCCGCCAACTGCTTGCACCTCTATGGCGAAGTCATTTTGAGGGCAGGGCCATCCTGGTTAGGATATAGGTTCCGGAGTCCAATTATTTGGCACCCTACACCTGGGTACCAAGCCCCGTATGAGATGCCTGAGGGTCAGATAGGCTATTTCGTTGAACACCTAGTTATGCATCATGGCTGTAGACCTCCACATGAGACTCCATCTCCAGCTTACTCTCTCACTCCCTTACATTTCAACTACAATGTTTTCATGAGGGCATGAAAAAGGGTAAGCAGGGGGGTGTGTGGAGTACTAAAGAAGGTATGTTTTTGGTAATTATTTCAGCATCTTTTCATTAGAATTTACAAACCTTTTGCATCATGAACTAGGAAAATGATAAGGAATTGTAATAAAACCTGCGAGATTAATGTGCAAAACAAAAACACTGACAATTGTCATTTTCTTATGTAGGAAGAAGGAAAAACGAAAAACTGTCGTTCCAAAGGAAAGGACAAGGACGGGCTAACCGTTTTCCCTTTGACGAGGAACCATATGCAAACAAGGAAAACAAATCAAAGCGAATCAGCCCTGGAAAGGAAGTGGAGATATCGACTTGGCGCAAGAAAGAAAAGAGATAACTAAAGGCTAATAGTTCAGCGAATCCCTCAGGATCCTTTGATCCTGAGGGATCGCTGCTTTAACTATTTTTGCACCTAGACATCTATGCCTTCACCATTATAAAAGGGGCAACATTGTTAGCTCGAAGGGGGGGGGGGGGGGGTTGAGTCCTTATGTTTTATGTAATTTCTCTTAAGATTGAAACTTTGATCATCGAGTCTCGTTGAGATCTGATCTACTGTAATTCCGTCTTATGCATTAATACAAACTCGGTTGCTATTTCATCTCTGAGTCTGGAATAACTTCAAGCGGTGTACCCCTGGAGGCTAAGGGCCCGGCCCTGGAGGATACTTGCTCTTGTACTATTATGTTTGGTTTATGTGTGGTTTGCTTATCAGCGTTATTTGGTAATCTGATATGTTTTGTTAGTTTACATCACATGCTCTGTTATGTTTGATTTGTTAAAGTCTCTGAAGACAAAACCATTGTATTAACTTTGCAACGTATTACTGTTCTTTTAAGCACTAATATAGTATCGCCAGTCTTTACAGAATATTGTTGTTGTTCAATTACAGAGCCTCTGTGTTGTGCACTTATTCATCGATATTACGGAATTCATCTTAGCGATTATGTTCTTTGCGATTGTTGAATCTATAGACATTGTTGTTCCATTCTGAAATACAGTCGTAATTTGTATAACTGAGATTGATAACTTGTTTACCAAGATCAGGTTACTATTAAAGTGTGTCGTGTGCATATATGGTTTTCAAGCACTGTTCTATAATTCATCATTAATCAATGTTGTTCCAGTTTTGTGTGTTGTTCAATTCGTCCTTAAGAGTGAAGGATTGCCATTTGATTCCTATAGGTCATGATTAGTGCATTTGATCTTGTAAATTAAGGTGTTCCTGCTTGTTAGACTTAATCGATGTTACAGTTTCCTGTTTGCTGTTCCATTTCAGGTTTGTCGTTCTATTTCTTATTTGTTGTTCCATTTCTTATCTTCCATTCAATTTCCTGTCATTTGTTATTTTGGTGTGAAGAACGATCCAAGGCTGTAGTGAGCATTGACATTTGCTGTCCGGCTCCTAGATCCACGATCTGTTCTCTGATTTACTTTAGTTCCATCAGTTTACAAAGGGATGAGTTACTGCCACTGAACCCTTGACTTATAAATTGCTTAGTTTTCTGAATGTGTGGTTTAATATTTTGAAGTAGTTTGCTATAAACAAGCATCCATTTACTCTTGTATTTTTGAGCATTGTACTACTAGCATTACTCTGGAAAATGATAGCCTCAAACTGAGACACTCTTTGAAATAACAAAACGTTCCTGGATTGACAAACTAATGTGAGGTAATTAGAGATGAAAGAGATCCTTTTTATAGCTCGACACCAATATCATTGACTCTGTCAATGATATTTGGCCATCAATTCAAGTTATTTTTGAACAAATAGAGTTGGTAAAGATAGTTACAGAGGCTATCCAGAAAGTGAAGGAGGAGTTGGGAGACAAGCTAGAGGATGTAAATAGGCTCATCCACTTCCTCAACAGCAATAATAGATATGAGCCGCATAAGCTAAATATAGAAGATAGGACTACTGCCATTTTAGAAATAAGGAAGGTCCTTTCCAAAAGGAACCTTATGCTTAATATAGAAGAAAAGTGCCACAATATGCAGGTAGCCATTGATAGGTTCATGGATAAATTCTAGATTCTAAGGGAGAAAGGTCTACCCAATCCTATGTTATCAATGACAAGCTCATGGCATAGTTGGACGATGGTGATAGACTCAGAAAATTGGCTAAGGAACAAGCCAATTCTTCATCCATAAAATCCATACCAACAGGCAAAGTGCTATATGACACATTTGAGAACTTATTTTTCCTTGACCATGAGGTAAAACATTTGTTCCTCACTAAGCCCAATTTTTCCAAGTATACTAAAGCAGATGAAATCTACAGGAGAACGGTAAATGTAATTTACCATTCTATATCTTCTTGCAAGAAGATATTTGTATTTCCTAGATTAAATCTCAAGTTCTTTTGAGATATTTTGTAATAATTTTGGTATAAATACTTCAAAATTCTAAGTATGTAGGGTGGATTCTTAGACATTTCTATAGTTTTCTTGATCAAAGACTATAAGCTATTGTATCACTGTTGGACAAGCAAGCTGGATTATTGAATAAAGCAAAGATATTTCACTAGATTCATGTGTAGTGTGAAATACAGACAAGTATCTTCTTTTGTGTTGTCACCTTTCTTTAAAAGTTTTTCCATAATATTAAATGTATCTGAAATCTAAATGTTATAATATGGAATGATATCTCAGAACTTGCTTCACTGCACTCCGTTTTGACTATTATTCACTTTTATGTTTTTTGCTAAATTATCTAAGTTAAGGAATTTTGGATTTCTCCTTAGTTTAGGTAGTTTCCCTCTGGTCTATAGTAAAGGATCCTTAACTACCCTTTTCTCATGATCATCCTCTGTTCCTCCTTTTAGTCCCGATTTTAGGATTCTTAAGTGCTCTCTCACCATGGTTAAGTTCATTTCACCCATTCAACCTAAGACCTGTGCTTCACTCTACTAGCTTGCCCACTGAACACTCTGTTTAATGGTTTAATCCCAGTTTTGCTTCCCTTCTTTGACTCCATATCCCAATAGCCAGAGACATCATTCTATCCATCTGTTTAAGGATTCCACCATCCAACTTCCAATACAAATCCTAAACCCACTGAACTTTAAGAACTAGCCTAAAATCACATAAAAACAAAATTAAATTATATAGAGAGATCCCTCTCTGAGTCATAGGTTGGCTAGAGCCTATACTTAAAATATTGGTTTGTAGTTACCTCGCTCTTGTCCTTCTTCTGATAACTTCTAGGGAAAAATTCTGAGTGATAATAGTTGTGAGCTAGAGGACTCATTAGGCAAACATCAAGAGATATTTGAAGAGCCTATTGGGGAAGAATAATAAGAAACCATTCAACCAACCTACAAGATGGTTGAAAATAGAAATGGGATTGAAAATAAAGATGGAGCTTAAAACAAATCTGAGGGTTCTTTTCCCATCAGAGAAACTAATGGAGATTCTAGAATGAAAAGGATAAGCCCCTCCACCCTTCCTCACTTCCATGGATTAACCTTAGAGGACCTAAATACCTTTTTGTTTGATTTTTCTATCATATGCAGAACTTATGAGTATACCTCTAATGACCAGAGTTTGAAATTTTCCCATCCACCATCAATGATGCAGCCTTGCAGTGGTTCATGAGTTTACCTAGGGACAACATCATTACCTAGGCTCAAATGAAAAAAGCCTTCAACAATAAGTACAAGGATTATTGTAGGTTTAAAGATACCAAAGAGGATATCTTTAGAATGACCTCAGGACATGATGAGTCTTTGGAATATTATGAGGAAAGGTTTCAACCCAGCTACAAAAGCGCCAAATGCACCCTCGATCCTGAATCACTCACGCTAGTCCTTCTTAGAGGGATCAGGGAAGATCGCCCAGAAACCTGAAACATGTTGTCAGGAGGGGAATTCTACCAGTTATCCTATGATGATATTAAGACATTTTTCAAAAATCATTCTAGGGAAGCCAGAAATAAGGGTGGGGATAGTCCATCTTTAGCCAATTCATCCTCCTCCAACTCATCCAGCAAAAGTTAAATTGGGAACATGTTGGAAGACTTCAAGAGTGAAATGTTTCATACCCTTGCTTTGCAAATGGACACCATGTAGATCAAGGGGAAGCAAGAGGAAGTAGAAAGAGCCTTAGTTGTCTTTTTCCCTATATGCACCAGAAGGCACCCTAGAAATTAATTTCCATTGAATATTATAGAGATCTACTCGGTCTATGAGGAGAATCACTCCACAAACAAAGTGCCCTTATCTTCCTAGATTGAAATTTGTGTATCAAGGAACAGAAGGGGTGACTGAACAACTATGCTATATCAACCAAGGAAGGCCTCAAGAACCTTGAACATACCACAAAAGCATGAAAGGGGCATCCTATTCAAATTAAAACCCTAACCATAATGCATCCATTCCCCCATTTTGTTCTCCTCCTCATATTTCATGGTCCACACCTTCTCCTTGGTATTTTGCACCTCAATACAATTCCCAACCTGCCAATCAATCATTTCAGCCATATGCTCCTCCACAACCTCAGTGGAATACACCATCCCAACGGTGGAGGCCCACATACAACCAATATCTAGCCATACTACCTCCACTTCCATCTCAACCACAACTCCCTCACCTTGTTCCACCTAAGAAAACAAAAATTCCTACTCAACCAAATTCAAACTCGAACAACAAACAAGCACAACAGGTCAATAGTGGGGAAACAACTTACCCTGCCTATGTTATGGAAATTCAATAAATCATCCTCATGTCTAGAAGAGTGCTTCTAGATAATCAACTTCCATCTCCATCTGCAGAGCTTGAAGAGGAAAAGGAGGAGAGTATTCCTCAGGCCAATCCACCTCCTTTCCTTGAGAGATTAATCCATCCTATCCAGCACACCGTAGAAGAGACTGAACTTCTAGTGAATTGAAAAAATTGTGTGTTAAAATCCCGCTCCTCCAAGCTATCAAGGATGTCCCCATATACAACAAGTTAATAAAGGAGAAATTCTTCAAACATCCTGGGACGTAAAATAAAGACACCCCTACCATTAATCTCATTAGACAACTGAACTTCTAGGTGAATTGAAAAAATTGTGTGTTAAAATCCTGTTCCTACAAGCTATCAAGGATGTCCCCATATACAACAAGTTAATAAAGGACAAATTCTTCAAACATCCTGGGATGTAAAATAAAGAGACCCCTACCATTAATCTCATTAGACAACTGACTAACTTAATGTTGTGGCGAGTGATTTTCCCGAAGTATCTAGATCTTCCAAGTCCTGTGGTAGATGTGGACATCGATGGTATCATTCCCCCCCCCCCCATACCTTGATCAATTTTGGGGCTTCCAAAAATGTGATTACTAAGGAGACTATGCTTGAAATAAATCTTCAAGGATCATTAAGGAAGACCACAACAATCTTACATCTTGCAGACAGATACACAATATCTCTTGAAGGAGTTATTGAGGATGTGATGGTCTCCATTTATTACTGGGAATACCTTGTTGACTTCTTACTTCTCCAACATAAGACCAAGTTCAATGGTTATCCTCTCATCTTTGGAAGGCGATGGTTAGCCACTGGTGATGCTTACATAAGTTGCAGGGCTAGGAATATGACCATTAAAAATGGAAATTTGTCCAAACAATTGGTCTTGTACCCTCCTTCTCAACCATCTCTAGATCATGACTTACCTTTATGGTTAGAAGAGAAGGAGGAAGATGAATTCTACTATTCCCCAGTGTGTACCCTAGATGCTACTATAGGAAGGGGGGAACATAACGAAGATGACCTGATTGAGAAAATCCTCCAAAATCAGCCCCCCAACACCATGTCCCTTGAGGAGTTAGTAAATAAAGTTGAAGATAACCCTTGGAGTGATTTGTGCCTAACTGACTCAAGTCCTACTCATGTCAAGATGATAGAATTTTTTTGAGAAATAACATTGGAAATCAACCCCTCTCTCTGCACATCAGGAAAAGGAGTTATGTGACATGCTAAGAGAGCATCTAGATACCTTTTCTTGGAGTTATAAGGAAATGAAGGGAGTGGACCCTTCAGTGTGTACTCACCACATTTACACAAAGGAAGGTTGCAAGCTAGTGTGCCAACCTCAGAGGAGAATGAACCCAACCCTCAAAGATATAGTTGACGAAGAACTCCAGAAGTTGTTGGATGCAGGGTTAATTTACCCCATCTCAGATAGTGAGTGGGTGTCTCCTCTAGTTCTTGTCCCAAAGAAGAATGGGAAGTGGAGGATCTGTATGGACTACAGAGAGCTAAACAAAGCCACAAGAAAGGACCATTTCCCTCTAACTTTCATTGACCAAGTATTAGATGGCCTCGCAGGAAATAATTTCTTCTCTTTCCTGGATGGATTTAGTGGTTACAATCATATCCAGATCAGCCTAAAGGACCAAGATAAAACCACCTTCACCTTTACTTTGGGTACCTTTGCTTATATGTTCCTTCTGTTTGGATTATGCAATGCCCCTACAACTTTTCAAAGGGAAGTCCTGAGCATATTTGCAGAGCTAGTCCATGACTCTATGGAAATTTATATGGATGATTTCACCCCCTAGGGGTGTGATTTCCTAGAGGCTCTCTCTAAGTTGGGAAAATTATTAAATAAATTCATTGGAATGAACTTATCCCTTACTCCTGAGAAGTGTGAGTTCTTGATTAGTGTAGAGACAGTTCTAGTTCACTCAATATCCAAGGAAGAACTGCAAGTGGACCCAAATAAAAATTCTATCATAAAGAGGGTCCCTACTCCTCAAAAGCAAAGGAATGTCAAAAATTTATTGGGCTTAGCTGGATACTATAGGAGATTGATGAAGGACTTCAGAAAGTAGCCTCACCTTTGTTTGGACTATTGGCCAAGGACTCCAAACTTTTATGTAAAAAAGCTGGCAATATGCCCTAGAACCCCTAAAGGATAAGTTGACTACTGTACCTATACTCCGAGGCCCAGATTGGGCTCTTCCTTTCCACATCCATGCTGATGCCTATGAAAAAGCTATAGGATCATCTCTAGGCCAGATAGATGACAAGTTACCTTATTCCATTTACTTCATTAGCAAATATATGTCCAAGGCTAAATTGAACTATACTGTGACTCAAAAAGAGCTCCTAGATGTTCTCCATTCCTTGACTAAATTTAGACATCACATCACTAGTTACCAAACCTTTGCACATACTGACCATCTTGCTATTAAATATTTGATGAACAAGCCTAATTTCAATGCCACAATTATTAGATGGTTTCTTTTGTTACAAAAGTTTGATCTAACTAGCATTGGTAAGCCTGGTAGAGAAAATGTAGTTGCATACTTTTTGTCTAGACTGGCTATGCCTACAGATGAGGAAGGAATGGTTGACAATCAACTACCAAGTGAGAATTTATTCACTATTTTAGCTTTCTCTCCATGGTTTGATGACATAGCCAACTACTTAGTGGTTGAAAAGTTCCCTCAAAATATGTCCTCCAAGGAAAAGAGAAGAATTATAAGAAAAATCAAACCATTCACTTGGATTGGGGGAAATCTCTTCAAGCTAGAACCAGATCAAATTCTAAGAAGATGTGTCAGGGAGGAGGAAGTTTTTGAAATCCTTCTAGCCTGTCATGATAGGCCTTGTGGAGGCCACTTTGTAGCTAAGAGGATAGGCTTCAAGGTCCTACAAGTTGGATACTACTGACCCACTCTCCACCAAGATGCAAGAAGATATACCAATCGATGTGACCAGTGCCAAAGAATGGGGAAACCTACTCCCATTTGCAACCTCAAGTGACTCTTGAGTCATTTGACAAGTGGGGCATGGATTTCATTGGGCCCATTGATTCACCATCAGGGTAGAAAAAGTACATAATTGTGTGCATTGATTACTTGACAAAGTGGGTTGAAGCCAAGGCTATCAAGGTAGCAACAGAAAAGAAAGTAGTTGATTTCTTAAGGGAGAATATGTTTCACAAGTTTGGGTACCCTAGAGACTTAGTCACTGATTAGGGCACTCAATTTACCTCACACCTGATTGATAATTTGTTGAGCCAACATAAGATCAAGCACATGAAGTCAACTTCTTACCATCCTTAGGCCATTGGACAAGTAGAGGTTACCAATAGAGCATTGGAAATCATTCTCACAAAAGTGGTGAGCAGTAGCAGGAAATATTGGATTGACAAACTAGTGGAGGCCACTTGGGCCTATAATACAACTTTGAAGACAACCACTGGTTTTACCCCTTATGATTTGGTCTATGGGAAGAAGGCTTTACTCTCCATTGAGTTTGAGTACAACACTTTGAGAATGATAGCACAGTTGGATTTGGATGTTACAAAGGCATAGCAAGAGAGGCTGCTCCAACTCAATGGGTTAGATGAATTTAGGATGTAGACCATCCAACACACAGAGGTGACTCAAGTACAAAGACAGGTTTGGCATGACAAAAGCATTAAAGACAAAGTTTTTCAAGAGGATGATTGGGCTCTACTATACGACTCTAGGTTCAAGGATTTCAAAGAAAAATTGATGACAATATGGTTGTGCCCATATGTTATAGAAAAGTACCATGACAATGGGGTTGTTCAAATAAGAACCACTGATGAAGGAGGTATCCCCTTGCTTGTTAATGGATACATATTGAAAGCCTACAAAAGACCTCTCTTAAAAGAAGATTTTATCAATACTATCAGTAAGGAAGTGAATTTTATTGGAAGTTTCTCAACTTCCAACTCATCGAATTCTTGAAGAATATTTTATTTATGAAAAAAAATGAAAAAAAAGAGAAAAAAAACAATAAGGGACCTAGGTGAAAACCTCTGTGAGGCACCTGAGGACAACTTTTGGGTTGAAAACCTCCTTGAGGCAACCCAAGAGTGAAAAAAGGAAAATAAAATATCCCTGGGTGAAAACCTCTCTTGAGGTGCATAGGGAAGGAAAATAGGTTGAAAACCTCCTTTGAGGCGACTTGTGTGTCTCTCAAAAAAAAAAAAAACAAATGCTATTGTAGGGACCTCAAACCCGCCCACTAATAAAATTATATGATTTTTTCAGGTTTTCAAGGCAACAAAGGACACCAAGTTAAGAGGGAATCAAGCCAAGAAACACCCCATTCTTCCTTCATTCACTTCGCATATCCCATGCCTACCATGTCTCCAACATCCATCCTCATTTCCAAGCATCAAAAACCCATTTGTAGACAATTTTATGACTTCTACAGGGTTTCTTATATTTACTATAATAGTTTCCTGTAGTACTATAGGATGTCTTGAAACTCTACAGGGATGGAATTTGAGTTTAAAAATGAGAATCCAAGCCTATTCTAGGTTGAAAAAGGATAGCATTAACTTCACCACATCTCACCCAACACCAACTCATGACCATGCCACTCTCTGTGTCCATCAAAAACCACTCAAAAATAAAGATATATATAAAAAAAAGGGAAGAAAAAAACACAAAAAAGTCCAAGGGCCATACCATCAGTAACCTCACTCACCTACCACTCCATCTCCCCCATTTCCACCCCTTCCACTCCTACCTCACTACCTATTCCTCCTCCAAGTGAAAAAGCACACAAAAGAATTATGAAAGAGGTAGCTACAGGATTTCCTATAGTACTACAAGAAACCTTGTAGCAGTGTGTGTTATGACAACAATAGTCTTCATGCCTCTTCCTTTAGCATCTATGTAGAGAAAGAGTATCAGCACTCTTGCAGGCACTATGTAACCTATCCAAAGCTTACTAGCAGTAGAAGAGGCCAAGCACCTCCATGCCACAACAAAGAACACAAACATATCAGTTGGGTGAAATCAACAAAACAAGAGCCAAGGAAAACATGTACCTGAACAAGAATAACCATAGAAAAGCCACCCTATAGCATGCATTTCCCAAGGGAAGGAAAGAACATGTATGGAACCTCATCCACACTCTTTCCTAAGTACGAATATAATAAAAGTGTAGGAATATAAAAAAATTGATTTCATAAGCTGAAGGTGGCCAATTAACTTGGCCACCCTCAGCTCGAAAACAAAAAGTAAACTCCTAGTCAGTAGGCCACGTGGCAAGGTCACATCAAAGAAAATAAGTCGAAAAGGTGGTCAAGTTAAGTTGTATAGGAGTGGGTGATGATTACAAGGAAAGGTTGCATAATAACTAATGGTGGGCCAACGGTCCAAAATGGGAAATCACATACATTGCCAGCCAGCATTGCGCTCCAAGGAATCGACCTTAAATATAAAAAATTCCTAACTTTCATGCACGCATCGTTCATTTTGAGATTTAGAGAAATGGGACCACCTAGAAGAGACATCAAAGAAAAAAATCCGTTTCAGTCATCCTACATGGAACACCTACAGGAAACGTAGAGAACTACAAGAAATAGTGGGAATTTTAAAAAAACTATGCAAGGGGTTGCCTAGGGCGTAACTATTCAAAGATTCTCCTCACCCAAGGCATCACAGTGAAAGGTAGGTGGCCCATTTCCTTAGTGTTTTGACTTGATAGCTACAAAATAGAAAAATAAAAACAAATCTTCATTGTTTTCTAGTAATTACAGTGTGCTTGGGGAGAGACAGAAGTGTGTGGAAAAATTTTGTGGGGATAAAGAGAGAATTTCATTCACCCTCCTAAGATCTAAACCCATAGTCACCTTGGAAATCTCTAGAGCTAGGCCACCAAAAATACCTACAGTCAGCTTGCCAGAGAGGAGAAAATGATAGGAGGTTTCAATAGAAAGGAGCCCATAGGGACATCCAGAATACACCTCCGTCCCCTTGTGGTAGAGATATTTAGAAGGCATCAATGGTTGGGATTCTTCGAGCTGATTAGAGGATATGATGATGATGTAGGTCAAGAATTTGCCATGTCACTCACACCTCAGGCTAGAGCCATTGCTACTTCTATGGTGAGAGGATTTTTAGTAACAATTTCCCCTAAAATCATTATCAATATCACTACACTTCCTCTAGGCATGCAATGGAGAAAGAAGGATAAATCTAGCAGAACTTATGCGAAGAAGAACTTTTTCTTGAGAGATGAAGAGCCAATTGATGACAAAAATGGGATTAGAAGGGAGAGCCTTCCCTATCCTTGGGATGATATAAGATATCTCATTCCCAAGTATATTTCTTGTGAAGGAAGTCTCAGTATAGTCTATGGTTACCAATTTAGACTCCTCCATGAGCTGAGATTTAGAGAAGAGTTACCCCTTAACAAAAGACTTAGTGTGCCCTAATTCTTGTTGCAATCAATAATATACATGAGCATAAAGGTAGATGAAGGAAAACATCAGCAGCTAGCACATCATGGACTAATCAAGCTCATACTAGAAGATGCTTTGAGCCAGTGAAGTGTCCCTATTCTAGGGTCCACATTTAGGGACATGGACAGGGAGGTTGTAGTTGAAGCAATTGACTATGTGAGAGACCCAACCTCTAGTGGTGAGGAGGAAGAATAAGAACTTGAGGAAGTACCTGAAGAAGAAAAGGAATAAACTCAAGAAGAGGAGGAAGAACATCAAGAAGAAGAGGAAGAACAAGAGGAATAGGAGAAGGAAAAGACAAATAAAACAGAAGAATAAGAGGAAGGAGAAGAGAACGGTGGAGAAGAAGAAAAAAAGGATGAGGGAATCCCTAAAAAGCATACCAAGGAAAGGGAGGAATATCCAAGAGTGACCCCTAAACCCACAAAGAAGGAAGTAGTTGTTGCCTTGACTGCCCTAAGCACACCCATAAAGTCAACAAGAAAAAGGCAAAGGAAGACTCCCCTATATTTAAAAATAAGGAAGAGCATTAGGATCAAACAAGGGAGACCACAAACACCTACCCAAACTCCTATCATCATTGAAGGCTCGCCGAAAGGAAAAGAAAAACTAGTGTCCTCGGAAATGTGTGAAGAGGGTGCATCATAACAAGCTTCCCAAAGTCGCCAATCACCTATGTTAGGAGGCCTGTCACTAGGTCAACCTCAACAAAGAAAATCAAAGAACCTTTGACCCCATTTCAGAAAGGAAAAATCCTCCTACGGGAAACACAAATAGTCCTACAGGAAACTCTATTAGCACTACAAGAAACACAGAAAAAGCAGCACGAAGGACAATAATGATAGAGGAAAGGCAAGGAAGTAGCAACACAAGTATAGGATGAGGCAGATGCTCCAAAGACATTAAAGGGAGAATCCCAAGAGCTGGAGGAACCTATCCCATGACCTAATCTCAACTCTTATTATAGATTCATTGAGGGAGGAAGACTAATACCACAAAAATTTACCATCCTTCTCTTCTTTGAGCTTGAGAAGGAGAGAGGAGGGACACATCACTGGATGAAAATTGCTAAATCAAAGAATGTGGAGGATGTGAGCCATATGGAAGAGAAGCTACTAGAGATGGGTAGAGAATTGAGTAGGATAAGAGACAGGGAACAAGTTATGAAATATCAACTAGAGGCTAAAAACACATGGTTGAGGAGGAAGGTATAGGAAAAAGAGAGCCAATTGGCCACTATGGAAAGCCTCTCTATGGCAGAACTCCAATGCAGGATGCCACCAAAGTCATATGCCTTATACCTAAAATATCAATGGTTGTAATTTCATATAAAGACACTAACACAATGGGGGACTAGGCCTTTCCAAGACTATAGGGAGTTCATTGAACTATGTTACCAAAGCACCCTAGAGGATAAGGCCAAGATATCTAAATTCTACTTACGCAACTTGGCCTTAACATACTTGAATATGTACGACCCCAATGCAAAGCTGGGGGACTTAAAAATAATGGCCCTTGAATCATGGATGAGTCACGAGGAGGCCAGGGCTAAGGAAGTAAATAGGGTGTTGGAAAGCGAAGAAAAAGAGCCCCTTTACATCATAGCAGAATAGATCAATTCCATGGCTGTCATTAGCACCCACAACATCATAGCTAATGATCCCCAACTTTCACGAAGATACCTAGTTACACAAGAGAAAGCAATCACTCATTTTGAAGACACATTGAGATTGTTAGGGTATGAAAGCTAGCAAGCATGCTAGAGGATATAGGGCACCCTACCATACAACCTAAGGATTAGGGAGTATCATTCCCCTAAAATAATGAGAGATGCACTATAAAGGACCCCATTGTATAAGAAGGCACTATAGAGACTCAAAATCAACTGGATTGGTTTGAAACTCAATCCACCATTTCTATTGGGTATGTTAGAAGGAAGAAAGGCAAAAGACGAAAGAAAGCAATGGGAGGAAATAGAGAAGCATGCATGATTTTATCCACAAGAGGAGACTACATCAACATAAGCCCGGGATGTCAGAGAGGCCACAAGAGTAATGAAATACATGGACTTATATTAAGTTACTCAGAGGATGAGAAAAAAATGAGTAGGGGGGTGATGATGACGCTCATCAATACATAAATTATATGTACCTTAATGCCACTCTCCAACTTATTAAAATCAACTTTTCTCACATTTATTTACATATTTTATTATATTTTTCTTAATGAGAAGGATAAATATGAGATGTTATGCGATGTGGCCTAATGTGCATTAATTGCATGATTTGGAGCAGCTTTTGGCTAATTTAAGTGCAGGAACTCGAAGTAGACAAGCAAGAGGGATTTTAGGAGATTTGATCTCCCTCTTTAACTCCTCAATCACACGAAAATTCCTCCACCAGATCTAATCAGCTTAGAGTTACAAGCAACCAAACCCATCGAGTTCATTGGCAACCAAGCCAGTGATAGTTGAAGACAATTTAATATCGAGTTTGCGAGCCAAGCCTCCCTAATTTTAAGGAAGTTGTTGGTAGCTTCATTTGTATAAGCAAGAATGCCTAGCGCCTAATTAGGATTCAATTTTTTTTGTTGTAGCTAAGAGGCATTTTCAAGGTAAGACATTGTGACTGATTACTCTTATGTATTTTGAGATTTTGATGAGAATGAGAAGCAATCCTTTGACCTAGCACTGAGTTGCTTCAGAGGGCTGAATCTCTTGGGTTAGGTCCCAACCCTAGCAGCAAAGGCTCCTCTTTTTATATATGTATTCTTAGATTACATTCATAGTTAGCTGCTGAAGTGATTTTTGTTTGTTTAATCTACAAGAATTTGGATGATTACTTAGTTTTCTTCATTTATGAACATATATACCAGTGGTACACTAGTGAAAGTAAATACTTCAGAAAATATTTTGGTAGTGGCCTCTGCCTCTTCTCCCTTATGGGATCAAGGTTTTAGGGTTCCATTCTCACAGCCCAAAAACATATTTATTGTTTGATTGCTGCATAACTTAGGATTTCTTGTTGCATAGATCATTGTTTCTCAATTCCTTAGAAGTACCTACAATTGTCATCCTGGTTTCATGATTTCTCTATGGTTTAAAAGAACTTTCAATTCATAGGTTTAGCCATTATTCGTTAATAACTCTATTTCTCCTAAATTCAACTCATCTTTTCCATATATAAATGAAGTTGTGCATAAATGAAGAAAATAATGTATGTTGTTGCGTAAGTTTTTGAGCTGCAGGAAGACCTCATCTCACCAACCTCATGCAAGTCTTCTCCACCTATGCTACCAAATTCCACCAAACCCTAATATGAATTTCTATTTTGTAGCAAAGTAGACATATTCTTTGAGCAAGTCCAACCATGTTAAAGACAAGGGATGAGCCTTGGGTAGTGTGCACCTCCTATATTCCTTATTACCCCATCAGACACCTTTCCCACACTTTATTCTACCTTTCCTACCTCCCTATAGCTTTCGTTGTATTTCCTATAGTAAAACTAGGCATCGTGTAGTAGAACTAGGACATCCTGTAGTACTACAAGAAACCCTATAGCAGTTTGTTTTAAGCCAGAATTTAGCATGAATGGTCATATAAGCTTAGGTTAGGCCTCCACTTCACTTCCATACCCTCAAGACCATTCTCGACCTATTTCTCCATACCTGTCTCCCCTACCAAATATAAATTGTCTCAATTAGTAGTTACATTCATAAAATTGAAAATAAAAAAGGCTTTTCTACAATTTCTAGTTAGTACATGCATGCAAAAGTCACATTAGGTTTAGGATAATTTCCATGCGTATTTAGTCCATATCACTAGATGTTATATGCAATATTAAGTTAGGTCTCTTGTTATGCAGTAATTTGTCACTGTTTCCCTGTCAGTCTCCCTACTGCCTCATGAAATCAAATACACCATGCTCATGCTCTCTAAACTGGCCAAACGACCCACTTTTCCAAAGTTTATTGCATCAGCGCGTCTGTTATTAAAATAACCGCGCTGACAGGCGGCTGATAGTGTAACTGATGCGCTGCCAGCGCGAAAGCACACGGGTTTCCCGCGGTGGTCGAATTTTATGCGCCAGCGCATCCTATGATAATATTAAGCCGCGCTGACACAGCTTGCTCTGTTACTGTGATGCGCTGTCAGCGCGCTAGTTCAGGTTATACCCGTGCTGATCCAGTTTGGGCGAATTTGTTCCAACAGCCAGCCTTCCAGATGGTTCTAGACTTGGTTGTTGGCCTTGTGAGTATCACCCTCCCTTCTATGGCAGGTCTGTTCGTCATTTGGAACCACCTTCCTTGAAGATAAGCTTGTCCTCCCACCATTCATGGAGACTCCTTCTCCTATTTAAACCTCCACCATTACCATGAGCAGCTAGTTTGGATAGTGTGGAATTCATAGTGCTTGGATTGCTGTTAGTAGGTAGTTGGTGTGACAAGTGTGGTTTTGCTAGAGGAAGCTTAAGGAAGGTTGTGAGTATTGCTTGTGTGAGAGAGAGCTTTTGTGTTGGGAGAATTTACCTCCAAGGGTGAATGCTTAAGAGACTTGTTGGCTGGACCCTCTAGAGAAGGACTCAGCGTCAGAACATTGGTTGTACCTTTCTCTGTTATTGATTTAATAATAGATGACTACTGTTATGGTTCCATTCTCATTTGTTTGTATAATGGTTAATGTGAATTACATCCTTTCTGACTGATGTATAATTGCTTTTATTAGATTTCACGCTTGTGTTTGTCTTTCTCTTCATGTGTGCAGGTATCTATTCATGGAGATCGTGGAGGATCGTGACCGGCCAGAGCGAAGGAGCGAGAGCGGCATCTCTTCATCAAACAATAGCGTTGGTATCCAAGTAGGTGTTCATTGCCTCTCTTTTAATTGCAATTAGGAACTTGCACAGTAGCATTGATTGATTGTTGCTAGTCCCATTCTGGGCTAGTAGGAATCGCCTCTATCCGTAGAGGGGATTTACCTCTCCAACAATTTGGCGACTCCACTGGGGACCTGGCCTTTTGTCTCTTTGGTCCATCTTTGTGTTTGAGTTTGATTGTTCTCTCTTTTCGAAATTGGGGATTAGTTCTCTGTTTTTAGACTTCCTAGTTCAATCTGGGAGGTGTATAAATTGTTTAAAGAGTTCTGGCCTTGGTTTGGGAGTTTTTGGCTTGATTTTGCCTCTTTTTTAGCCTCAGCGTGGTTTATATCAAAACAGTTGCGCTGACAGCGCATAGCTGTTTCTTTAAACCTGTTGTCATCGCGCTTGTACGTAAAACAGTCGCGACGGTTCTGAAATCGAACCAGCGCGCTTAAGTCGTGTCCTTCCGCGCTGACAGCGCCAAGTTGCTACGCGTGACCTCTCATCAGCGTACAGTTGCTGAGCGCCACCCGCGCTGATCCTGTAAAATTGAATTTGTTTCAATTTTGCCTCCTGAGCCTGTTGGTTTGGCTATCTCCAGCTTTTTCTACTTGGTTTATGACTTGATATTTATTGTTTGAACTGTTACACACTTGCTTGCGAAGTCTTGTCGGACGAATTTCGTTTTTGTGCCTCGTGACCTAGTGCCATCATCCAGCCTTCACTGGATTGACCTTGTTTTATTCACTTGTTCACTTGTTCGCAAAAGTTCGTTGCTGCTTGCCTTTGCTATTGTGGAAACCTTCCTTTTTTTTGCTTTCTTTGCTTGTTTGCTTGAGGTGATTGTTGTTGAACCGATCCTCGATTGTTTCACTACCCAGACACAGATCACGATTGCTAGGGTTCAATCAGCTCTTTTCACGCTTGTTGTGCTTTTCATTGAGTGATTTTACTTCTTTTTGCTTGGTGTTGCTATCTCTCAAAATTCATTTTAAAGTGCATAGTGCCATTGAAAGAGAAATCAAACTAACATCTTTTGCATTCAATAGTTAATGAAAAGAAGAGCATCTCTGATTTGTGTTCTCAAAAGAAAATTTTGTATTTCTTTGTCATTAGCTGCATTAGATTGTTTGATTGTTTGAGTTCATTTTGTTTGATTGAAAGCTCTTAACCTTCTCATAGTTAGAATTCATCGAACAAAATGGTATTCTTTGGCATGTAGTTTGCATCTAGGTAATTGTGAGAGATCATACGATAAGGCCTGAAACCGAAACTTAATTCAAGATCAACCATAAAATAAACTGAATAAATCTAAAAATGCATTGGAACTTAACGCCCATATTGTAGAGGTCTAGGCTAGAGACGTGCTCCGGCGTCGTTAAACCTAGTCACTGTTGCTTCACATTACGGTTGGGTGATTCCTCCTCTTGTGACTCGATAGTGGTCTAGCACGGATTTGAGCTCCCACGTACCGTCGCGTATATAAGGGAGACCCCACTAGGTTATCGACCTTGATCCATAGGAAGCCAAGTCTACCGCCCTGCGAGCCGTAACGCACCGAACACAGCATTCGGGAAGATTGACAAAATTACGGAAAGTCCTTGGTTCTCATACGATTGCCAAGGTGTATAAGCAGTTTTACGGATTGCTTGGTAAACCCTTTGCCTAGAATCTCCAGAGCAGTCACTTTTGATCATTTTCGGACTCCCTAAATGAAAAGGTGCCAGTGAGCTTCTTGTCACTTCGTGCTCATTAAACATTCGAAGGAGACTAGAGTCATCTTTTCGTCCTTTTCTCGACTCTTGAAACATGAAAAGGTCAAGTTCAGTTCATGTGTCTTAAAAATTTATTCGGCCACGATAACATTACCTGGTTAGATTTTGTATGCGTTAGTTTGAGTAGGGTCTTTGTCGTTAGTTTCCTTTAGGGTTTTGTGTGGGGTTTGTCATCCTGGCTGACCCGTCAACTCCCGGTCCAAGTGATCAAGGTTCTCCATCTTCTGTTGCTCCTGAGGTACCAGTTGTAAGCGGTACTCTTCTGATTGTCCCGAGTATCCAGCCTATCAACGTACGTGCCCCGGGCGACGAGGATTACGAAGAAGATTGGAACCCTATCTGGGAGCCTGACGAAGACGATATTCCTGTTACCCCTCCCGGTATGTCGTCTCCGATGTCAACTTCCCAAATGGATGAGACATCACCCAGCGCAGGTGAGACACCCGTGGTGTCAAATGTTGAATCTCCCATCCCAGCTACTTCTCCACTCCCTCCACGGTATCAGTCAATGAGGGATAGAATAGCTGCCAGAATGCCTTCTACAACTATATGGGATCCTAGTCTCATTGCCACCACAGAACCTTTTCTTTCGCAACCCCCTAATACGCCTGTTACCTCAGTTCCCACAAATCCAACTGTTTGTGTAGCGTACTCAACTCCAGTCGTCAGTGCTGTGACAACATCTTCATCTACAAACCTTGGGGCTAGTCCCTCTCACAGCCAAGTGAGCAGTGGCCAACCGGGGGTTTCATCTGGAGTCATCGATCCTGCACAAAGTGCTCAACCCTCTTCTGGTCCTGTCCCAGGAGGGGGGCCGTATGATGCCTATGGGCAACCCATTGTGGACCCGAATTACCAAGGTCCACTCTTTTATTATGATTCTAACGGTCAGTACCTCGAGCACGTTCAATCCGCGCCTCTTCAACCTTTCGTTGAAGTCTCGACACCATTAAACATTACTTATGATCCCGTTACTCATACTTTTCATGGGGCCCAGGCAATTCCTGGACAGCCTCAAGGACCACCTAATCTAGGCCAGCCACCTTATGTGCAAGCCCCCCAAGGGCAACCACTTTATGGCCAGTCTTACCCAGGACAATCTGGGGGCCCACAAGGACAACCCTACCCGGGACAACCTTCGGCCATGGGAGGTCCATCTTTTTCCTATCAGAGTCAACCTTCTGGTTACCCAGGGCAACCTGGTACCCAGCAAGGTTATCCGTCTGGTCAGCCAGGGCAGCCTTACATCCAACAAGGCCAACCTGGTTTCCAGCAGGGTTATCCCGCTGGACAAGCTGGGCAAAATTATACTCCTCAAGGTCAACCAGTAGTCCAGCAGGGGTATCCTTCTGGGCAGGGGGGGCAACCCTACGTACAGCAGGGCCAACCCACTGCTCAGTCCATGCAACCTTCTGGGCAAGGGGGGCAACCCTACGTACAGCAGGGCCAACCCATTGCTCAGCCAGTACAACCCTCCGGACAAACGGGCCAGCCCTCTGTGCAACAAGGCCAACCCACTGTCCGTCCTACTCATCCAGCTGGACAGGCTAGCCAACCGCAAGGTCAACCAGCCATCCAGCCAGCTCGGCCATCTGTTCCGCAAGGACAACCCTTGGTTGCTCAAGGACAACCTGGCACCCAGCAAGTACGTCCTTCTGGGCAAACAGGTCCATCCCAAATTCAACCAGGCCAACCTTCCGGCCAGATGATCCAAGCCCAGCCAGTTCAAGGACATTATTCTGGGCCTCAAACTCAAGTGGGTTATCAAATGCAAGGCGGGCCTCAGCCCCAACCTTCCTACCAAGCGCAGCCTGCTTATCAGGCTCAGTATGGAGCCCAGCAAACGTATGGCTACCAGCAACCCCAAGGGAAAACTCAGTTTACCCCTTACCAAAATTATCAATAGATGCAGGTCACTCCTTACTAGAATTATCAGTATGCTGCACCTGCGGGTCAAGTTGCTAATACGTGGGGTGCTGGGGGGCAAACCCAGGGTCAACTGTCTGCATATGGGCAGAATACATATGGGCAGAACCCCTACGGACAAGGCCCCTATGCACCAGGACCTTTTGGGCCAGGTCCATCTGGACAAGGTCCTTATGCGTCGGGCCCTTTTGGGCCAGGTCCATCTGGACAGAGTTCGTGGGGGCAACCACCACCTGGTTGGAACCCTAATACTGCCTCGAATCCACAGCCACAAATGTCCTTTAATCCTCAGTTACCATTCTTAGCGACGTTGGAACTTCCGGACGTGTCCAAGTTAACAAATGATCCCATTCTGCATAATGCGTATTGGCCACCAGTTCCAACTAAAATACCCGGTGATTGTCCAAAATTTGATGGCAAAGCAGGTGAGGATCCTCAAGCACATGTTATGACCTATCACCTTTGGTGTTCATCAAACTCATGGCTTGATGATTCTATCTGGCTCCGCCTCTTTCAGAGAACTCTCACCGGCTCAGCCGCTAAGTGGTACATTGAGCTAAATCGCGGCATGTTTCAAGATTTCAACTCGCTGGCTATGGCGTTTTTAACTCATTTTCAGTTACCCATTCGGTACGAGACAGGGACAAATCTCCTCACGTCTCTCAAACAGGACACGGCGACGCACATATCTGATCATATACATGAATGGAGAAGGCGTCGTCATTTGATCAAATTCTGGATTCCTGATCAACTCCTGACCGATTGGTTCACAACTTCCTTTGTCCCTAAAATTGCAAAAGACATCGCCATGGGAGCTTGTGTAACTGAAGAGCAAGCGATCGCGCGAGCTCAGTACCTAGACTTAGTATACTCTCAGTCAGGTACTCTATATGATTATTTGCCAGACGCCCCGAGGCCTGGACAGACCAAGGCTCCGCCCAAACCATCTGTCGATGGAGTCATTGGCTCTGTGAACTCATCATCGAAGAAATCGGTCGCGAACCCTGGGAAGCAAAAACAGAACGCTTCTAATGAAAATGCTTCTCAGGGCCAATCTAATCCTGGAAGTACCTCCGAGGTAAACACCGTCCAGTCCACCGCGGTGGACAAATCCTCAAAAGGGAAAAAGAAGGGGAAAGCTAAAGATAAATCTCGACAGCCAAAGCAGGATGCCCCTAAACCTCCACCCGAGGAAGGAGCTAAACGAAAACCTAAATATCCTTGTCTCATCTGTGACGAGGATCACTACACTAAGGACTGCCCAAGGCGGTCCGAAGTTAGTCGGTTATTGAAAGGTGCTCCTGGGACTCCTGCCGTGCTCAAAGAGCCTTTCCCTTCCCAGCAGACCCAAATGGTGGCAGACCCGTCTCAACCCTCTTCCTCGTTCGGTTCTCAAGTGTTCATGGCTGGCACGATCCCCATCCATGTTTCAACTCGAGCGAAAGATTATCCATCTCGTGCCGGGAAAGAGCCGGAGGTTCCCTCCAGCGCTCCTCCATCTAGTTCTGGTCCTCTCCACATCGAAAGGCCCAGCACTGAGACGATCCCCCGACCCCCTCCAAAAGGTGTACTCAGGAAGTCATCTTACAACCCTAATGCTCATGTTGCCCAGCACTATAGCATTGTTGAGGACTTAGCTCAGGCTCCGTCTACTATGTCCGCTCTAGAAGTCCTCCAGAGCTGCCCCTCCTAGAGGAAGTCCCTGCTATTAGTGATTGGTGGCATCGACCCGGCAGATTCAGATTTGATTTCTTTCGATCTCGAGGGTTTTACACAGCGACTGCCTCACCAAGTCGCTTTCCTTATACAGGTCATCATCAATAGCAGAACGATTCATCGTATGGTTATTGATGAAGGTGCCTCAACCTGCATCATGTCTGTTGCTTGCTGGAAAGCGATTGGTTCCCCTGCTTTGAGTCAATCCCCTGCGACGCTAGAAGCTTTCGATGGAAGAGAATCTCGTCCTTACGGTATCCTCCAACGCTTACCCATCTCTTTGGAAGGAAAGACCGTAGAAGTGGAGGTCGAAGTTGTCGACGCCAATTTGACTTACAACCTCCTCCTCGGACGAAGCTGGACATACGCCATGCAAGTCGTGGCTTCCTCCCTGTTCCATGTCATTCGTTTCCCTCACCAAGGGAAGATTGTCACGGTCGACCAGCTCTCCTTCTTCGCCTCTTCTTCTGAAGGTAATGTGCCATTTGTGGAGCATACCTCAAAGTCACTCGTGAACGTGGGTGCTGGACTCTTCAAAGATCCCACTTTAATGGGAGTCTTTCCCCACCCACCTCCAAATCTCGCCCCTATCAACATGATCTCTGTATGCTCAGATCCGTGGGTTCTTCCTCCTGCTAACCAGGAAGACTCTTGGGGTGATATGATGCCGTTGAGTCCTGCCAAACTCAACTACATCGAAATTGTCGCTGCATCAGCTCCCCTTGATGAACCTGCTCTTCCGAGCAGTGTTCCCGATTCATATGATCATTTCCCTTGGCTAGGAGATGAGGCTATGTCGGATCCATTGAAGGAAATATTTCCTTCCGACGAAGCCATCATAGAGACCATGTCTCTCGAAGAGCTCCCTTGGTCAGATCACCACCATCGCTCTTCGTTTCTCCCTCCCCATCCGGAAATGACCGCATGTCTCGAGCGGTTTGCTTCATGTGTCCCATCATCGCCCCTCCAAACACCCATTCAGCTTTATCAAGTGTCAGAGGGCAATATGGGAAATATCACGCAAACCCAACCGATCGACATCTCTGTCAAACCAGGGATCGTCGAACACATTCATATCGGAGTCACTTGCACTCCTGAGGAAGTTCAACTCTATACTGCTTTATTTCACGAATTTCGTGATGTCTTCGCATGGTCCTATGAGGAAATGCCCGGCATCGATCCTAATATAGTGGTGCACGAAATACCTACGTACCCAGGTGCTAAGCCTGTTCGTCAGTGCTTACGCCCTGTGCACCCCCGAAAGGCTGCAGCCATCAAGGCCGAAGTCGAAAAGCTTCTTAAAGCTGGCTTTATTTACCCCATTCCCCTTACGGATTGGGTGTCTAATATAGTCCCTGTGAATAAAAAGCAGGGTACTATCCGGGTCTGTGTTGACTATCGTGATATCAACCGTGCCTGTCCGAAGGATAACTTCCCTACGCCCTTCATCGATCAGCTTATTGATGAGTGCGCAGGAAGTGAGATTTACTCGTTTATGGACGGCTTCTCTGGCTATAACCAGATCAACATTGCACCCATGGACCAACATAAGACAACTTTTATTTGTCCTTGGGGCACCTTCGCCTATAAGAAGCTTCCTTTCGGTCTAAAGAATGCCGGCGCTACATTTCAACGTGCAATGTCTTATGCCTTTCATGATATTCGTCACATTGTACAACCTTACCTGGATGACCTTCCGGCTCATTTAGCTAAGCGTCAGGACCATCCTTCTCATCTTCGCGAGATTTTTCTCCGCTGTCGACACTACCGCATAAGGCTTAATCCTCATAAGTGTGTCTTCTGCGTAGAATCTGGCCGACTGCTCGGGTTCATCGTCTCCCGAGAAGGCATCCGTTTGGATCCCCTCAAAGTTGAGGCCATCCTGAATCTTCCTCCCCCTGCCTCTTTGCAGCAATTGCAGAGCCTGCAGGGCAAAGCAAATTTCCTTAGACGATTCATTCTGAATTATGCCGAGGTAGCTAAGGGTTTCACACGATTATTAAAGCGAGACACACCCTTTCGTTGGGATGCCATCGCCCAGGAGTCTTTCGAGCGACTCAAGGATCTCCTTGTCTCGGCTCCACTCTTAAGACCTCTGAACTACCACCGTGATTATTCTCTCTATCTAGCTGCCGCTGACACCACCATCGGCATGGTTCTGGTGCAGGATGATGATGATGGCAATGAGCACGTTATCTATTACCTTAGTCGCAATCTCTTGGATACAAAAACTCGCTACGCGTATGTCGAAAAGTTGGCGTTGGCAACTGTCTGCGCCGTCCAACGATTCCGGCATTATATCCTGTTGCGCACTACGACCGTGATTTCCGACTGCAACCCTATGACCTACATCTTGTCGCGTCAGCTGCTGGGGGCAAGTACTCGAAATGGATTGTCATCCTACAAGAGTTCGACTTGGAATTTACTGCTGCCAAGTCTAAGAAATCTCTGGTCTTTGCCGAATTGCTCTGCTCTTTGCCATCCCCTTCTGTACCCTCTCATTCGGAAGAGCATATCCTGGATGAAACATTGTTTCTAATCAGCACCCTCGACCCTTGGTATGGGGACATCATAGTCTATTTGTAGACGTCTTCCTTCCGTCCTAATGTATCGAAAGACGCTCGTCGAAGGATTTGTCACCAATCTCAACCCTATCGCATTATTGGCGATACCCTTTACCGCCTCGGCGTTGATTCTGTTCTCCGCCGATGCTTGACTCTCGAGGAGGCTGAGCAGATATTAAATGACTGCCACTTCGGTGCTTGTGGCAGCCATATGTCCGGATATGCCACCGCCCAGAAAATTCTCCGTGCTGGTTATTTCTGGCCTTCTATCTTCAAGGATTGCATTCTTGTCGTCCGTGCATGTCATGAATGTCAGGTCTACCACCGGAAAATGCGTGCACCTCCTGCACCACTGCACCCTGTTGTTACCGTAGGTCCATTTGCCAAATGGGGCATCGATTATACGTCTTGTAACCCTCGTTCGGCCGGGGGGCATGGATATATCATCGTTGCCGTGGATTACTTCACCAAATGGGCCGAAGCGATGCCTACATTGAACGAAGACGGTTACACAGCGGCGCAGTTCTTGTTTAATCATGTCATTACTCGGTTCGGAGTCCCCCAGGCTATTGTCACAGATCACGGAAAACATTTCCGTAATCACATGATGACGGAACTAACGACCCAGCTAGGCTTGCGTCAAGATAGCTCGACGCCGTATTACCCTCAATCCAATGGCCAAGTTGAAGCCGTGAACAAATTTTTGATCACAATGCTCCAACGTACCGTGAATACGCACAAGTCTAACTGGCATCTGATGTTGTTCCTTACCTTGTGGGCTTACCGGACCTCTGTGAAGGACGCCACCAGTTTCACTCCTTTTCAGCTTGTTTATGGACTGGATGCCACCCTTCCTGTTGAGTGTGAGATTCCTTCATTAAAATTAGTTGTCGAGTTGCTTCCCAACACCACTCTGGTGGAGGAACGACTTCTCTATTTAGAACGGCTAGACGAGACCCGTCGCTTAGCCTCTCTAGCTATTGAAGCGCAAAAGAAGAGGGTTAAGGCTCACTTCGACAATACCATTCAACCTCGTTCCTTTGTTGAGGGAGATTTAGTACTGCTCTATGATCAAGCTAAAGATAAGCTGGGGGCAGGTAAACTCGAATCCATGTGGCTAGGCCCCTACATTGTGAAGAGAGTTTTGCAAAAGGGGGCATATGAGCTGATCGATTACGAAGGAAATCCTCTTGACAAGCCCCGCAACGGGCTTTATTTGAAAAAATATTATGCATGATTTCGTGCACCTAGTTTTGTACATACGTGTGTTCTTAGCAAGTGTGTCATGTGTGCATGATTTCTTGTTTTGCTTTGGTATGAAGGCGTGTTTGCCTCTTATTTTGTTTTCTGCTTCTTGTGCAGATGTCTAGTACACCTTATGTTGGCTTCACCGATGGCGCCTGCCGTAGTACTTGCAATTTGTCTTCTGCGGCGTGGGCGATCTACGGTCCTCACGACGTGTTGCTAGATCTTCAAGGTGTGTGCTTGGGCCGTACCACCAACAATGTTGCCGAATACAGTGCTGTAATTGAATTACTAGCCGAAGCAGTTGATCTTGGCATCCGTGCTTTGGTGGTAAACCTGGACTCTCAACTTGTTGTCCATCAACTCAACGGGCGATATTCCTTCAGAGACCAACGCATTCTAAGGTTGTATTTACGTGTGAGATTGTTAGAAAGGAATTTTGATTACATCACATATCAACACATTCCGAGACGATTAAATACGTTAACCGATGCATTGGAAAATCATGTGTTGGATAGACATTTGCGTAATAGATAAACATCATACAAGAAGAGATAGAAAACATAATAAGACCATAAAATAAGCATATGTAAATAATTTCTTTTCCAAGCATAGTTTGCATGTGCGCCTGCATATGTGCTTTTAAGCTTGCATAAAAATTAAAATATATGGGTCGTGTGTTGTGCAACTGATACATTAGATCACATTTGTATTAGACATTTGCATAACATATTAAAAAACATTATCACATGTGAAACGATCCATCCATATAAACTATATATATATATATATATATATATATATATATATATATATATATATATATATATTGTGTGGCACACCGAGGCGCTCAAAAATAAGTGTATATGTCCAAAAAATAAAACCGGTGTCCTCGGTACATCCGAGACATATGTCTCTCAAAACATCAGTGGAAAAACCTAGATAACTACTGATCTGGGTTATGCTCTCTATAGCATACTGTTGCCTGTGCCACTCGCCTCAAAAGGCGGTGCATCCTGGGTGCCACCCCCACTGTGTGGATCTGATGAGCAATAGGGACCTCCTCAACCCCCTGGTAATCTGGCACCCCCTCCAGCACACCCTCGAGGTTGCGAGCTATAGTCTCCGACGTATCAACTCCTGGACGAACTAGGGCTAGGGATCCAGCTCCTTGCCCCTCTCTCCGTGTCGTTGGGGCTAGGCCAATGGGTCTCACGGGTCCCACATCTGCACACCGTGACGTTTATTAAGACATGTATATAAAAAACGAAAACATTAAAAAACATTAAAATGAGATCAAGTGTCATACCTCCATCATCCTAATGCTCTCCCGCGGGCAGTGGCATGTCGGGATCGCTGCGGAAATCCATACTGGCATATGGCCAGTCCTCTACGATAACAACCTGCCGATCCAGCCACTCTCGGAAATACACTCCCCAAGCCACTGGGCAGCCTCCACCTCCACGTGGCATGACACGGGCCCATCGGCTGGCCCTCGTCTCCCGTGGACCTCTAGGTGGATTCACGGCCATAGTCTGTAGCTGTAGGGCCGGCACCCGCTCCAGCATGAGTGGAAGTAAGAGCGACCCATATGCAAACTGCTTCGACTCTCCACGTCGGCAGTTGCTCAGTTGCCTCTTCATGCTAGTCGTCACAGCTGTTGCCCAGTTGAAAATGGTGGGCTGTAAGCACTCCAGAGCCAGTAGTAGTTGGGTCTTTGAGGCCTCATGATTGGCCAAAGAGCCTATTGCCCGTGTCACTAGAAAGAGTATGGTGCGAAGAGGCATGTCGTTCACCGTCGGGATACCAACCTTCCCGCTCCGTGTTTTAACAGCCCCTGGGCACACTCGAGCCATTAGCTGGTCGAGAGTCTCACCGCTGGGTCGTTGCCCCTCCAGGATGGGCATCTGGCCCCGACGTGATAATCCAGTCAAAAAGTAAATATCCGTGGAATCAAACTCAATGTCCTGGCCACGGATCGTGAATTTTCCATCCACTGGCTTCCAAGCTCTAATTAAGAGCTCAAGCAAGTCAGGTTGCGCCCTCAGGCGCGGAGTAAGGAAGAATTTCAAGAACCCGCATGCCCGCATTGCATTTTGACATTCGGCAATTGCATAAGCGGCTATATCCTCATCATCGTGAGCTCTCTCTTGCCAAACAAAAGACATTTTGCCCTGCAAGACCATGAAAAAATATTAGGATGCTAACCGTTGAGATTTGTACGTGTTTTCCGCACTGACCCATGAGGTGGTATGTGTAAATGTAAATCGATCAGCGCGGACCCGAGCGGGAAATCCGCGCTGACCGAGAGCGCACCAACGCTCAAAGAATTTGCCCAAAGGGCCACTTCCCACCGTGGAATTGCTCTCAAAAATACTTAAATTAAAGCGCAAGGGGAGGAGAACCTACCTGGAACAAGCTGCCGGATGAATGGTGTCCGTACGGGCTGGAAATCGCTCTGTCAACCTTGCAGCTCCTCAACGTTCTTCACAACTCAAAATGGTAACAATGGTAAAAAATGACTTTTACCCCCCTATTTATGGTAAAAAATTCATAATTAGCTATAATTTCTTATCAATGTGGGTTTTTGTCATATTTTCACCATGGATTTAGCACTAATGTCGCTGTATTACGCCTTTATGCATGTTTTACTATGTTTTTATACATATCGAACAGGTTTATGCGGGTGGTGTTCTTGTGCAGGTTCTAGTAACCGGCGTGGTCATAACGATTCTTCGTACACTTGGTCCCAAAAAATGTCGTCTTTAAGCTCTTTTCCGACATAAACCAAGAAAAGATGGCCGAGCTTCTTTTCGGCTCGTGAAAAGGAATGAGAGGCGGTCGTTTTTAAGCTCTTTTTCCGACCGTTTAACTTAAAAAGATTGCTGGGTGTTTGTCGTTTCGCACTCGTTATTGGCTCTAAAACGACGTGCTTCCGACCGCTTTTTTACTTTTTCGGGTCGAAGCTACTATTCACGAAAAGTACTCCTCGATCATACTGGTCGAGCGGTTCTTTCGAGCATTGTTTTATACTTTTTCGGGCTCGAGAGACACAACTTTACGAAAAAGGACCCCCCTGGAGTTTTCTTTTCGCTGTCTTTTCAGACTCTCTAAACAAGAAAAGACGTCGAGCTCCTCCTTTGTCAGGCTCGTTAAAACTCAATGACATCGGACATTGTCAAAATGACGCCTCTCCAAGCATATGCTATCCCCGTCAAGCTTGTCATCCAAAAATAACCAGGGTACCTGCCAGAAATGGTGGGGAAAATGAAACTGTAATAATGATCGTGTCGGCAGTATGTCACTCTTGAACATGGCACTCGTCTACTTTCATGTCTGGGTGGGGATTTCTCATCTTGTTTTACACTAGCCTCTGTGTGTTTGGGTTATCCTATTTGACCTCTCATCTAGTCATTGCCATTGTCACCATGACCTCTGCTCCTTTGATGTCAGATACTGCCAAATCCGCTGTTGTGCCGCAGATATGTTCAAGAGAAGTTGACCTCTGCAAGATTACCACCTCCCTCTGATGTCTCACACAAAATATTTTATCCTTCTCTGTCTCGTTTCGATGATGTGGGAAACATTATGGCCCACCTTTGATCAAGGTTACTTCCTATCGACTTCAGCTCATTATCCAGGAAAGTGACCTAGAGACTCCCTTCAGGTGCCTTAGAGCCTGCATGCCTCAATGGCAGGTTCTTCGTGTTCGACGTGAGGTTTTCATCATTAGCCTCCGATCGGATGATTCTGCGGGTGTTCGACACCAGCTCATTGATTCACACACCGCAGATTGTACCTATAAGTACCTTGAGGACCATTGTCATTATTGGTGGTACCTCTCTTGTCTGTTAACAGTTTTCATCATTGACTGGTAATCAGACGATGTTCATGCATGTTCGACTTCAGCTCATGTATTCACATGTTTGAACTTGTACTTTGATCGGATTGGGATGGAGCGCAAGACCTTGGTTTTTGTCTGTTAGGAACCAGGCTGCGATTTTGTGGATTGTTATTACATGACTCATTGATGGATGGCTATGCCCATACCTGAGTCTTTGGGATGGCTGCGACCATACCCTCTCATATTTATGGTCTCTTCAGCTGGGTGGCTGCGTCCATACCACAGACCTTTTTCATATG
Organism: Pinus tabuliformis; assembly: GCA_031772625.1. NCBI lineage: Eukaryota > Viridiplantae > Streptophyta > Pinopsida > Pinales > Pinaceae > Pinus > Pinus tabuliformis. The sequence goes on from CM062819.1 coordinate 1,159,330,174, forward strand.
TCTTTTGGATGGCTGCTCCCATGCCTCGACTACATGTAATCAAGATATCAGTTATACATTCATGCAGGTCCTTCCTAGTGGTGTCCCAGTTCAGCAGTTTTGTAAAGCATTTCACCCCTCCCACTCTCTCAGGCTTCATGCTTTAGGGGGCATCTGTTACGCAATAATTTGTCACTGTTTCCCTGTCAGTCTCCCTACTGCCTCATGAAATCAAATACACCATGATCATGCTCTCTAAACTGGCCAAATGACCCACTTTTCCAAAGTTTATTGCATCAGCGCGTCTGTTATTAAAATAACCGCGCTGACAGGCGGCTGATAGTGTAACTGATGCGCTGCCAGCGCGGAAGCACACGGGTTTCCCGCGCTGGTCAAATTTTATGCGCCAGCGCATCCTATGATAATATTAAGCCGCGCTGACACAGCCTGCTCTGTTACTGTGATGCGCTGTCAGCGCGCCAGTTCAGGTTATACCCGCGCTGATCCAGTTTGGGCGAATTTGTTCCAACAGCCAGCCTTCCAGATGGTTCCAGACTTGGTTGTTGGCCTTGTGAGTATCGCCCTCCCTTCTATGGCAGGTCTGTTCGTCATTTGGAACCACCTTCCTTGAAGATAAGCTTGTCCTCCCACCATTCATGGAGACTCCTTCTCCTATTTAAACCTCCACCATTACCATGAGCAGCTAGTTTGGATAGTGTGGAATTCATAGTGCTTGGATTGCTGCTAGTAGGTAGTTGGTGTGACAAGTGTGGTTTTGCTAGAGGAAGCTTAAGGAAGGTTTTCAGTATTGCTTGTGTGAGAGAGAGCTTTTGTGTTGGGAGAATTTACCTCCAAGGGTGAATGCTTAAGAGACTTGCTGGCTGGACCCTCTAGAGAAGGACTCAGCGTCAGAACATTGGTTGTACCTTTCTCTGTTATTGATTTAATAATAGATGACTACTGTTATGGTTCCATTCTCATTTTTCTGTATAATGGTTAATGTGAATTACATCCTTTCTGACTGATGTATAATTGCTTTTATTAGATTTCACGCTTGTGTTTGTCTTTCTCTTCGTGTGTGCAGGTATCTATTCACGGAGATCGTGGAGGATCGTGACCGGCCAGAGCGAAGGAGCGAGAGCGGCATCTCTTCATCAAACAATAGCGTTGGAATCCAAGTAGGTGTTCATTGCCTCTCTTTTAATTGCAATTAGGAACTTGCACAGTAGCATTGATTGATTGTTGCTAGTCCCTTCTAGGCTAGTAGGGATCACCTCTATCCGTAGAGGGGATTTACCTCTCCAACATCTCTTTTGCAAGAAATATGTGTATATGCCTAGTTAGATGATTTCATGTCACTTTATAGCACTTTCCAATTCAACACTTTCATTTCCTAGAGTAGGTAGCATTTCCTTTATGCATTAAGAATAGTTTTCCATCTACTGTATATACAAAACTATCACGTCCAAGTTTGTACAAACCCTGAGTTGATGAAGTAAAGTTGGTAGCCCTAGGAGTTGCAGCATCATTGCTGCAATACAAGAGCTCATCACTTGTCACGATACCAAGTTCTTTTCTTGGTAACTCCTCTCTTCTCTTCTTCCTTGGAAATTCTACCCACACTTCACTATGGAACTACCCTTGGAAACTTCTACCTAACCTCTACTCATTATAATTTTTCCTTCTTTTGGTTCTCTACAGTAGAACCTTTCTCCTCCTTTAGGAGCACATCCTCTCCTCTGCTTGAAAAGTTGTTAGGTTGCCACAATTTCACCTACTCACCTTCTCTTTAGAGAAATTATGTTTTCCTCATTTGAGAAATTCAATCTTTGAATGGAAATATTTGTCCATGCCATACCACGAAGTTCAAGTTGGGTGTATTTGAATTTAACAAAAAATTTAAATGCACACAAATATTGAACTTATACCAATTCTACATTTCACACAGATGTTGGAATTCTTCATTCACACATGCACAAATAAAGTCATGAGTATAAATATGATTTCATTCAACAAAAACTTTGTACACAGAATCTATTTCATAAACATATGTTTCTTTCCATTCACTCTCTATGGCTTGATTCTACATGCGTTTGCTCATTCTCTCCTTTCCTCACACTTACTCTATTTTTTATTTTCCCATAGGCTTTCAATAGATAGAATTTAGAAACATTATATATTTTTGTAGATCCTAAAGTCACTCCATAAATCACCCATAACATGCTCCATCTTGTCTTAGTGGGTCCTGACCTAGGTCCAGAGTTAAGTTTTCCAAACAAATCTATACACTACTAGCTCATTCAGCATCAATCCGTGGAGTGCAGACTGAAGTCTCACCTGAAGTAGTATGGGGGTGTTGTGGGGAAAAGTATCCGACTCGGAATGACCTTATCCCTACTCTAAGGGTGATAGTTCCTTAGCAACAACTGAAAGTAAAGCTTTGATAGTTTTCCTTTATGAAAATACAGAGAGGGAAGAAAAGATTGACTAACCGATGTCTTTCGCTTTTGTCGATCCCGTCTTCTCTCTTTGCCTCTTGCTCCCAGCTCCTTGCTCTCTTGCCGGCCCAGCTACACACAGATCCTGCAAAAACGAGAGAAGGAAACTACAAGAAACATGTACTCATAACTGATGCATGGATTAGGATGAATCAAATATACAGATGAAAACAATACATCATTGCAATACAAGTATATAGGAGAACATCAAAAGCTTTATTGATAGAAGAAAAAGGTTCTGAGAAGGTTACAACCATAAATGGCTCCAATCCAGCAGCACCTCCCCAGCAGCAAGAAATCTCCTCTTCTCCTCTATAAAAGCAATCACCCAATAACTCTAACTGTAAACCAACAACACTTCCTTACTTTGCACAAAATTCCAGCCTCCTTAGACCTCATGAGAGAGCTCTATATATAGGGTAGAAGGAGAAAGGATGAGTCAGCTTGAGACTGACATAAAGCTGCCTTGTGTCCTCTCCCTCTTCAGTTGAACTTCAGTTCTTGAGTCCACTTGGAGATCCTTGCTTCCACATGGAGATCAAGTACCTCTTACTCATCATAGGGCGAATTCCTTGAACCAAGTGTCAGTTTGGAAGCTTCTTGGGCAGTTGACACCTTGCAGAATGACTGTGCCACTTGGCCAATCTCGCCCAGCGCAGGTAGCCTTCATTGGTTTTGACTTTCAGCGCAGGTACAAGGAGGAGCAGTTGACATTCAGCGCAGATGCTCAGTGGAGCAGCTGACATGATCCAAAAATAGCCTGTTTTTGAGTGTTTTTAGGTGGAGAACTGATAGGAAGTGCTGTGGTTTGCTGACCTTGTTCCTCTAGGGGTAAGAACAACATGTTTAGGGACTTTGGATCCCTGTAATTATCGACATTTCATGCTCCATGCTGCGAGGCACAAAAATGTCTATAACAGTTGCCCCCTAAAGTATGAGGCCGTTTATCGGGTGAAATGCTTTATCCAGAGGGTCCGAAGTTCATTCAAGTGCTGAGAGGTGCCCTGTAATATAATACAATACAATACATTATTTTTCATTCTGTTTTCATGATCTAGCTGAGGCGGGCATTCCCATGCTCAGCTTTATAAATACATTTTGGTACATAGAACAGACGATCGTCTGATGGTAGACTGATAATTCTCTGCTGAAATTATCATCCTTTGAGTAGGATGATCATCTGCTGCAATGATGTACATGACAAATGCTTTTATATTTCCTGAATATGTATCGCAGCCCGGATGGATGAAACTAGATCCGGGGTCTTCAAACTCGTTCGATCTTCACTCTAAGTACAAGTCGATCCATGTGAGAATTTCGCTGAAGTCGAACATGGAAAGACATCGCTTGATTACCGGTCAATGATGAAAACCGTTAACAAGCGCGAGAGGAATCACCGATAATGATAATGACCCTCAAGGTACTGCAGTACAATTCACGTGGCGTGAATAAAGGACTTGGCGTCGAACGCCACGCAAAATCTTCTGGTCGAAGGTCATTGATGTATACCTGTCGCCGGAAGTGAGAAACTTGCCATTGAGGCATGCAAGCTTCAAAGTACTGATGGGGTTGTTCCTAGATCAACTTCTTGGATAATGAGCTGAAGTCGACAAGAAGCGATCCGTCAAAGGAGGGCCTTAATGAATCCCACATCAATGACACGGAACGGAGCTAATGATTTTAATGGAGGTGAAAACAAACTGTGACATATGATTCAGGGTGGCGATCATGAATGGATGAAGGATAATGTATGGCAGTGGATGGGACACGGTTGACACTTTCAGAATGACCTCTCTTGAACATATAACGACACTGATGCGATGGATCGGTAGCATTACCCCAAAATGTGGATGGTTTGGCGAAGACCATGGTGATGAGACCGGTGAATGAAACAACCCAACCCGATGTGGTACGGAAGAAAAGTGTCATGTTCAAGAGCGACTTGCTACCATTAAGCTTCGATGTTCTCCCAATTTTTCCCCAGTCATTTCTGACCAGTACCTCTTTATTTTTGTCAAGCTTGAGGAGGATAACATATGCTTGTTCTATAACCTGCCCTTCGGGCAAGCCCATCGCTATGATTTAACGAGCTTAGCGATAGGGAAACTCGTTCTCGTCTAAAGACAAGTTTGTCGCTATTTAATCATTTTAACGAGTCTAACGACAAGGAAAACTCGGTCCTTTTCATTTTTAGAGAGTCTGAAAAGGTACAGAAAGTTAACTCCATAATTCCTTTTTCGTCATCTAATCCCTTAAGTCCGAAAAAGTATAAAACAATATAGAAGGGATGGGTGTTCGGTACTTTTAACGAGCCGAACAAGACAAGCGCTCGATCTTTTTGTGTAATAATCCCTCAGGTCCAAAAAGATTAAAGTCTAAAAGAGGGATAGCTCTTCCGGTCCCTTTAACGAGCTGGAAGGCCAGAACTCGGCAAACTTTTCATATTTTACGAGTCAGAAAAGAGCTCAAAGATGACTCGTCTTTTGAGGAACGAGTGATAAACAGGGATAGCAACTGATTCCAGGTACAAATCGGAATTTTCCAATCACGGCAGTGTCACAAGGATGGCTAGGTGAAATCACTCTTCGCAGATGTTCCTCAAAATGGGTAAACACACAAATGGAAGTGAATGATCGGCCAAATGACGGTGGAGGTGACGGTGCACAAACACGACCAAGGCTTTTATGGCTGATGAATTTACGATCTCAGAAGGTTATTTACCGGGATAGGTTCTTTTTTTAGATAAAAATGAGCTTAAACTCTGGAGGGAACATTGCTCACTGCTTTTATTTATTTTTTAACGAGCATGAAGACCGCGTTAAAACTGCTCGGATCTTGCGTTTATTTTTTTAAACGAGCATGAACTATGTGCTAAAACTGCTCGATATACCAGTCATAAGATAAGAATGCCTCCTCTAAGGATCCATTTTTTATAGAGCTTGTGCCTTACCACAGCTATGCTCCAACTCATCCTTCCTTTATGTAAGTTCGGAAAACGGTTAATCTTAAAACCAGATAAATAACCGCCCCTAGCTTGCATTCCAGAAGGTTTGCATGCCCCCAGGTATAGGATAGAATTTCGAGGCTGCCCCTCCTTTCCCCTACCTCTGCTTTTCTTTGGGTGTTCACAGTTACTTGTCATCTTGCCAATCTAATGTTAACGATACTAGTCTTCTCGTTATTTTAAGGGGTCTTACGCGGTACTCAGTCTTCCCATCGGCCCAACTTTTAACGAACAGCTATTCGTGACAAGAGAAGAACACTACTCAAAGACAAAACATTGGTATTATTGAGGGAGGCTTTCCTCTTTCTTATTATCCGAAGAGGGTTCTATTTGCTGCCGCAAATCAATCTCTTTCTTCGGCGATGTCTATCATTAGGTTACTCAAAGATGGTTACCCTCTGTCACAACAATAGAATCTCTTTCTTTGGAGGCTGCCCCTACTTATCCTTCAAAACATTTGTTTTAATGGGTGAGGCTTGCTTTTCCCCAAAGATGGTTACTGCTTGTTGCAATAAGGGAATTCCTACTTGGGCATTGCCCACCTCTTTAGACAAAGGTGAATGACTCTTTTGCCAAACACATAACTTTAACAAAAGAATACTATTCCAGAACAACCCCTCTTCCATCCACGGACGGGGTATGGACTAGTCATATTCTTCTGCGGAAATTCTACCTTATACCCAGGGTTTCTTCTGCCCGAAGCAGACCAGGGTGCATGCCCCCTGGGTTCCAGTCTTTCTTTCCGAATCACTCGCACTCATCGGGAAGGAGGACTGGGGGTGGAGGCATATCTTGAGTGAACAGACCATTTAGGATTGGTATTTGACTATTTGCGATGCGAGATCCCGGAAATGAAAGTTGGTCTACGAGCTTGACCACCCTCCCTTCGTGTGGAAAACACATTACTCTAAAGAGTGAGGAGACTATCGCTCCCATGCAATAAATATAGTCACGTCCAAGGAGTAGGTTATAATCCAAGGGTCCTTGGACGACCATCACGTTCAAATTAACGGTCTTCCCTTTCAATGTAACAGGCACATTGGGGAGGATTCCTAATGGTCGACTGGTTCCTTTATCAAAACCTGAGAGATTTCTTAACTCAGGTAAAAGCGCCGGGGAACCCAGTGCTTTCCAAGCAACAGAGGAAAGGATACTCACAGACGCCCCTTCATCAATGATAGTACCAGCCATAATCATTCTATAGATCTGGACAATGATTCTGAATGGTATACTGGCTGGTAACCGGGGTCTGCCTAGTTGATTCCAATCAAAGGATACAACCAGGTTGCTTGGTGGTGGGACCGAATATACGGCCGGATATGACCCTGATGATGTTCCTTCCTGCGATAAAGGAATGGGCGCATTGCCCTGACGCTCATCAGAGTCGGTGCTGATGAAAAGAACCTGGATGGTGTCATCCTTATTCTCTTCAGTGAGGGTGTCGCATGAAGATGACTCTTCGGCGACGGTGTCATTTGAAGATGAAACTTCTGAAGGTAGAACCGGGTCAACTGCCGTATCGACCTTTGGACTTTCGTCCGGTCTGGATTCAGTAGGTTCATTTTCAGTGACTGACGCTTCAGCCGACCACTTGAGCGGGCCAGCTGTATTTTCAACCAACGAAGGACTTGGCACGAGTTTTTTGTATCCAGGAGGAAGTTTTACCGGTGAAACCGGAGGATCTTCCAAAACTCTCTTCGCTTCGTCTAAGAAGGGACAACGGTGGATGGCATGACTGCCTTCACACAACTTACAGGGGAATCTTACTCCCCCTTTTTGTCTTGATCCTTCACTTTCGTTGGTTGACGGAAAGCAATCAACCTGATTGTCAGAGGTTGATGCCCCCGAATTGTGCAGACGAGGGGACCAGTCCCTTAGTATCCGGGGAATACAGGGACAATCTCTGTGGAAATGGTCTCCTCTACATATGACACATGGCGATTTAGGCCCGGTCTGTGCAGTGGGTGGGTTTTTGTCAGATGTCTTTTGCTTGCCCCCAGTTGCCTTAGGCTCCTTCTTCTTCTTCTCTCTCTTCTTCTTCTCCTTCTTCTCCTTGGGAGGCTGACTTTTGCCGGCTCTACCTTGCGAAGACGAAGGATTGGAGGAAGAGTTATCAGAAGTAGAAGGCTGGTGGGCAGCTCTAGACTGATCTAACAGTTGACTCGATTGATCAGGAACCATGGTGGCCTGAACTACATTGGTCGAGAACAGCCAAACTGGCAGGCCTATTGTCAGTCCTGGAAGCGACAATGTGGCCATATGGGGCGCACCAACTTCTCCCCAAGAGGAGAAAGGACTAGGACTTCCATCTTGTGGACTTCCTTGGTTGGGGCGTTCCATGTTCTCAACTTACAGATCAACGCGGGAATAAGAGGTGATTATGTTCCGTTTAAAATGAATTTTATAACGACGCTTTATTAGACACAACTTTGCTTTTTCATGTTTTAAGAGTCGAGAAAAAGCTAAAGATGACTCTAGTCGCCTTCGATGTATTAACGAGCCCGAAGTGACAAATGCTCGGTTGGACTTTTTCAGTTATAGAGTTTGAAAAAGGCCAAAAGAAACTGCTCTGGAGATCTAGGCAGAGGGTGTGCCAAACCTTTCGCGAAACCACAGAATACGTTTTACGGTACGGGTGGTCGATCTTCGTGAATGCTGTGTTCACTGCATCGCGATCAGTAGGGCGGCCGACACGGCTTCCTAAGGATAAAGGCTTTATTCCTATAGGGGTCTCCCAATATACTCGACGGTACGCGGGAGCACAAGTCCGTATTGATACTTATCGCTTCACTGTGGAGGAATCACCCAACCACTCAACGCTAAGATATCACGTTTAACGACGCCAGAACACGTCTCTAGCTTAGACCTCTATGTGTTTGCGTTATGTTTCAATGCGTTGTTATGTAAATTCAATTCATTTTAATGTTGATCTTGCTTAGCAGTTTGCCTTTAAGGATCACCACGAGATGTATATATACAACTTCCTAAATGCAATCTAAGATGAGAAGCAAAACTTTTCAATCTTTCAACTTTGAAAACCTTAATCTACTGAGGGAAAAGAAAGACATCAACTTTTCACACAGATCATAGAACACACACTAAATGCACTTTTTCCTAAATCAACATGCAAACTGTCAATAATGCACATGCACAATGCAAATATTTCTTTTCTTTATCCTTAATGTTGATGTAAGACAAAAAGGAAACTGTTGTATAACTTTGAATCTAATTTCAAGCGAAAGTAAACAAGCTTGTCCAAAATCAAAAGACACCTTAAGATCGACTTGTTTAGACACTGGAAATGTATAGATTCAAACCACAAAATGAAAAACAAACAAACTCAAACAGCCATGAACAGTAATAAAACTAGCTCTTAAGATCACAAAGACACTTTTACAGTTCAGGATCTAAGAGGCCACAACTATACTGGTTTGCTTTTCACAATGGGAAACTGTAACTGAAACAAGAAATACTGAAAGAACAATCACAGTTTCATCACACAACTGAGGCGGAATAATGTCAAGGAAAGTTGGTTTACAGCAAGTACAAATGACAAGCAATCAGCAGCAAAATAACAGTGAAAACAGGGCCAAGACTCAGTAGGAAACCTCAGCAAGACACTGGCTAACTGGTCCAGCGCAGGCCCTGGTCTGTCAAACTGACTTTCAGCGCAGTTCCCGAAGGGAGTACCTGCGCTGAAATGCAGACTGCCTTTGGACAGCCTGCACTGAGACACGAGAGTTGCGTTTACAAGGGTTTCCGGGTCATAAAAAGCTCAAAAATTCACTGTTTTTGCTGAAATAAAAAGCTATAGGTCAAGTACAAGCTAAGGGATGATCAAGAGGATGAAAAGCTATCACAAAGAGCACAAGAGTCCTTGTGGATCAGCTCTTCAAATCATAAACTTGCTCAGAAACTGAGCCAGAGAAGCTGCCCTCTACTTTGCAATCGAAGGACTCAATTGCAGTTCGATTTGGTGCTCTCCTTGTTTATGAGATGAATAACAAGAAACACAATAAACCAACAAGATACTAGGCTCCCCAGTGGAGTCGCTAGTTTGTTGTGGGGAAAAGTATCCGACTCGGAATGACCCTATCCCTACTCTAAGGGTGATAGTTCCTTAGCAACAACTGAAAGTAAAGCTTTGATAGTTTTCCTTTATGAAAATACAGAGAGGGAAGAAAAGATTGACTAACCGATGTCTTTCGCTTTTGTCGATCCCGTCTTCTCTCTTTGCCTCTTGCTCCCAGCTCCTTGCTCTCTTGCCGGCCCAGCTACACACAGATCCTGCAAAAATGAGAGAAGGAAACTACAAGAAACATGTACTCATAACTGATGCATGGATTAGGATGAATCAAATATACAGATGAAAACAATACAGCATTGCAATACAAGTATATAGGAGAACATCAAAAGCTTTATTGATAGAAGAAAAAGGTTCTGAGAAGGTTACAACCATAAATGGCTCCAATCCAGCAGCACCTCCCCAGCAGCAAGAAATCTCCTCTTCTCCTCTATAAAAGCAATCACCCAATAACTCTAACTGTAAACCAACAGCACTTCCTTACTTTGCACAAAATTTCAGCCTCCTTAGACCTCATGAGAGAGCTCTATATATAGGGTAGAAGGAGAAAGGATGAGTCATCTTGAGACTGACATAAAGTTGCCTTGTGTCCTCTCCCTCTTTAGTTAAACTTCAGTTCTTGAGTCCACTTGGAGATCCTTGCTTCCACATGGAGATCAAGTACCTCTTACTCATCATAGGGCGAATTCCTTGAACCAAGTGTCAGTTTGGAAGCTTCCTGGGCAGTTGACACCTTGCAGAATGACTGTGCCACTTGGCCAATCTCGCCCAGCGTAGGTAGCCTTCATTGGTTTTGACTTTCAGCGCAGGTACAAGGAGGAGCAGTTGACATTCAGTGCAGATGCTCAGTGGAGCAGCTGACATGATCCAAAAATAGCCTGTTTTTGAGTGTTTTCAGGTGGAGAACTGATAGGAAGTGTTGTGGTTTGCTGACCTTGTTCCTCTAGGGGTAAGAACAACATGTTTAGGGACTTTGGATCCCTGTAATTATCGACATTTCATGCTCCATGCTGCGAGGCACAAAAATGTCTATAACAGGGGGGATGCTGGAACCAAGTTTCTGACCCAGAGATGGTAGTGATATCGTTTTATACCCTTCATTTGCCTTTGCATAGATCGATAAGCCCTTAAGGCTTAGCGATATAACTTCCTCTTCCCAACCTCTAGACCTTCACAAACATTGACAACTACATTTTTCGGACCCTAAATAGGTGAATCAACCACTTACGTGCATCTGTAACTACCATTAGTTCTATATTTACCTAGATCGGCTTAAGGGTCTGATATATTTAACATGTGTTAAGATCTTCTTTGCATAAATAGATTTTTAGTGCCAGTCTGGTTTGCCTATCACCTCAATCAAATGTGCTTTTACTAAGCTTGTCAGGGCTTTCAAAACAAAATTTTGTCATGTCACTAGGTTTACACAGTTAAATTTGATCATTGTTTGGTCAGTCTAGGAGTAAGTTTAGTCTTTTGAGAATTCACTCATGTTGGTCACCTATCACATTTCTATGAAGGTGTGATAATAAAGTCAAGACAAAAATCATCCATTCAGTTTTAGGTCCTCCATTAGGTCAATAGGGTTTCCAAGGTCCATCATTTTCATGAATAAATCCAACAGTGAATAGAGCATGAAAAGCATCTCTTTGACATTGATTTGTTGATTTATGACACATTCATCATGTTCTCAGTTTGAAAATCTCTAGAAGAAGAAATTCCAATGCTCAGGAAAGTGAAAAGATAGCTCAGGTTTCAGTTTAAAGGTGACTCTATTTTCAAAAGTGAAAAAATCAAGTTTTCAAAGGTTTGTGCGTCCCATTTATTTTTAAAAGGAGAAATAAGTTTGCCTATATAAATTCAAAAGCCCCAAACTTGTCTTGTTTGCCTCTCATTCACTCTTGTTTATCAAGCTCTCCTACCCAAAAGGGAGAAAAAGTTATTTTTTTAGGAAAAACAGGTAAAAAATTCAAGGTGCTACGCTCAGAGACACTGCACTGCACTTGGAGGCCTGGCGTTGCACTCAGGGACACTGCATTGTGCTTGGGCACTGCACTCGAGCATGAGTGTCCAGAAAATGCCCAAATCTCTCCCAAAATCAATTTTCAAGCTTGTTAACCTGATTTCATTGTTTCCTAAGCCAAGCAACAAGTAAGTACATCATTTCACTTCCTTCCTTGCTTTTCAAAACCATATCATGCCCATGATTTTTCCAATTAGGGTTTTGTAGTGAATTTTTCATGGAAAATGATAGGTTGATGATGGCCATTTTCATTTATTGGTTTTTAAACTTATAAAATGTTTCCCTACACCTATATACATGTTTGATAAGCTATTTAAACCACTCAATCAACCTCAAAATAGAAATTTACCTCTCTAAAAGTGAAACCCTAGTTCATTCCTACGGGTTTTGGGCACTTTCACTAAAAACTCTATTTTTTCCTTCTCACAAGCATGTCATTCCTCCATTTCTTTTCCACCCATTTTCATTATCTCCTTGTATTTCATTTACACTGCTTTTAAACCTCCCTCATCGTTTTTCCAAACTCCACCTTCCCATCACTCCGTTTTCCACTCATACCTCATAGTTTTTATCATTTTTTGGTTGTTAGGGTTTCTATCATCATGGAAGCAGAATCTTCACCAGAGAGGACAAGACATCACAAGGGAGGGAAAATCCTTAGATAGTAGCCATCAAATTACAGTGAAATCAACTCATATCCTTTTATCAAACAATTCTTTTAAGATGTACATTTCTTGGATTTCTGCAAAAGGGTGAGTGAGGCGGTTTTCATGAGCAGTTGACAAATTGTGTGGCAACTCGGTTGAAGGGTGAAAGTGTTGGTATTGAATTCACTTTTTCAGTGGCCTCCATTTCACTTTCTACAGGGCTACCAGACAATGGTGAATATTGATTCAGGGGAATGAGCCTAGATCTTGAGTATTATAGGCCCTTCTAAAAAACGCCATACAGGGAAAAACATTCTCTATTATGCCTTTTAGATACTTAATGGAGAAGCATGCCCCTTTGATGAAGATTTTCATGAATTTTTTTACATGTGAAGGAAGATTCTCCGGGTTGTATTCTTATCATATTCGTCTCCTAATGCATTTTACCTCTTAGAAGCCACTCAATACGTGCAACTACCTATGTAGGAGCATTGCCAACATGTCAGAGAGGATTTAGATGAAGAACAAGGAGCACTACCCTAGCCTATTTCATCATAGTCTATTCAAGACTATAGTCCTTCACCAACTTGCATAGAAAGGTATGACTTGGGAAACCTTTTTGGAAACAACTCTCAAATGGCATGAAACTAATGTGGCAGCTCAACCATCTATCATGCCAACACCGTAAATGGAAGCGAGGTCCTCTAGAAAATCAGTTGAGAAAACCAAAGCACCTAAGCCTAAGGTGATCGGGATGTACAAGAGATGAAAGAGTCTTGTGTTTGTTTCTCATTGTGAGAAAGGGGTCAAGCCTTCTACATCAGCAAAAGACGGATCAGCAGTGAAAGATAAGGACATGGCTGAACATGAATTTGAGCTAGTTGATTTAGAGGAAAAGGATCAGAATTTAGCATGCAACAAATGATCAGACATAAAGACTATCAAATCAAGGAGCTCATAGTAAACATGGAAAGAGCAAGGTACATAATTTCATTTCTAGAATAGGAGAATAGTCAACTCAAAGCGAAGCAATTAATCATGGAAAAAGTGAAAACAGAGTTATTGCAGTAGGTTGGAAAAGGAAAAGCAGTCATTGAGTCAAGTGAGCCTGAAGGAACAAAAGGAAAAGGTAAGAGGAAAAGGCCAAGAACAAAGGGCCTAAAGAAGGCATTTCAAGAAGAACAAGAACACATTCTGTTGAATGAAGACCTAGACCTAGAGGACAAAATTACTCTTGAGGTCAATCAAGACAAGAAGTATTCGCTCAGTAGGGTCAATGAACACTTGGAGAAGCTTCTAGAGAAGGAAAACATAGACAATCAGCTACTTAGGCATATGGCACACCACTACCAGGCTCAAAACATGATTTCCAATGTCAAGGTAAAGCAGCCTGAAGACAAGCTCAAAGAAGCCAAAAAGGAAGAAAAAGGGTGAAGGAAACTTAGAGATGATTGCTAAAGAATCTATGACTGTTTAACATACATAATTTTAGAGCTCCTGGCCAATTTTGAGGAAATTCTGAGCATTTTTTGTTTTGTGTGAATTTTAAAGCCAAATTCAGAAATTTAATAGTTCCAGGAGTGCAGCGCCTTGGCATTGTGATTCTTCATCAGGTATCTATTTCAAGAAAAGTATACACTTTTGGAAATCCCTTTCCATCCTCTAAAAACCTGTTTGCTCATTTTTTCCAGAGGTGGCTCATATTTTGAGAAAAGTGGAAAAAAGTGGCAAGAAACTAGCATTATGGACCCTTTTTTGACACCTGTTGCACTCCTCGAGTGACCTTGGGAGAATGGATGTTTGAAGGCCTTCCCATGGGTAATTTTAAAAAATTAAAACTATTATAGAAACTATACTTGCAGGGCAAGTTGAGAATTCTATCATATTTGCATTTGGACCTTAGGAAGGCACATGGAAATCAGCTCAAAGTTGGTGTTGTGCTTCTGCATTTTTTTGTGTTTCAATTTGTAAATTTTACTGTGTAAAAGTTCTAGTTTCCAATTTGACTTAGTCAAAGTCAAACCTTTTTATGTAATGGAACTTTTTTCAAAGCTAGGTGATGTAGGCATGAATAAATGTACATGATAGGTTGTTTTTGATCTTTATTAGGCCTCATAAAGGAAGCAAACTCCTAAACAAACTCTCTAAGAAGTGTTTGAGTTTCACCTTGTCACTCTCACCTGTTGGTTGAGAGAATCTTGGAGTCAATTCCTCCACCAAGGAATTCAAATCATGAAGGTGGGAAAGTTGTCTAAGAGGATCTATATATATCATTTCTCTTTCAGAGATATGGGTTGGAATTTTTGTGGAGGAGGCTTGCATGTGATCATCTTTTCAGCTAATAGAGAGATAGTTGCAGCGGTGTTTAAGGAAATCTAGCCTAGTGAGTTCATGGTGTTTGTTCTTAATTTTATTTTTTTCTAATGGTTAAAACATATTTATCTACATGATACCTCTTCTTTCTATGGATGCCTTACAGTGAAATACACATCATTCTTGTTCTCAAGCTCTATTTATCTGGTTTTCATAGTTATGTTTATGTCTTCCTAAGCTAATGAAATCATGTTTATTTGTGCTCATTAGTTTCTTCTTCGCTCTCTCTTCTATACTACATTAATTATATTCTAAATACACCATGGTATTCTGACATCTAGCTCCTTTCCATATTTTCTTTTGCACTCCTACAGCCTAGACCTATTTGTGGCTCCAAACCCTAGTCCAGCAAAGCCTAAAATCTAAATTTTCACTAACACACAAACAATTATACATATCTAGCCTAAAAATTATTTGCTTTAAAGTCATTTCATTAATAAGATACTTTAATAGATCCCTCTCATGCTTAGTAGGGCTAGCTACTGAGCTGAAGTGGTTTGAGGTTACCCTTCTCGATCTCCTTTTCAGCCTAGGAAATTGTAAGGACTAACATAGATCTTATTACATGCGTTCATATACCAATGTAAACCATGCAGAATCATGAATCAATATAGTATTAAATGATAAACCCAATATTCATCATAACATAATCACATTCATTCATAACTGAAGTAAATAGGTAAAACACGGATATTTCCAGAATAAACTCTTTATTGATACTTCAGTTCTACTTACAAACTCGAGACTACCCTACGCACTCAGCTGCAGGGGTCCATGCACTCAGCTGCAGACTCTACTCTAGGCCTATGTGCACACAGCTACAGAGCCTCTCTTCTACTCTAAGAATCTTCACTCTACTCTTTTTAATGACTCATTTCATCAATATCATCAACTATCATCTACCTTAGACTCTCTAAGACTCTCCTTTTTCTACAATTCCATGGTTTACGGATCATGGGTAGGTCTATATAAGCCGACATAACTTACATAAAAGAAGGGAAAATCCCTTTATGACACTTACTATCTATAGACTCCGTGACCACAACTTGCAGAGACTTTACATTTTACATAACAAGAACTTGGGCTTTCTTCCACAAAACTTGGGATTTTTGCCCCAAAATTGACCGAAGGGGACCCTGTTCCAACAAGCCCCCAACACAAATATCATGACTCACCCTCGATTCAATCTGCTGGTGCAAAGATCTTACTACAAAGACCCCCCAGCTTGACTTGTGCCACTGCTACCTAAACCGCACTCTACGTGGCTGCCTGCTTGATCTGCTCCACCTGCTACTCTATTTTTGGTCCTGGACTATCTTCCTTTACCTTCTACTGAGTCCTTTGTAGGCCTGCTAGCTTCTCTTCAATGGAGGCAGAGATAACACATGCCTCATCTAGTCAACGCCCCAATCTAGCCTTGAGGACCACCTCTTTCCGTTGCACTGCCTCCACCTGTTCAAGCAACTTCTTTGCCTCATGCAGCTTAGCCAATCGATGTGATATAGCGATGGTGTGCATCATCAATCTTGCTTCGTCATATTGTTGCTACAATTCCCAGGCCTCTGTTTTCAACCTCTGTAGGTTAGGATCTTCCTGTAGAGTTGTAATGACTTCCATAGACTTCTTGAAGAGCATAGTGAAATCTGCTACTGTGACATCTATTGTTGCGACTGCATCCTTTACAATTGCCTCACGTTGCACGCTGACCTCTAGTGGAGTTGAAGGTTGTGACTTCAAATCAAGCTCTGTGATTTTAAGGTTCAGTTCAAACTGAACCTTGGCCATCTTTGTCCTTGCATAGCGCAAACCTGTAGCCAACTTCATGTTAGCCTCCACTAGTGCTTCTTATGGGATATGGAGTTCTGGAATGGTTCTGCATGCTTCGGCTACCACTATTGTGGTTCGCTCATTCTTCTCCTAAACCTTCTTCCATGATTCTAGTGCGGCTATCTTCTCAATGAATATATGTTCGTTGTTGACTTTCTTCTCGCTGATCATGCTCAACATGCACTACTCTTGATCCGGATTTAAATAGGAACGCAACAAATTACAGAGATAACCATAAACATAGATATGCAGCGGAAATAATACTTCATTTCATTAATGTAAAACACTGAAATATGCTTACAAACAATAATGGAAATAAACTAGCTAGGGCGATGGTAGCTTATCTCTAAGAAGAGATGTGGCGGCTACATGCCTCTAAACTGTTCTGAACTGTGTTATAATGAGTTTCGAAGGCCTATTTATTGTTGAGAAACAATGGAAAACCCTTCACATCCCAAAACCTAACCCTAGAAGATGAAACGCCAAATTGTGGGCCCCGTTTAAGTAAATTGGTACATCAATTTCCCGGGGTCGTAACTTTGGCATACGATCTTCGTTTGACGCATACAATAGCTCATTAGAAAGATCTCTCTGAGCACTACCACTTTGGGAAGGGAAACATGGGTCCAAACGTCATTTAGGGCCTCAAAACGGCTCCGGAAGTTCAGGACCCGAAAAAATGCTAAAAATAGTAAACTATGCTACAATTTAGGAAACAGAAAAACTGAAAGAGATAGTTGTGGGGGTCCAAATGGGATAGGTGGGTGGCCACCAACATCCACTTCGATCAGCTCTCATGCCTTAAGCTCTATAATCACACCTGTTTGTAGCGTGTGAAGGACTTCACTGGGGAGCGTGGCCAAGTTGAGGCCAACATTACTCAAAGCGCTGACAAGGCTTAAATGCCTTAAATGTCGGTTGCCCGCTCCTCTTAACCATCTTATGGCAATCAAATCATGAATAGTGATAGTAACAGTTACTTTTTGGCTACGTTGCGTAGTCTCTCGTCCTATAGCATAGATCCCTTCGTGCATTTGTTGATACCATGACACCCTTCTATTCTGCATAGACCCCTCATCGCACATCTCTACAACCTGGGCAGTGTAGTTTATAATCCCACACCTCCTTGTCGCTACCTGGAGTGCTAAGACTGTACGACCATCATATAGTAATCTGGTCGGATCCCTGATGTATGGCTTCAATCGACTGCCATTTACGTTTCCGAGAAATGGATCTCCATTCAATTTCATAAGTTTAACTGCTCCACCATCGGTAATCTCCTTGATAACATACGACCCCAGCCAATGTATCTAAATTTTTCCTGGAAATTTATCAAATTTGTTTTCATATAATAAAACTAAATTATTTACCTTGAAGGTGTGCAGTTTGATGTGTTAATCGTGACATGCCTTTTTGCGCTCCTTCTGAACTTGTTGATGGAATCTAGCCAAGAATCTATCTTCCTCCAGCTCTGTCAGTTGTGTGAACCGCTCTTCCAAGGATCCGCGGTCTACCATTCTTATGAACATCGCTATGCGTAGACTAGTCACAATGTATTCCATCGGCATTACAACTTCTACGCCATAGAGCAACCTAAAGGTGTTTGTCCAATTAGCTTCTTACAAGTAGCTCTATAAGCCCATAGCACCACTGGTACGCACACGTCCCAATCATTCCTTTTCACATTGCAAACCTTTGTCAGTGCATTCTCCAATATCTTATTAAATGCTTCCATCATCCCATTAGCCTAAGGATGATATGGCATGCTCTTTTGATGATATACTTGGAACTCTTCCATTAGCATGCTGATCATTTCATTAAGGAAGTGCGTACTGCGATCACTCATCAAAATTTTTGGGAAACTGAACTTGGTCAGTACATATTCAAATAGGAACTTCACTACTGTTACCCCTATACAGTTCTTTACAGGTTGCACCTCTGCCCATTTGGTCAAATACTTGGTCATGGTGATGATGTACCGCGCACCCATATTCTTTCCTAGAGGTTCATTGGTCCTACAAAATCACTTGTGCATTTCTGAAATGGTTGCAATGACACATGTGAATTCAGAGGCAGCTAATCCCTCCATGATGGCATGCCCGTCCTCTAACATGCATCGCACACCCTACAATAGGCTTTGGAATCTTTACGTAAGGTTGGCCACCACAACCCAGTGCGTAAAATCTTCTACGCTGTCACTTTTCCTGCAAAATGGTCTCCCTCAGCTCCTCCATGAGCTTCAGCTAGGATATTACTAAATTCAAAATTAGGCACATATTGTCGCAATATCTCATCTAATCCCATTTTATACAAGTGACCTATAATAACAGTAAAATCTGTCGCGAGCAACACCAATTCCTTCTTCTATTGAATCGTGTATCCTTCTGGAGTCGTTCCCGTAGTTAGGAATCAGATAATGTCTGCAAAATGATTGTCTGCGACATGCACTGCAAAGAGCTGTGCATCAGGTAGTCATTCCTCCAAATTAGTAGGCTCCTCTCCTGTTTCAATTCACGACAAATGATCTAGTCAAGTATTCAATCTTCCTGGCTTCATAATGACTTCAAAGTCATACTCCTGAAATAATAACATCCACCTACATATTCCCCCCCGTCCCCCCCAACATAGGCTTGTTGACCAGGTACTTTAATGAAAAATGGTCTGTGTACATCTTAAAGTGTCTGCCCAACAAGTAATGCCTGAACTTCTGGAGTGCATACACCATTTCCAACCCTTCATGCTTCATCGTTGAATAGTTATTTTCAGCCTTAGATAGCTTTCAGCTCACAAATTCTATCGATTGATCTAGTTCTCCTTCATCGACCTGCGTCAGTACTACTCCCAACACAATACATGACGCATCCACATGCACATGAAATTCCTTCTTCCAAACCGAGAAGACTAGGATCAGTGCAGTGACCATCTTTTCTTTTAGCACATCCAGGCTCCGTTGACATTCCTCACTCCAATAGAATGTAGCATCCTTCTTCAACATCTTTTCCATTGGCACGGTAATCTGGTCACAACCCTTGATGAACTTTCCGTAGTAACGAGTATGACCTAGTGTTGCGCGTATCTATTTAAAACTTCTTGGTGCCTCCAAATTAATTATAGCCACAATCTTAGCTAGGTCCACCATTAATCCTTGTCTGCACACTACATGACCCAACAAGATTTTGAAAGGGACGGAAAAAAAAAACACTTTTTTAAGTTTAGCACAATCTGATACCTCCTGAACGTATCCAGCATCAAGCACAAACTAGCTACATGGTGCTTTATGAGCCGAAACACCATCCAATCATCAAAGTATACCTCCAAAAAGTTGTCAATGAACTCTTTGAAAGTCGCAATGACTACGCACAAAAATATTGTTGGCGCATTCTTAAGTCCAAAAGGCATTACCATATACTGAAAGCATCCCCACTTAGTCGTGAAGGTATTCTTACTCCTATCTTCCGACGCAATCTTTATATGATGATATCCAGTGAACCCATCAGTAAAATGATATGCTTCTTGTCCTTCTACATTATCCAGCACTTCATCGGTGAACGGAGTTGGAAAAAGATCATGTAAGCAAGCATCATTGAACTTCCTTAGATCTGTGCATATCCTTATCTCATCCTTCAGCTTCTTTTCTTGAACTACGATGGAACTACCCAATAGGACTCCTCCACCAGTTCAATAATACCCACTACCAACATCTTGTCCAACTCCAAGCGGACCTTTTCCTTGTACTTACGAATAAGGCGATACAACGTTTGTTTCATAGGCTACGTGTATGGTTTCAACATTATCTTCATCATTCATAAATCATCTATCATCCCCTTCAGGTTTGAAAGCTTTGTAGGGAACAAATCATGGTATTCGAAGAGAAACACAATGACTTATCCACCGTAGAATCATCCCAGTAGTCTCCTGTCTTCGCAAACTTTGGCTCCACCTCTGTTCCAATATTCACTTGTCTATTTTTCAGCAGCGCGGTTGTATCTAGATTCTCTATCTGCGGTCCCTCAACTTCGTAGTGGCCTTATGTCTCTGGGATATTAATGTTTCTTTGGTCCTCCTCTTCTTCTTCAGAAGTCACATTGTAGCACTTCAGTGCATGGCACAACTGGGTGGTCCAATCTGGTTGAATCAAATCCAAGGGATCCTGCGGTATTTTGAAGATCGATGTCTTGACCTCCTACAACGCTTCATTAATGCACTCAAAACCATTCTCAAAGATGAATGTCATTAAGAATCCCTATCTTGAAATATCCCATTCGTCTGTGTCATGGCAGAGCTCTCTCTCCTAGTACCAATTCATCGGTATTACATCCAAAGTGTGACAGAAAATATGCACGCACTCCGATTGCGGTTCTGCTCCATAAGCATCAGTCCATTTTGCTAAGTGATCATGCATATCACTCCTCCCATCATATTTCTTTGTCAATCGCACCTTTGGGTGACCAAACCACATCCTCATCGTTCTTCTATATTTGCGCCATCCATCAAAATTGTCTTTATGCATACCCCACCATCTTGTAGGCGTAGCGCGCAGCACCAAGTCTAAGGCTTGGAAGCGATGCTTCTCTGGCACTTCCCTTTCAAATGCATCTAAAAATTTATCAACATCATTTTAACCCTCATAATAAGAAAATCTTCTTACCTCTGATGATACACAACATAGTGCTTTAGTTATCATATTACAGCGCAGCGAAGATACTTTGTGTAATCGATTATGTCAGTGTTCCAATTCCTCATCTAAATATGATGTGCAAGAGCTTTCACAGTCGCTTGCAATATGTCCATCAGCTATTAGATTCACCCAATCTTGATCTCACACCATTGTCTTATAAATCTGGTCAAAATCGTTGTCACTTTCATAATCGCAGACCAGTTCAGTATAGCGCGGTCCTTTTGCAAGGTCCAAAGGTACTACTACAGAGAGTGGTTTCCTCTCAAATGACATTGTCCTCTTCTTCAAATTGATCACCCCATTCATGTCAATAACCCAGTCAATCCCAAGGAGTGCAGGGTAGGGATTGTTGTCATCGACAATCTCTATCACTTCGAAATCTAACAATGGGCTTGCACCTTCAATATATATTGTCACTCCCTGCAATATTCCCATGGGGATAATCTTTTGTTGATTTTCCATCCTAAATTGAAATGGAGACTACTACAACATAGGTCTCCCCATTCTCTCGCATGTCTGCTTAGGCAAAACATTGACATCTGACCCAAGATCCAAAATGACTTGGTCCATTTCATACTCTCCTATTTTTGCGGTGAGCCTCATCTCACATCCTGTTCTTGCCTTATGCTTACTAATTTTCTTGACCATGCGAGGTCCCTCAAGAGAATTCTCTTTACCATCACATTTATTGATCAACTCCTACAATCCTTCTATGGCCTTTCTATCGTGTAGTAGCTTCATACAGGTCTCCAGAAAGGTAGTAAGCATGGATGGGTCCATTTCTTCAGACTTCTTATCTTGACTTCTTGAGGTAGAAGCCTTTGTGAAGCTTTTCTTTGCTTCCATGAAGGTCTCTTTTGCGTGTTCTAGATCAAATCCAACCTCCTTCTTTGGAGCTTTGTGGACCCATTCACCTTCTTCAGGCTACTTTCCCTTATCTTCGCCAATCGTCATTCCACTACGCAACACAATATTCACATTAGGATTGTTGGTACCCCGTTTTGTCCCCACTACCACTATTTTCCACCTCCATTCTTGTCCTTTTTGTTCTCTTACACCTACTCCCCTACCATTTTTATTGCTCTAAAACTACCAAAATCCTACTACAAGGTAAAGCATTTCATTGTGTCATCTTTTTTTATTAGTTAAATTTAAGTGAATTTGAGTTTTTACCAAGGAACTAACTAATCAATATGGTTGAGTGTGGATATTGTAGTAGCTGAGATTAGGAGAGTGCTGGTCCATGAACCATGTTCCCCCATTTTTGTACTCAACAACCATTTTGCGATCAATACCTAACAATGTAAAGAATGTATAGGTGTCACATGGAATGAATCGATCTTGCGGACAAGATAGACCTCCCTAGAATCTAAAGAAGACCTAATGACAAGCAAACCAACCAGACACTCTCTTTCTCTAAATATGCTTTGATAAACAATAGAAAACAAGTGTTTTTAGGGCCTACCTTAGGTCCAACGCAAGCTTGTGGATGCCCTCGCTCCTTTGATCCAAATGAGCTCCTTTGTCACGAATCTGCAAACACAAACAAGGCAAAAAAATTAAATAGCACCTGAAAATCCAATTGCATAAAACATATTTAACATGAAAGTCAAGGAGTCCATGAAACAAATAACATGAGATACTTGTTGAGAAAAATGAGTTTGATTGTATTAATTCAAAAGAAGAAGAACTTTACAACCTTTGCCTTGACGCTGTATAAGCTCCTCCCAGGGTCTAGCAAGAAGTCTCCTCTACTTTGACAAATTTCACTCACTCCCCAATGAAGCCAAAAAGGTATGTTATCTCTCCTCTTAAGCAACTAGGAAGTCTTGATTTCACCGGCATTTACCCTCAAAAATGTTCAGCTTCTAACCTCCTCAGCAACCAGCCCAATGCCTGTATTTATAGTGCAATGGAGGGAGGTTACTAGGTCCTCCTTCAAAGAGATAAAGCCCTCCTTCAAAGGGATAGCTCCTCTCATCAAGGGATTAGCTCCTTCTCTTTTGGGATGAATGAACCCCCTCAGAGCGAACAATCCACGTCAAAATTCCTTCTAGAAACCTCTAGAATTAACCCAAAGTGAGTTTTTTAAGATAAAACTTGCGCCTTTTGACTTTCACAGGGGTCCGCACCTACGCCGTTAGGGACAGAGCAGGCAGGTCCGCAGTTTTTGTACACAGAAGGCGCAGGACCGCAGGTGACAGTGAGAGAAAGTGCGAAACCAGAGTTACATTGATTTTTAATGTCTTTCTCTCATTTTCAAAGCTTGATTTGAAGAGCTGAGGTCTAAGACTTGCTTAGGAGGATAGTACAAGTGATGATAGACCCATACTGACTGTAAATAATCATGGTGACGATATTTTTGTGTAACAGATTGCCCCCTAAAGTGCGAAGTCTGTAGTAGATGAGGATTTCTTATCATTTAGGAAGATTGAAGTACTTTATCATTTCGAGGATCATCTTGTGGAGAGCCCAGTTGGAACCTGTAAAAACATTCAATGCAAGATATATATATGAGATCATATCATCGCTGAGGTAGGCATTCCCATACTCAGATCAAAACTGACTAGAAAAACTAATTACTGCTCTGAGATAGGAATGATCTTGTAAAACATCACAAGTAAAGACTCATGTGGACACAGTATGGACGCGGCCATCTGTTTTTGAATAGTCCATTATATAACTAATACAAAATTCCTCGCAGCCTAGATTGTGGAAACTAGATCCAGGGTCTTCATTTCTACTTCCCGAAATAGTACGATTCTATCCATGCGAATGAATGTGTTGATGTCGAACATGGTAGAAACCACTTGATTACCAGTCAATGATGTAAACTGTTAACAAGTGTGAGAGAAACCACTAGTGATGTCAATGGCTCTCAAAGTATCCAGTACAATCCATGAGATGCGAATAAATGTGTTGATGTCGAACATGTCACAGAATCCTTTGATCGAAAGTCAATGAGGTAAATTGTCATCAAAGACGAGAAACCTGCCATTGAGGCATGCAGATCTCAAGGTACTGGCGATTCCTAGATCATCTTTCGAGATAATGAGCTGATGTCGATAGAAAGCGATCAGTCATAGGCGAGCCCACAACACGAAATCATAGATCGAGTTGAAGAAATTTAGTTGCAAGAACTGACTCAGGGATGGTCAACATGGATGACAGATATTTTGCAAATGAATGGCTTATTGGCAGTGACCTCTTGAAAACATAACGACACAACAGATGGCTTGGTGACAATTGACCCAAAGTTAACACCCAGAAACTGGCTGAAGACTTTCAATGTGGTTTGATCAACTGTTAGGCAAAGGATTTCCCAACCCAGGTGAATAAAAGTGTCGTGTTCAAGAGTGGTTACAAAGTATGACAAACAGGCTCATTTTTCTCTCTTTTCCCCCACCATTTCTGGCAAGTACCTCTTTATTTTTGACAAGCTTGAGGAGGATAACATTTTCTTGATTATAAGCTCATCCTTCGGATGAGTCCAACTTAGTTTAAATTCGAACCCTAAGAAGGAGTGGTTCGTTCCTGTTTGTAATTGAACAGGTCCTTTACTGTGAAATTTTAACGAGTCCAGTATAGGAGAAACTCGGCGTTTTTCAATTTTAGAGAGTCTGAAAAAACTTAAGAAGACTCCAGGGTTGACCTTTTTCGTAAATTTGTGTCTCCCAAGCCCGAAAAAGTATAAAATAATACTTGAGAGAACCGCTTGATCTTTTACGACCAAGGAGTACTTTTCGTCATTAGTGCCCTTGATCTGAAAAAGTAAAAAAGCGATCAACGACACGTCATTTTATAACCGATATCGAATTTGAAACGACAAAAATCTGGCAATATTTTCATGTTTTTACGGTCAGAAAAGAGCTGTAAGTGGATCGTCTTTTAATTCCATTTTAACGAGTTTAAAAAAACACTCGGCAATCTTTTCATGTTTCAGGAGTCAGAAAAGAGCTTAAAGATGACTCTAAATGTTTTTCGTCGAAAATGATAGATTTCGCCTGAATAATCTTTTATCCTGCACAAAAACAAAAACATTACTCGTACTTGTTTGAAATAGATAAAAATGTCGCAAAAATACCTTTTCAAAGTGAAACATAAACAAATTTGCAATTTATTTACTAAAAAAACTTATAAAAAGGGCCTTTGTCAATTCAATTTTACCGTTTGCGTTTGGGTGAGAAAATAGTGCTTTTTCTCAGAAAACTTCCCGTGAAGATTGCGGGAAATCCAACCATCGGAATCGAACACCGTCTTCTCCAGGTAATCCACATCATCCCACTCTTCATTTTTAACCGTTTAATTTTTTGTTTTAGTCATTTATTTCATTTTTGGGAGGGTTTTTAGGCATAAAACCCGTGCGTGGGGGCCCACAGGTTTACCATTGCGGGCCTGCGGACCCCAACCTTTTCTCCATTGGGAAAAAGCTCGGGGTCCGCACCTTCCATGTAGACAAAGTGCGATCCCACGCACTGTGTCTAACCCGGAGGGTGCGGTCCCCGTTGCAAGGTTTTTTAACCCAAAAATTCTCAAAAATGGACCACACAAAATAATTTCTAGCAATTTAATTTGTCTTTATACTTGATGCAGAGAGTACATCATGCTAGATTGGCATGAACGAGAGCATGAGGAAATGGATGCTGCCGCATGGAATCATCAGCCTTCACTTGATGCTTTAAGGGCGTGCGGCTTGTACAAATTCTGGGCCATTCCTGGCATGAGGGCTCAGGTGGATTTCTTACAGTGGTTGGTTGACAGATGGAGCAGACAGGACCAGTGCTTCTTCATTGGTGGCCACCAGCTCGAAATCGAGCCAGCGGAAATATATTTCTTGACTGGTTTGCCTAAGAGAGGCGAAGACTTGACTCTGTTTGGGGTTAGGCCAGGTGGTCAGTCTGTCGATAGCCTCAGGCTAGAGTACTGCAACAGCCAGGCTAGAGACAAAGGGATAGACATAAAGACCATATCCCGTCCTGAACTCATGGTGATTGCATTTACTATCACCAGACTTTGCGGAGCTGCCACATTACATATTGCCACCGGATCCCAGATGCGTATGGCAGTTGATTGCTTCCGAGGCACCATCTTCAACTGGTGCGATGCCGTGTTGGCCAATCTGAAAGGCCAACTGACCAGTGGCCAAAAATGGAAAACTAAAGACCTTTGGTTATGGGGTTTTGGTTGTGAGTTTTGGCCTAGAGAGGGTTCCTATGCTGATCCCACAGCACCTTACTATTGGAGCTAGGCTTCCTCGAGAGCCCAAACTGATGCGATGGGTTGCAATTATGGCCCATCACCCGGACGAGAGGACAGAGGTTGCTCGATTCAAACCTGAGTATTTCCAATGGCTAGAAAACCAGGTCTTTTCTATTCAAGACTTCCCTTACGTTGGGATAGATTTTCGTGGTGACCCAGACATGGTTCTTCCACCAGGAGAGGAGTGGGATGAGTCAGGTAAAATCCTTTTCAACATTTTTTCTATTTTAATTTTTTTTGTTATTTTTCCATCGTCTCAAAACTTATAGTAGAAACTTTCAAATGCAGATATGGGTCCACAGTGACCAGCCACTCTCCGGCCTTACGAGAGGAAGCAACCAGTTGCACCCGCGCCAGCGCCACAGGATGAATCAGCAGAGGTTTTGGCCGAGTTGGAGGGTCATCTCGAGCGCTTGACAGGAGATATTCCTGAGACCACTATAGATGACATTCCTCGTCGACTTCAGCGCTATGTGATTGTGGTCCCGGGACCTTTTAGGAGGTTCCTTTGCAAGGTGGCCCGTGCAGTGGTTTCTTATAGAGATCATCACCAGTGATAGGATGATCGCCTATTGTGGGCACATGTGACATTTTGTTTTTTGTACTTATCATTTTTGCCAATCATAAGGTGTTTTTCAACCTATGGTCGAGGACGATGTATTTTTTGACACACTCCTATATATATATATATATATATATATATATATATATATATATATATATATATATATATATATATATATATATATATATATATATATATATATCAATATTACCGGATTATCTTGTAAATAATGTTATCGAATGGTTTTAAATTTACATGTATGATTGTTGCAAATGTCTATTTAACATTCGAGAAGCAATTGCATCTGCTAATGTATTTAAAGATCTTGGAATATGCTGATATTCAATATAATCAAATTCACGTTCCAAGAGACGCACTCTCAAAAATAATCTCAATAACACTGGATTTCTAATGGCATACTCTATTAAGCTGTAATACAACGAGTTCAGAATCTAACCTCACTATCAAACTGCGAATCCCAAATGAAATAGATTCAGATAATAACTCAATCACTGCACTATACTCAGCAATGTTGTTCGTTGTTTGACCGAGGCTTACGCCATGCATAGATACTAACTCGTCAGAGGGCGAATAGATAACCCAAGCTACGGAAGAGATGTTCCGTGTATTATGACAAGCACCATCATTGAAACCAATGTATGTTTGGAGAGGCATCGACATCTGCAATATCAAGAGTAAAACCAAGATAAGCAAGAATAATGACGGAAAACACTCTCTAAGCTAAGCACGCTGTTTAAACTAAAACACACCAGCTGGAAAGAAAAACTAATCTAACTAAAAATCTCCATACCCATTCTTTTAAGCATAATACCTCTTCAAGTAAAGGCCATTTCTGGGTTTACCCAAAGAGTCCCCGTCAAAGTCTACCAATTCATAGGCCCCTTTGGCTAGCTTTCGCTTGACAACATAGGGACCATGCCACATAGGAACGAATTTTCCAGCGCCTAATTTATCATTAGCTTGATCGTAAACTAAGACTAGATCTCCTTCCAAAAAATTTCAAGGGGTCACATTTCGATCATACTGAGATTTCATTCATTTTGCGTGAGTCTCGATCGCTAATGCAGCATCACGTCGATTCTCATCTAATTGAGCCAAGTATAAAAAACGCTTTTCCTCTTCGGAAGTGGCTGGAAGTAACTCGATGGCCATTTGCAGTGACTGGATTTTGCATTCAATGGGTAACACAGCTTCCAAACCATAGACTAGTTGGAAAGGAGTGAACCCTGTTGATGTTTTTATTGAAGTTCGGTATGCATAAAGCGCTGAAAATAGCATGTTGTGCCAATTTGACCGATGAATCCCAATGATTCGTCAGATCATGATAACTAAAAATTTGTTGATGGATTGAACCAGACCATTTGCTTGTGGATAATAAGGGGTTGAACTATCGTGACGTAAACCAAGCTGGCCTGTAAGTTTGGTCATCATAACGTTTCGAAAATGACACCCATGATCAGTAATTATTGCTTGCGAGACACCAAACCTAGCAATTATATGATTGAATACGAAAATTGCAGTTGTCTTACCGTCTGCCTCAAATTTAGGCATCACCTCGGCCCACTTAGTAAAATAATCTACCGCAAGGATGATATACGCATGCCCCCCGGCCGAGTGAGGGTTACATGTAATAAAATCGATACCCCATTTGGCAAAAGGACCAATGGAAATTATAGGGTGGAGAGGAGTAGGTGGAGCGCGCATCTTACGATCAAAAATTTGGCAGTTGTGGCATTTTCGGACCGCAGTAATACAATCTTTAAATAAAGATGGCCAGAAGTAGCCAGCGCGCAATATCTTTTGGGCTGTGGCAAACCCAGACATATGACCGCCACATGCTCCAGCGTGATAGTCATTTAGAACCCTTTCAGATTCCTCGTGAGTTAAGCAACGTTGAAAAACGGAATCCGCCCCACGGTGATAAAGAGTATCTCCAATAATCCTGAATTGTTGGGACTGGAATCGAATTTTTCGACGCTCTGACCTTGAAATTTCTGGCCGAAAGGATTGGGTCTGGAGATAAACGATGATATCCCCATACCACAGATCTAAAGTGCTGATTAGAAACAAGGATTCATCTGCAATGGGCTCTTCCGCCACAGTTTCCGTGTCAGCACGCAGGAAGTCACACATTAACTCCGCAAAAACTAAAGATTTCTTAGACTTAGATTTCTCAAATTCCAAGTCGAACTCCTGCAGAATAAAGATCCATTTAGAGTACTTGACCACTAGCAATTGCTTGGTCAAAATGTAGATCATAGGGTTGCAATCCAAAAGTACCGTAGTTTTACGTAGTAGAATGCAGTGACGAAAACATTGGACAGCTTGAACAACTGCCAATGCCAATTTCTCCACATGTGAGTATTTTAGCTCAGTTGGATTTAAAGTTCGACTAAGGTAATATATCACATGTTTAGTTCCGAATTCATCTTCCTGAACTAAAACCATTCCAATGGTGGAATGAGAGGCGACGAGATACAAGAAGTAATCTTGGTTGTAGTTGGGGGGATGTAACAACGGTACATGGGTCAACGCGTGTTTGAGTGCATCAAAAGATTTCTGAGCTATCTCATCCCAATAAAATGGAGTATTTTGCTTTAACAACCGGGTAAAACCCTTTGTAACCTCGGCATAGTTAGGAATGAATCGTCGTAAAAAGTTTGCTTTCCCCTGCAAACTTTGGAGTTGGCGAAGACTCGAAGGAGGAGGAAATTTGATGATAGCTTTGACCTTCGAGGGATCGACGTGAATGCCGGCTTTCGAAACTACAAACCCCAGCAATCGACCCGTTTCTATAATCGTGGGATCAATTCCTGGCATTTCCTCATAGGACCAGGCAAACACGTCGTGAAATTCTTGAAATAGGGCCTTATATAGTTGAATTTCGTCATCTGTACACGAGGCACCTATATGAATGTTCTCAACAATTCTGGGCTTAACCGAAATGTCAATAGGAATAGTTCGAGAGATGTTTCCCAAATTTAACTCTGAATCGGGATGTTTCATTGGATTCTGAGGTTCCTTGACATATTCAGTTGTAAAAATTGATGAGAAATCATTTTCAAAACGATCATCCTCAGGTAAAAATGAAGATCTGTGATGGAGATCTTCCCATGGTAAATCATCTACACATAGGATTTCATGAATTTTCTCATCAGAGTGAACAAGTTCAGAAAACGTGGTTAAATCCGAGGTTGATGTGAAAAGTGATTCCTCACGGACCACATTCATTAAGTCATTTTCGGTTGAAGATGGGTCGGAAAACGACTGCACGGCTTCATAGGCAATTTCATATGGACTCAAAGGCATGGCATTACCAAATGAGTCTATCTCAGATTCAAAAGGAACGATCCAAGGATCATCATAAACAATGGTGTCTAATGTAATCATATGAATAGTTTCAAATGAAGACGATGCGTTGATTGGAGGAAAAGGAAAAGTTCCCAGTAAACCGACATCTTTAACTAGTCCTACTCCAACATCCTTATATGGGATAGCCGTTTTACCGACATGCTGAATACTCTCCGAAGAGGCTGGGTCAGATGAAAAGTAAGCCAGCTGGTCTATTGTTACGATCTTTCCATTCTGTGGAAACTTTATTACTCGAAAGACCGATGAAATGACCGATGTCATAGCGTAAGACCAACTTCGACCCAAGAGAAGTTTGTAATCTAGAGGGACATCAACCACCTCCACATCTAGACTAACGATTTTTCCTTCAACCCCTATAGGCAAATCCTGTAGAATGCCAAAAAGATGAAACCCACAGCCATCAAAGGCCTTTAGAATCGTCGGGGATTGATTTAGCGAAGGAGAACCAAGCGATCTCCAACACTGTATCGAAATAATACACGTTGAGGCTCCCTCATCAATTACAGTCCGATGAATAGGTCTGTTTTTTACTATCACTGGTATCTCGAAAGCCATTTGATGAGGCAAACATGGTGTACTATTTTCTAGATCGAAAATTATTAGGTTCGGGTCCTGAGCGTAAAAATCTCATATAGCCGACAAAAGTAATTTACGTTGTGCTGGACATGATTGCAGCACTTCCAAAGCCGACATTGTTGAGGGTGAAACAGCTAAATCCTCAACAATGTTATAATTCTAAGCGACTCTCGCATGTGGATTGAAAGCTGACTTTCGAAGTATACCCTTGGTGGGTGGTTTGATTACCAAGTCTGGATTAGGTTTCTCGATCTGTAGTGGATCGGAATCGGGAGCTGAGGTTGATGGATTAGAATGAGAAGATTCTGCTTCTTTACCATCAACAGGACTTTTACTACCATAATCTTGCGATCAAGTCGCAATCCGAACATGGGACATTATCAGTATAGGTTCTTCATTGGCACTCGAGGATGAACCTATCATCTTACTGTCTTGAGCCGGAAAAGGATCCTTCAAAACAGCAGGAGTTTGGGAACCCTTGACAATCTTCACAACCTCTGCACGATGAGGGCAGTCTCTTGTAAAATGTTCATCATCACAAATGAGACAAGGATAACGAGGTTTGCGCTTTTCATCATTGGATTCCGCCTTTTCAGGTTTCTCCTTTGAACTTTTGTCCGTTTTATTCTTCTTCTTTCCTTTCTTCTTCCCACCGGATTTTGATTTGGCTGTAGATGACTCTACAACATGAATATCGGCGGAGATCTCTGCAGAAGAATCTCCTGTTGGGGAATCAGGCAAGGTTATGATAGGGGAAGAATTCTTGGAAGACTTCTTCTTACTTTTAGTGTTAACCATGCCAATCATACCATCGGCGGCATGAGATCCCGAAGGAGCTGCAGTGATTTGATTTTTCTTGGGAAGATCGGGGATTTTTTCGTGTAATGTACCTGACTGGGTATAGACCAAGTCAAGGTACTGTGCTTGAGAAATTACTTGCTCCTCAGTAACAACTCTGGCTTTAGCAACATCTTCAGTGATCTTTGGCAACAAAGATTTTACAAACCACTCGGCCAAGATCTGATCCGGAATAAATACCTTCACTAAATGTCGTCGACGTCTTCACTCATGAATATGATCTGAAATGTAAGTGGATGTCGATTGTTTTAGCGAAGTTAACAATTCCGTGCCATTGTCATATCAGACTGGCAACTGAAAATGAGTTAAAAACGAGGTAGCTAACTGACTAAAATTATAAAAAGTGCCTCGCTGTAACTCAATGTACCACTTGGCTGTGAGACCAATTAGAGTGCGCTGGAAAAGTCTAAGATGGATTGAATCATCTGTAATGGAGTTAGATGCACACCAGAGGTGGTAAGTCATCACATGGTTCGACGGGTCCTCTCCTGATTTACCTTCGAACTTGGGAATGTCACTGGGAAACTTATTCGGCATTGGCAGCCAAAACGGAAGATAATTAATGGGATCATTCGTTAGGCGCGACAAGTCAGGTAAGTCCAAATTTGCGATAAACAGTAACTGTCGATTAGGATCCCTAAAATTCTGGGTCATGAGACCAACCCCAGGAGGAGGATATCGAGGATAACTAGGAATAGGAATCGCGTTTTGGATATTGTATCCCCCCAGAAAACCAGGATTAACCGGACCGTACTGGGGTTGTTGAGGTTGTTGATAAGTGTACCCAGGGTACGGTTGATACTGATAGACTGGCTGCTGCACAGCAGGACCAAATTGGTACTGTCCCTGGTACAGTTGATAAGTGAATTTTGGTTGACTTGTGACAACCGTACTTAAACCAGGTTGTCCTACAGGCATCTGAACCGAAGTTTGAATCATAGATCCAGACAGTGGTAAAGATGTCTGAGGAGTAGATACAGGAACAGTAGAAACTGGAGCTGTCGATACTCCAGAAGTAGGTGGGGTAGATTGAACAAATGTTGCGGCAGTTGTAGCAGTCGTTTGAGGTGGAGTATGAGGTGTACTAGGCCGAGGCTGAGAAACTACCGAAGGTACAGAAGTCTGAATGTTAGACTGGGCTGGTTGCTGGGGTGTACCAGAAACTAAGGGTTGTCCAGTTTGAGATGACAATTGTACACTTGGCTGCAATACCTGTTGAGCTTGCGATGGATCCCACACTATATTCATTTCGGGGTACTGACCCATAACTGGTTGAGAATATTGAGGACCATAACTGGATTGAGGGTAGGATTGATAATTGAAAGGTTCATTTCCCGTTCCTTGAACATACATTTGACTGGAGGGTGGTTGGAAACCTTGGCTTGAGTATTTACCTTGGGGTTGATACCCTTGAGGCACATACTGATACTGGGGTTGACCTTGAGGTATAAATTGATATTGGGGTTGACCTTGGGGTACATATTGAGTCTGGGGTTGACCTTGAGGAACGTACTGTCCCATAGGTATGTACTGTCCTTGAGGTTGCCCCCCAGATGCAAACTGTGTACCTTGAGGTTGCCCCCCAGGCGTTAATTGAGGCTTCCCCCCAGGCGGTAACTGGCCACCTTGAGGTTGAGGATTGGGAATAGAACCTGACATCATGAGAATGTCTTCTACGCTCAACGACTTAGTACCATTGTTTCTAGTTAATAACCCTTGCTCAATGGGTTGAGGAGATGCTCCCGAAAAAGTACCAGAAAGTGACTGATACCCAGAGGGAACAGAAGGACCGCCGTACAAAAAGGATTCGGGCGATTGAGTAAACATGGATGACTATCCTGACATATTTACGGGAATATAAAAACCTCTAGGTGTTGGCTGATAAGGAGCATGAGGTGGTGAAAAACTTAACCCTGAGTTTTCTAGAAAATTAGTCAAAGAAAGATACCAAGAACTGCTCCTAGGTGGACTGTAAAAAATTGATTCACGCTCCCTTAGTTCAATAACAGGTTGATTTTCAAGGATAGGGATGCCTACTTCTTCTTCTAGAGCAAGTTCTTCAATAGCAATAAGTCCAGAACGAACATCTTGGGTGATTACTCTTTCTACCCTAGGTGAACCAGGACCACTAGAAGTTGGAGAAACAAACCCCGATGTCGGAGTAGCAGCAAATTCACTTTCAGGCTCGGATATTTCAGGTTCCTCACCTATATCACTAGTAGATGAAAAGCTACCAGTAATTTCGGAAATAGACACTGACTGTGGATTATAATCTGCTACTAACGGTTGAAAATCAGGATGTACTATCAAAGAAGATTCTCCTTCTTCAGGTGACCCAACTCTACTATCTCTAGGAGTTACGAGGACTTTCAAGCCTTCAAGCTGGCTCGGTACTTCCTCAGGAGGTTGGCCCCGAAGTCTACGGGACTTCCTCAGTAACTCAGCCACGTTTACAAACTCAGGAGACTGGCCCGAAGTCTACGGGACTGTCTTGGTAATTCAGCCACAGTTTAAAACTTTTAACTACTTCACACGCAAACAAAGTAAAATCTCAATGAAAAGCACCTAAAATATCTAAAGAACCAAACAAATTTGAATCACACGCCTAAAGAATCTAGGAGATCAAACACACACAAACAATAACTTTCCATACTGAAAACACTAGTTGGTGATGAAATCCAACGTCAGAGTTGGAACAGTTACCCCAGCAACCTGCTTAATGAATAGACTGGCACAAGTTCCTCCACTTAACCGTCTCGAGTGAAGTGAACCCCCCAGAAAATCCAAGTGAGTCTAGCCGACGTCTGCTCCAGGTACAGTGGGATCTTCCCACCACTGTCACCTCAGGAAGAGTCCTAAATAATATGGCCACTAAGGTTACCAACTGAGACAAATATACCTGGGGGAACAGTCTACGATCCGATACACACGCAAGGGCAGAGTAGCAAGCTCAATCCGCTTGAAGGCTCCTTGACATAATCCAAGGTTTACCAACAAGTGACCCCAGGCTCCTCGATAATGGTTAATCCTAGGTTTACCATTTTTAATACGTAAATATCTGGCGTCGTTCCCAATGAGGAAGGATTGATTCCCACACTGGTTTGGACACGATCCCGTGCTTCTCCTTTAAGAGGAGCTTTCCCGGAGCATAAATGCAACAATTGGATTTCTTCCCTACCACAAGATACAGCTACTTGTTTGTTTTTACTGTCTTGGAAAGTTAATTACTCTCCTACTCCAAGACACTAGCCTAAGCTAAGTTAGTGTATCAGAGCCCTAGAAATAAAAACGTTACTAAGTGAATTTTACTTTAAGCATTAATTTTAGTGGTTTTTGTTTAAGTCCAAAGGTGTGGAGATGAAACTCGTGGTATGAAGACTCGACTCAAAATCACTAAAAATGCACCTAAGATGATCAAAACAATCTTTTTTTCTTCGATGAACTTTTAACTAAGAAAGAGTTTGAGAATGCAAATAGTTTGTAAACACAAATCTTTCTCAATTCAACAAATTAAAAGAAGAGTTTTTGTCCTTTTCCAATGCACTCAAAATGAGACAACTAGTTATTTCACAAAAATTTCCCTTTTTCGTTTCAAAGCACTCAATCACTACAAAACAAAACTTTTTCCAAAAGAAATTTTTATATTTTTTTAAATAAAACACTCAAAACTATGAAAATGACTAACTTTGAGATCTACAAATTATAAAAACCTATTTGAAGTCAAAGCCTACTAAAAGTCTTTTTTAAGGATGTTTTACTTAACTAGATGTAAACTAAGGACCAATTTACGCAGAATCATAAATAAGTCAAGAACAACCAATTTTGTTTTCTTTTTGAAAATGAAAATCCAAACTCTCAAACACAAGCTTTTCGAAGTTTTGTAAAGAGAAAACTTAAAGCGGATTCCTCAACAAGGGGAGATTTCATAAATGGTCAGACTCATAAGAAGGCTGGTAGACACTAAGGTGATCTGAAGTCCCTATAGCTTCTAAGCTCAGAGCCACTACACAACCAAAATGAAAAACAAACCCAACAAGCGAAACTCCTAGGAATTTCACTTAAAACCCTAACACTAACGAAATCAATCTAAGGAAAGCTTCTGACAAGTTATATGCAGGTCTGGGCAGTGGATAACAATTTCTAAACAAACACTAAGCTGACTAACAGAGGAAATCTTAGGGTTTTTCAAAATTTTGATAGGATCCGCAAGCCCACAGTTGACACAGGTGCGGTCCCGCTCTGTGCTAAAAGCCAAGCTGCGGGTAGGTACGCACTGTGTCAAACGGCTAGGGTGCGGTCCTCTCCCAAAGCTATGAAAAAAAAAAAATAACCCTGGATCTACAAACTCTACCCAATTTTACACACAACAAGCCAAAAACAGAAACAAAAACACAGTTTCTCAGGTCAAAGTAAAAACAAGGAAAACAATCAAGCTCCCCAGTATGGTCACCATTTTGTCACACGGAATGAGTCGATCTTGCGGACAAGATAGACCTCCCTAGAATCTAAAGAAGACCTAATGACAAGAAAACCAACCAGACACTATCTTTCTCTAAATATGCTTTGATAAACAATAGCAAATAAGTGTTTTTGGGGCCTACCTTAGGTCCAACGCAAGCTTGTGGATGCCCTCGCTCCTTCGATCCAAATGAGCTCCTTTGTCGCGAATCTGCAAACACAAACAAGGCAAACAAATTAAATAGCACCTGAAAAGCCAATTGCATAAAACATATTTAACATGAAATTCAAGGAGTCCGTGAAACAAATAACATGAGATACTTGTTGAGAAAAATGAGTTTGATTGTATAAATTCAAAAGAAGAAGAACTTTACAACCTTTGCCTTGACGTTGTACAAGCTCCTCCCAGGGTCCAGCAAGAAGTCTCCTCTACTTTGAAAAGTTTCACTCACTACCCAATGAAGCCAAAAAGGTATGTGATCTCTCCTCTTAAGCTCAACTAGGAAGTCTTGATTTCACCAGCATTTACCCTAAAAAATGTTCAGCTTCTAACCTCCTCAGCAACCAGCCCATGCCTATATTTATAGTGCAATGGAGGGAGGTTACTAGGTCCTCCTTCAAAGGGATAAAGCCCTCCTTCAAAGGGATAGCTCCTCTCATCAAGGGATTAGCTCCTTCTCTTTTGGGATGAATGAACCACCTCAGAGCGAACAATCCACGTCAAAATTCCTTCTAGAAACCTATAGAATTAACCCAAAGTGAGTTTTTTAAGATAAAACTTGCGCCTTTTGACTTTCACAGGGGTCCGCACCTACACCGTTAGGGACAGAGCAAGAAGGTCTGCAGTTTTTGTACACAGAAGGTGCGGGACTGCAGGTGACAGTGAGAGAAAGTGTGAAACTAGAGTTACATTGATTTTTAATGTCTTTCTCTCATTTTCAAAGCTTGATTTGAAGATCTGAGGTCTGAGACTTGCTTAGGAGGACAGTACAAGTGATGATAGACCCATACTGACTGCAAATAATCATGGTGACGATATTTTTGTGTAACAATAGGCCGCATACTTCTAGATGAGCGAACAACCTATAGCTGTGCTCGAACAATTTCAACTTCTCCCATGATAGAGATCTTCACTATCCTCACTGAACTCAGCTGGTACCAATCTTGGGGTTAGTTGAGGGTTTTTTAGGCTAAATTGAACAGGTTGTTCCAGCAATCTAATCTAGAATATTGATTTCGCCAAGCTATTAGAATTTGCTATGTATGGTTCGGGTTGTTTTTAACCAAGTCGATGTCTATAAAGGCTACTCTTTAATAATTAGGAAGGTAGCGAACATAATGATATACTATCATTTGTATCTTTTATCTCCAGACATATATTTTTAATTAAAAGACTATTATGATGGCAATGTATTGAGTTCAGATCAATTTGTTGGATGGTTCGCTGTGAATTCATGAACTAGTTGTGTTAAAGCTTTTCGTTTCCTGTAAGTAAATAAGCTCCCCAGGTGTGGCCGGGCCCACCACTATCTGGGATCAAATTTGTATCATTTCTTAGGAACATAGTTGTGTGATAGTCATAACTGCTTCTCGTTTATCTTTGGTTTATCAATTTTTTATATGTTGCATGGAGGTTTCTATTGAATTTGAAACGATTATAGTATGCTGACCAAGTGATGCGTTCTCATATCCTTTACTTCAGCAATTCGAATAAATGGTTCTCGTGTGATTGGTGCTACTACTTCTAAAGCATATTCATACTTTGTTCTCTGAATCAACAAACCGCATTTCCCTGACTGTGTTGTCGTAGTTATATCAACTTGTTTTAATCACATTATAAAGTGAATGCTTGTGGTGAGTTGGTCCATCCATTGGAAATGTATAACAACCCTCGAATGTTGAAGTTGAGATAATTCCTTGAGAAATTAGGATTGATATGGTGTGAGTCTAGTTGTTCATTGAGTGCATTTTAGTTGATTTTGAATAAATCACATTTTCTTGTTTCTTTCAGTAATCAAATCAGTTGGTTTCTTGCTAAATTATTTTCATGAGTGTGTACACCACAGAAATATTTCTTTCCAGATTAATTTATTACGTTAGCTTAGCATCATTTAATCTTGTCTTGTTTTTAAAATAGGTTCTTCGTTTCTTAATAAATTAGTAGATTTATTTTGGAGTTCAAGTGAACGAGTTAGTTTTAGTTTTCAGTACGATTTCCCTTGCTTCGTTTTGAGTGCTTGAGTGCAGTACCATAGCCTAGAGTCTGATACTGTTGATTGAAAATGTAGTTTCCAGCCTAAGGTCATTTCCATCAAAGGTGTGCTTGATTTGATTTTGAAGTTAGGTTGCAATCAGCTGTGTGACTTACCTTTTCACTGAGAAGACAGAACGTTGGTTTGATAAGATTTTGAATAGGTTTGCTTTACTTTAATTTGAGATTGATGCAACTGTAGGATAGTTTCCTGAGAACATTTTTGTGTGCCTAATAGAAATCTATATTTTTTTTATTTGTTGTCATTCTTGAGAATAGAGTTAAGGCTTGAAGCTTGTTCTTAAATATTATGATAGATTAGGAATATGTATGCAGATTAGTTGAGTGTGAGAGATCAAGTTGCCTAGTTAAGGGTGTGACACAGAGTATTCAGATTATCTCCCGGCATAAAGATGTTTTACTTATTGTCAAAGAAGTGGAATTAATTTGAAGCTTTTCTCATTCTGGGGTTTCGAATTAAGAACAGTCGTTGAGTGCAAGATTGATTTCTTAGTTTAAAGTTTAATTACCATTCCAAGTAAATTAGATCTTTTAATTCTTTCAAGTGGAAATTGTAAGAGTTGAAAATTAGGATTTGGATTTTGAATGATTGAGTTATGTGTGGAGTTTGTTTGATTAGGAATTTGCTTTCATAACCTATCAGATTGGAATACGTGGTAAAGAATCAAGACGATATTTAAGTCCAGATTTCATTTTCAGTACCAAGTAGGTTAAGCTCATAGAGATTTCAAAGTCTTTAAGTTGAATTTGATTATTAATTCTACCTGTGTGGGTTGTGTGTTTACAATAATTTGTGTGTTTCATTACTTAGTTGATCATCATAAAGAAACATTAAAACTCTAACCAAGAACTGAATGTAGAAAGCGCAATACATCTCGTGTTTACGAGAATGGATTGACATATAGATGCAGGAGAATTAATACACCTATTAAATATCTCAACATTTTGGTGTCATTGCTGGGGAAGTTGTAATTTCTTATTTCGGTAATTATTATTATTTGAGTTTCAGGATCTTGCAGGACTGTCAGAGGGCGGAGAGTGTATGGTAAGATGTGAGTGAAGAGCCACACATCCACTTTTGTGGGGTTGCTCCAAAGTCTGACCGATCACTACTTGTTCTTGAGTTTCTATTTCCTTTATCTTTATGCGTAGGAGTACAGATAGACCTAGAGATAGCAAGGGTGAATTTATTTCCAGTTCTAAATTTCCTGCAACGTTTGGATCAGTTAATATACCCATTCTTACCGCAGCTAATCGATGTGTAGGACTAAGACAAGAAGGAGGATGTTTTGATACCAACTTGGTTTCAGAGCAATTATTATTAGATTAAAGGGGAAAGACCATCCGATTAGTTGTCTTTGACAACCCTGTAGAAGAACCAGTAGAACTGCAAGACAACGTGGATGAGCAATCAACCAATATCAACTGTGTTCCAATACCTCCTGTTCACACCATAATCAGCAAACCCCTTCGGGTGCCCGTTGCAGATATGGATCACCAAGATGGGGAGGACAGACACAACGAAGAATGCCAGGAAGAGGGAGAAGGCCCTCGATGCAATGGTAACCTCTTTGGAGGAAACAACTAGGAAGATGAAGAGGAAGTTACCTTCGGGTTCCCTATCCTAGATGTGACTCACGACATAACATGAAAAGAATTCTGATGGCATCTCTCCTATTATTCTACTGTAAATCATTTGAGGATGCCGATGCATTTCTTTTTCAATTCGATATTTTATTACTATGAGGATGCACATAAACTTAAATTGTTTCCCACCACATTAAAAGATGGAGCCCTTAGGTGGTTCATGAGTCTAGGGCAACACACGATATACTCATGGGATGATATGAAATCAGTCTTCCTTAAAAAGTATCAAGATTTTTGTAAGAGTAGGGACATGAATGATATCCTTATGATGCAACAAACAGAAGACGAAAACCTGGAGGAGTATCTTGAATGATTCCTATACAATTTTCACGAATCTCGTGGGTCAAACTTAAACGAAAAGATAATAAGAATTGTGTTCCTAAAAGGGCTGAGAGCTCATTGCATTGAAACATTAAACCTTCTTAGTGGTGGGGACATCTATAAGAAGCCATTTGCTAAAGTAATCGAGCTTTGTCGTACCTATTCTAGGAGCCAAGCTAAAGTAGGAAAAATCTTCGCAAACTTAAAGAAAATTCTAGAGACTATGTGCAAAAGAAAACTG
The DNA here is from genome assembly GCA_031772625.1 of Pinus tabuliformis. Taxonomy (NCBI): domain Eukaryota; kingdom Viridiplantae; phylum Streptophyta; class Pinopsida; order Pinales; family Pinaceae; genus Pinus; species Pinus tabuliformis. Next base: position 1,159,370,877 of record CM062819.1, read on the forward strand.
TGGCTAATGTTGTTACCAGAGTCGAGATGGGAAATATATTAGAAAACTTTAAAAATGATATACTAAACACAATCAATGACCATCTATACACTATGAAAATTAAACAAAAACAAGAGGCCGAAAAAGCAGCCATGGCAATCTTTTGTTCCAAGTGTAGGTGCAAACACGCAGATAGGGAATGTCCTTTAAATTCCATTGAGATCTATGGAATCTGCACTTTAGAACACCAAACCAATAAGTTCCCATCACTTCCTATCTTACACGCCATCTACAAGGGGAGCGCTGAAACCATTGACCAATATCAAGCCACCAAAAGACCCACCTGGAGAGGCCAGAGCCAGAATATGTTTGCAGACCCTAATTCCCAAGGTTATGGCCAGACTCAGCCTGGGACCTTCCCTGCATCTTACCCTCCTTGGGCTACTCTAGAACCACAAAACACTTCCTGGAGCCGAATTTGGAGGAAAAACCACTATACCAACACTTACCAACCCCAGACCCAATCCTATGTGCCTTAACTAAATATGCCAAGTACCTCATATAATCCAACCATGCAATCCTATTAGCAAGGGTATAACCCCAACATGTATCGACAACCTACACTACCAGCACCTCGTTTGCATCAGTTGTTACTTGTACCTGCTAATCCATCATCCTCACAAGTACCTGCTACCTTGAACCCATCCCGACCTACACTATTGCCAGTGTAACCCGTACCTAACCTAAGTCACAATTAGCTACCTCAACTAGTGAAAAACATTGATATTCAACCTTTTCCTACATACATGATCACTGCCATTCCTATGAACAAAATTCAATTACGATCAGGAAAGACAGTTAACAAAGGAAAATCAGTTGTTGTTATCCAACAAGAGGTGCCCTCCACATCATTTGAAAACCATTTGCAAAAAAAAAAACATAAATCACAGAAAGAAGAATCAAATGAACCACCGTACCTAAAAAGACTAATTGTAAAGAAAGAATAGATCTCGCTTGAATATGATTTGGAAAAAGAACTTAGGAATGTCTGCATTAAAATATCACTCTTACAAGCAATTAGAGACATTACCATCTACACCAAAATTGTCAAAGATCTCTGCATTAAGAAACCAAGGAGGAAGGGGCATCAAAGCTAGAATGTCAAAATCATAAGCCAAATGTCCACTATGATTTCTAATTTTCCTGCAAAATACAATGACCCTAGGAACCCCATTATCACCATTGAGATAAATGAAGTACTTTTTCCAAACACCCTCGTGGATCTAGGGGCAATAATAAATACAATGACCTATGAAACAATGACATCATTACAGATACTTGGACTTAAATCCACCCCTATCCTTTTAGAAATGGCAGACAAATCCATCGTCAAACCAATGGGAACCTTAGAGGACATAGTAGTCATTATTGCCTCTTGGCAATATCCCATAGATTTTGTAGTTATTTCTCCAAAAATCTCTAGGCCTGAACACCTTGTGGTTCTGGGATGACCATGGATGGGAACTGTTGATGTTGTCATAGGATGCAGAAATAGAGAAATGATTATTTCTAATGGTCCCCACAATCAAAATTTGTCTATTTTTCCACCTGCTTAGACAACTGTTGAAGTACCATTATGGCTCGAAAACCCATATGGAGACGAAGATTGTATGTTTCCTTTTTTGTCATTAGATTAGTCTAGAGGTCTCCAGGAGCTTTCTAATGAACATGTTTTGCAACAGTTTTTAGTTGATAGCTCCTGTATGGATTATCCCATCTCTTTTAATGGTGATCAACATGTGTTTAGTGATGAGTTTCAGGAAACTGCCACCCAACTATCTTCGCCTCTTCTGCAAAAATGGAGGAAAGCCATGAGCTCACCACACCACAAAACCTGTGGAAAATTTTGAAGGAAATATCTTACATATCGGTATGGGATTGACTAAAGAACAAAGGCAACAGATGATTAGTATGATTTGTGAACAAACTGGAGCTTTCACCTAGAATTACTTGCATATGAGGGGCATACATCAAGACACCTGCATCCACCATATCCATACAAATGAAGAAATGAGACCTGTTCGGCAACCACAAATGCGTATGAACCCAACATTAAAAGACATTGTCAAAGATGAGCTTCAGAAACTTTTGGCTGCATATTTCACTTACCCCATTTTTGACAGTAAGTGGGTGTCACCTCTGGTAGTGGTTCCAAAGAAGAACAGCAAGTGGTGGATCTGCATTGACTACAGAGAATTAAACAAGGCCACATTGCGTGACTATTTTCCACTACCCTTCATTGATCAAGTCCTCGACATGCTTTCAGGTAAAAATTATTTTTCTTTTCTAGATGGGTACATCGGTTACAATAAAATACAAATAGCCGAAGAAGACCAGGAGAAGACTACCTTTACATGCCCTTGGGGTACTTATGCATATAGAGTCATCCCCTTTAGTCTTTGTAACGCCCCCACCACTTTTCTAAGAGTTGTATTTTCCATTTTCTCTGACCTAATCCATGACTGTGTGGAAGTCTATATGGATGACTTCACAGTTTATGGAGATGACTTTTCACAAGTCTTGGAAAATCTAGAGAAGCTATTGATTTGTTGTCAAGAAGCTGATCTAGCCCTTAATAGCGATAAATGTAGGATGATACAAACTAAGGGAATTGTTCTAGGCCATCATGTGTCATTTAAAGGGATTCAAGTTGACCTATAAAAAATCGAGGTAATCTCACTTATCCCTATTCCTAGCTTGCAAAAAGAGGTAAGAAGGTTTTTAGGGCACGCAAGATATTATCGATGATTTATTGAGAATTTCACTAGAATTGCAGCACCATTATTTAAATTGTTAACTAAATATGTTGACTTTGTATGGAATGTTGAATGTCAACAGCCTTTTCAGGTACTGAAGGAAAAGTTGTCCACAACTCTGGTACTAAGAGGGCCAAATTGGTCCTTATCTTTTCATATTTGTACAGATGCTTCAAATACTGCACTAGGAGTGGTTTTGGGACAAAGGGAGGATAAAATTCCCTATGCCATTTATTTTGTCAGCAAACATCTCTCTCCCACTGAATTAAATTATATGGTTACTGAAAAAGAGTTGTTAGCAGTTGTGCATGCTATAGGAAAGTTTAGACATTATATTACCAGTTATGAGACATTTGTCCATACTGACCATTTTCTTGTTAGATTTTTAATGAATAAACCTATTACTAATGGTAGGATAACTAGATGGTTCTTTATTCTATAAGAATTCAATATAACTGTAATTGATAGGCCTGGAAGGGATAACTTGGCAGCTGATTTCTTATTTCGTTTGAACCTTGTGCAGGGAAGTATGCCAAAACTAGTGTCTGATGAATTTCCAGATGAAGCATTATTTTTCATTTCCAATATTACTCCTTGGTTCATTGATGTTGCCAATTATCTAGTATGAAGAAAACTACCTCAAAACATGTCAGCCCGAGAGAAGCATAATATAGTGCAGTGCAGTGCTAATTTCTCTTGGATCGAAGGAGATCTATTTTATACCAGGCCAGCCTTGATTATGAGGCAGTGTGTGCAGGAAGATTAAATGTATGATGTGCTAAGAGCCAGTCACAACGAGCCTTGTGGTGGCCATTTTGCCAATAAAAGGACTACATACAAAGTTCTCCATACTAGATCTTATTGGCCTACACTTTTTTAAATACGCCAAGAAGTTTCTTTTGAGTTGTGATGCTTGCTAATGGATGGGGAGACTAGTTGCCTCTGATGAAATGCCTCTTCAACCACAAATTACCATTAAACCCTTTGAGAAGTGGGAATTGGACTTCATAGGGCCCATCTCCCCAATGTCGAAAAAGAAAAAATATATCTTGATGTGCATTGATTACATCACCAAGTGGGTGGAGGCTAAAGAATTGTATGTTGCCACTAAAAAGTCAGTAGTATAATTTTTGTTTGAAGACATCTTTACGGGATTTGGTGTGCCTTGTGAAATCATCACAGACTAGGGTACACAATTTACATAAAATTTGGTCAAGGCACTCACATAGAAGTATCAAATTAATCATCACAAATCGAATCCTTACCACCCCTAAGCTAACGGGAAGGTGGACGCCAAAAACAAAGTTTTCAAATCCATCCTTACAAAAACCATTCAACTGCATCATATGAATTGGGCAGATAAGTTACCAGAAGCACTATGGGCTTATCGGATCACTTCGAGAAATGTGACCAGACACACACCTTATGAGTTAGTCTATGGTAAACAAGTACTCTTGCCCATCGAGTTCTAGGTAAATACATTCAGAACTACCACTCAGTTGGGCATGAATCTAAATGAGGCTCAAGAGAAGAGGTTGATGCAATTGAATGAGCTTGACAAAATTTGACAAGATGCCTACCATAGGACTGCATTGGTGTAGAACCAAAGAGCCCGATGGCACGACAAATTTATCAAGAAGAAAGTCTTTCTCTCAGGTGTCTGGGCCTTGTTATATGATAGTAAGTTTAAGCATTTTAAAGGTAAATTCTCTACCAGATGGTTAGGACCACATGAAGTAACCAAAGTTTTTGATAATGGTTCAGTTCATATTTGTACTATCGATGATGATAAAACTTCTTTTATAGTGAATGGTCATCAGCTTAAATTTTATCACAAACCACTTTCAAGTGATCATTTTTCTCAGGAAGTACAAAAAGATCCAGGGTTGGAGCTGATTCATGCAAATGACCAGCCCCTAGCTGGTTCAACTGATTAATTTCTTTATATATATATATATATATATATATATATATATATATATATATATATATATATAAACCAATGGGCTATTAGTTTTCATATCTACAAGTGGTTCCCCCCACAGCCCATGTAGAATAAAGGAGGAATTCACCAGGAGCAAGTTTATTCCTTTATCCAGGGCTGGTGAATTACTTATGGAAAAGGAACCTGTGGAGTATTCTTTGAAGGCCTTCAGACTCTCTAAACATGAAGCTCTCGAGCATTGACTGATCCAAGCTCACAAAATGATATGGACAAGTATTAGTCTAGGGATCCCTTGAGTATAGAATTGTTCTTTTCTAGGCTCAAGGAAATGATTATGGAAAGGAAACCCCCTGGAGTCTACTATGGGCAATTCATAATCTCTAAACATCAATGCCTCAAGCACCAACTACTTTAGGCTCGTTAAAACAATAAAGTAGTGGTAGTTTAGGGATCCTTTGGGCATTGAGTTATTCTTTTCTGGGCCCAAGGGAATAATTACAGAAAAGAAGCCCCCTTGGAGCTCTTTTTCTGGACATTTCCAACTCCCTAAACAAGAAATTCCCTAGGCAATCATCATTCCAAGCCTCATTAAAAATCCATGGAATGATAGACAGCTTTTTTTTTCTCTCTCAAGAACAATAAGCAGCATGACACATGGCATCAACTAAGAGGATTCTGAAATTATGTTCAAACAGTCTGTGTCCCATACTCTGTGAAATTGAAAAATTTTTATCACGGTTGTGTGTGAAGAAGCCTTCTTGGAACCACAAAGGGATTGTATTTTCTTATATATATGAATGTTTCCTAATCAGTACTCATCCTTACTAGAAGATGGGGATAATTTTCTTTAATGATTGATCTAAACAAGTAAAGATCGACAAGATCTGTACTTAACTTATAGAGATCAAAGATCCAGTCATTTGAATTTCATTTTCAGAATTTGGATCACAAAGCACAATTGCAGCCTCAACATTATTCTTGTCAGCATCATTTTTATTCAAGTTCTTGGAAGCTATATCAAAATAAAGAAATCAACACGAAATCACTAATATCTTAAGTGGTTCAGGTATGCACTCTTATTTTGCTTGAATTTGATTAGTGAATGGTTAAAATGTATATTGTGAAAATGCACCTCTAAACCTATCCTTCATTCTAAATTTCTCTCATAATCCTATGTCATATCCTCCTAACATGTCTATCCCCAATCTCACATCGACTACATTCATGCACGTTCGATGAGACACAAACCCACAATCACCGATGACATCCACTCATAATTCCCACTTGTTGTGTGATGATATCTACCCCTATCTTCCCTTAGTCATCACTTCATGACACCTCCCAGCAATGATGAGATGGGTGTGCTGCCTCTTAGCTATGATGTTCACACTCTACACCATGATTTCCACACTCTACATCAGATGTTTGCACTCTACACTAGATATGGATAGGACAATCATCATGATGATGCTCAGTATCATGCTCCTAGTTCATCATGATGATTGGGTGATCATTCAACCAAATTTTAATACGAGGGGTATCTGAGACCATGGTTATAGAAAAAATAAGCGACCAAAGGGTAGCAAAGAGTCGTGAGGAGAAAAATTGTAGTTGAATGAAGGCACCGAGTAGAATGGGGGTTGATCGCCACATTACACAAAATATTGTCACCATGACTATTTGCAGTCAGTATGGGTCTATCATCATTCATACTGTCCTCCTAAGCAAGTCTCAAACCTCAGCTCTTCATGTCAAGCTTTGAAAATGAGAGAAGGACTTTAAAAATCAATAAAGCTCTAGTTCCGCACTTTCTCTCACTATTACCTGCGGTCCTGCACCCCCTGTTCATATTACCTGTGGACCTGCCCGCTCTGTCTCTAAATGAGTGGGTGCGGACCCCTGTGAAAGTGAAAAAGGCGCAAGTTTATTCTTAAAAACTCACTTTGGGTTAATTCTATATGACTCTAGAAGGAATTTTGACGTGGATGGTTCGCTTCTAGGTGGTTCATGTATCCCAAAAGAGAAGGAGCTAATCCCTTGATGAGAGGAGCTTATCCCTTTGAAGGAGGGCTTTATCCCTTTGAAGGAGGACCTAGTAACTTCCCTCCATTGCACTATAAATTAAGGCATTGGGCTGGTTGCTAGGGAGGTTAGAAGCTGAACATTTTTTAGGGTAAATGCTGGTGGAATTGAGACTTCCTAGTTAAGCTTGAGAGCAGAGATCACATACCTTTTGGCTTCATTGGGAAGAGAGTGAAAATTGTCAAAGTAGAGGAGACTTCTTGCTGGACCCTGGGAGGAGCTTGTACAGCATCAAGGCACAGGTTGTAAAGTTCTTCTTTGATTTAAATTAATACAATCAGATTCATTTTTCTCAACAAATTGTCTTATGTGATTTGTTTCATGAATTCCTTGATCATCATGATAAGTATGCTTTATGATATTGGCTTTTCAGGTGCTATTTAATTTGTGTGCTTGTTTGGGTTTGCAAGTTCTCTACAAGGGAGCTCATTTGGATCAACAAAGTGAGGCTTCCACAAACTTGCATTGGACCCAAGGTAGGCCTAAAACACTCTTTTGCCTTTGTTTATAAATTGCATATTTAGAGAAAGATAGAATTTGATTGGTTTGCTTGTTGCTAGATATCATTAGATACTAGGGAGGTCGGTCTTGTTCGCAAGAACTACTCATTCCGTGTGACACGCCGTGAACCCACCTCCGGCTAGTTCGCGCATAGCCCAGAATATCAGCAATGTAGTGATGTTTTGGAGGAGAAAGGTTGGACGACCTTTCTGAAAAAATTCCAAGGTTTCAATGATTAGGTCACCCTGGCGTTTGCATGGAGTTTCAATGGAGAGAATGTCCAAGTGGGAAACTTGAATATTAGAGTCACAAAAGAATCCGTGAGTAGAGCCATTGGGCTACCAGCTAAGGGTGAACAGTTCTTTAAAGGAGGGTAGCTGGACATTCCGAATTGTGCCATGTTTTTAAAGCCCGCCTACAGATCTATCAGTTGGGCAAAAGGAGTGTTACGAAGTTGCATCGAGGAACGATGGCACCCATTTCTCACAATGCCTAAACATTTCATAACTTGCGAGGGGAGGTATGCAGTCGTGTTCCTTTATCATATTCGTAAAATGACTAATTTACAGAGGATAGACAATTGAACATTCCCCACTTCTTGAAATTGAGTTTGCATAAGATGGCTCAAGGGGTGCAGTCATAGGGCAGGAAACCTGAGACTACATTGTATCACCATAGCCTCATCAAAATCCTATTGGTCACTGAGCTCAAGAAGAGGAAAAGGTCATGGGAATATTTCCTAGTTGAGGAGTTTCCTGGGTAGGAAACCCAAACCAAAGGACGACAACGAGCAGTCGGCATCTCACTAAAGATAAATGACACCACTCCCATGTCTAAATCGAATCCACACCTGCCATTCCTACCCACTCCCCCACTCTTGTTCATGAACTCCCCCAGACAACTGATAACATCTTGAAGGATAGCAAAGAAATAGTTTTTGTGGAAACCTAGGTGGCCACAAAATGAAAAAGGAAAATAGAAAAGGTTAAGGCAGACCAACCTGATTTCAACCCCATAACAAAAGTTGAACCATTAGAACCCCCGTCGAAGCCTTCCCAAATTCCCGAGAGTGCCACACCAAAGTCAAAATGTAGGCGACCCCTTTCTCCCACCAATAAACCCCTGGCTTCTCTGATCGAGACCTCTACCTAAGGCTGATTATGAACTCGGAGCATGGCTCAAGCCCTACGGTCCAAAGTTGAGGGCACAAGCTCAGAGCACATCCACATTTTGTCATCTCATGATATCAATGCATAAAATTTGAATTGTCCCTTGAGAGAGCCCCCATGGCCACATCCGAAGCAAATATCCCTACAAATATTGCATGAGACATGGAAAATTTATCTCTCGTCTGGCCTTCCGTAAACAGGAGTGTTACCAAGGCCAGTCAGCACCTTTCTTTGCCAAGAAGACGCAAGGGGAAGTCGCCCAAAGGCAGCACATCGCAATATTCAATGACACCTACGAGGGCTTCCACTTATGATGCAGAGGAAAATCTAAAGATTTGACTCATCAAGCTACAGAAGACGATTGCCAAATTCAGAGAACAGGTTCACAAGTATAAGGTTTTATTTCATTTTTTCAAAGAAATAAATCATCAGGTGAGAGATTCCAACCTAAAGCTACATGATCATATTGATGCCTTGAAGAGAAAGAACAGTCAGCTGCTGTGTTGGAAAGAAGCAAGGTATAGGCCTGTTAAAAAGCTAAATGCACAGGGGTTAGCTCTCTAGTTCTAGAAGTGCTCCCCACCAATCAAACATGGGATAGAAGTACTAATTAAGACTGTTGGTCTTTGACCACAGTCCCTTTTTCTTAGCACAGTTTTCCTTTCTGGCCGATGTAATAGATGCATGAGGACATGCATCCAAATCGGCGTGGGAGGATGTTGGTACCCTGTTTTTTCCCCACTACCACTATTTTCCACCTCCATTCTTTTCCTTTTTGTACTCTTATACATACTCTCTTGCCATATTTATTTCTCTAAGACTGCCAAAATCCTACTGCGAGGTAAAGCATTTCATTGTGTCATTTTGTTGTTTATTAGTTAAATTTAAGTGAATTTGAGTTGTTACCAAGGAACTAACTAATCAATATGGTCAAGTGTGGATATTTCAGCAGTTGAGTAGGATGAAATTAGGAGAGTGTTGGTCCATGAACCATGTTCCCCCATTTTTGTACTCAACAGCCATTTCAGGATCAGTACTTAACAATGTAAAGGATGGATAGGTTGCATACTTCTAAATGAGCAAGCCACCTCCAGCTGTGCTTGAACAAGTTCAACATCTACCATGATAAAGATATCCACTATCCTCACTAAACGTAGCTGGGACCAATCTTTTGGTTAGTTGCTGGGTTTGTTAGGCTAAATCGAACAGGTTGTTCCAACAATCTAATCTGGAAGATAGATTTAGCCGAGCTGTTAGAATTTTCTATGTATGGTTCAGGTTGTTTTTAACCAAGTCGATGCCTATAAAGGTTGCTATGTAATAATTAGGAAGGTAGCAAACATAAGCATATACTGTCATTTGTATCTTTTATCTCCGAACATATATTTTTAATTAAAATACTGTTATGATGGTGATGTATTGAGTTCAGATTAATTTGTTGGATGGTCTGCTATGAGTTCATGAACTAGTTGTGTTAAAGCTTTTCGTTTCCTATAATTAAATAAGCTCCCCATGTTTGGTTGTGCCCACCACTATCTGGGATCAGCTCTGTATCATTTCTTAGGAACATAGTTGTGTGATATTCATAACTACTTCTCGTTTATCTTTGGTTTATCAATTGTTTATATGCTGCGTAGAGGTTTCTATTGAATTTGAAACGATTTTAGTATGCTAACCAAGTGATGCGTTTTCATATCCTTTACTTCAGCAATTCGACTGTATGGTTCTCGTGTGATTGGCATTCCTACTTCTAAGGTAGATTCATACTCTGTTATGTTAAGCCACAAACCGTATTGCCCTGATTGTGTTGTCATAGTTATACCAAACTTGTTTTAATCACATTATAAACTGAATGCTTGTGGTGAGTTGGTCCATCCATTGGAAACACAAAACAACCCTTGAATGTAGAAGTCTAGATAATTCATTAAGAAACTAGGATTGATATGTTGTGAGTCTAGTTGTGCATTGAGTGGAATTGAGTTGATTCTGAATAAATCACATTTACTTGTTTCTTTCAGTAATCAAATTGGTTGGTTTCCTGCTAAATTATTTTCATGAGTGTGTGCACCATAGAAATATTTTTTTCCAGATTGATTGATTAAGTTAACTTAGCATCATTTAATATTCTCTTGTTTCTCAAATAGGTTCTTCGTTTCTTAATAAATTCGCAGATTGATTTTGGAGTTCAAGTGAATGATTTAGTTTTAGTTTTCAGTACAATTTCCCTTGCTTCCTTTTGAGTGCTTAAGTGCAGTACCATAGCCTAGAGTCTGATATTATTGATGGAAAATGTAGTTTCCAGCCTAAGGTCATTTCCATCAAAGGTGTGCTTGATTTGATTCTGAATTTAGGTTGCAATCAGCTATGTGAATTACCTTTTCACTGAGAAGAAAAAGTGTTCGTTTGCCGAGATTTTGAATAGGTTTTCTTGAATTTAATTTGAGATTGATGCAACTGTAGGATAGTTTCCTCAGTACAATTTTGTGTGCCTGATATCAATTTATAGTTGTTTTATTTATTGTCATTCTTGAGAATAGAGTTAAGGCTTGAAGCTTGTTCTTAAGGTTATGATAGATTAGGAATATGTATGCAGATTAGTTGAGTGTGATAGATCAAGTTGCCTGGTTAAGGGTGTGAGACAGAGTATTCAGATTAGCTCCCAACATAAAGATCTTTTACTTATTGTCAAAGTAGTGGAATTAATGTGAAGCTTTTCTCATTCTAGGGTTTTGAATTAAGAACAGTCATTGAGTGCAGGATTGATTGCTTAGTTTAAAATTGAATTACCATTCCAAGTAAATTAGATCTTTTAATTCTTTCAAGCGGAATTGTAAGAATTGGAAATTAGGATTTGGGATTTGAATGATTGAGTTATGTGTGGATTCAGTTTGATTAGGAATTTTCTTTCATAGCCTATCAGATTGCAATCCGTGGTAAAGAATAAAGTCGACATTTAAGTCCAGATTTCAGTTCCAGTACCAAGTAGGTTAAGTTCAAATACATTTCAAAGTCTTTAAGTTGAATTTGATTATTGATTTTTCCTGTGTGGGTTGTGTGTTTACAAGAATTTGTGTGTTTCATTACTTAGTTGATCATCATAAGGAAACATTAAAACTCTGACCAAGAACTGAATGTAGAAAGTGCAATACAACTCATGTTTATGAGCCTGGATTGACATATATATGCAGGAGAGTTAATACACCTATTAAATCTCTCAACAAGGACCCTCTTCACGGGGTTCATCCCTCATCATCTGCAGGTTCTGGGTAGGCTGCATCCACTTTTCACGCATCTTAGTTATTAATACAGGGAAGTCCTCTGTCATGTGGTCAAACTGAGTGCAATATCAGCATGACAGGCGCGTCGGGTTCATACATTATTGTGCATAGTGTCCTAGTCTTCCACAATTGCAGAAAATAACTTGTCCACGACCTCTCAAAGGTCCTCCTCCACCTTTGTCTCATCCATGCCCCTGATATCCTCCTCGAGCTCCCCCAACGCCTTCGTCCGGAGGACGAGTTTTAGTCTGCATCTGATATGCAGGCATTTTTTCTATCATCAACTCATAACTATAGTAGTTACACTCATCATGACCCACTGATTTGCAGAAGTTGCAGAAGAATTGTTGCGGTGTCTATACAAATTTATGCAACAAGTGACAATTATCTGTTACGTGTTTTCCAACTACCTGACTGATAGCACACCACAATGTGGGCCCTGTACTTGGCCCTGCTTGAGCTTCCGGCCTCAGAGGAATTGTCCCTCCTCCTGTAACATAATTCGTGAAGACAGGGCAATGATCTTTATCATGCCCCTGACTCTTACATTTCAAACACCAAACTTCTTTGCACACTTATGGTCGAGCCGCTCTATCCTTCTTTAGACTTTGGAACTCTAGGAAAAGATTCTGCAACTCCACGTGAATCTACTGAACTCCCAAAGCAGCATCTTGAATTGGTGTCTCATGCAATCTCATCGCAATCTCCAGGGCTTCCGCCTGGGTCCCAATCTTTTGTTGTGATAAAGTGACCCTTATATGAGGCAAGAGCAAAGCCACAAACCATTCGTGGTGTTGCCCATCCATAATATTCATGTTAGCTTCGCGGATCTTGCATTTCAATCTCTGATCCAGCTCCCAGGGTGTCTCGCCAAGCTTGATCATTGTTTCCTTGAATCCAACGAGTTATTGTGCTTCAGACTTGGGTCTACTGAATTCCTTATTCAATGAAGTTTGAATGTCTACCAACGGAGCTGTCGATTATTGGTGCAGTACTTAGTGTACCATGTTAGCGCACACTCTTGTAAAGTAGTAAACAACATTGCTTTCTTCATCTGATCATCTATAATATTATAAGCTTTCCATACGGCCTTCGTAAAGAACCAAAACTAGTCCAAGTCCTCATTTCCCAAGCCCTTAAAAATAGGAAACTTCACTGTATTCACCAAATTGAATGGTGATGGAGGTGGTGGTGGTGTGGGTGAAGGTGTATGCGATGGAGGTAGTGTGGGCAAATGCGGTATTCGCGGGAACCCTTGCCTTATTAAATATACATCACTCTATGGAGAAGCCTGTGTCACTCCTTAGTCATCACTCAGAGGAGGCTCAATCAACGGGCTATATTCCGGTCTTATTCCCTTTCTATCATTGAATAACTTTCCACTCTGTGTAGCTTGAAACATCAAGGTAATTTCATAACCCGCTTTTCACACAAGAGAATTTTAATCCAAGTATTCAAAGATCTTAAATACTTACCTCGTGGTCCTTTGAAGAAGCATCACTCTGCTTTGTTGTAGCTGACCGAGGTATCAACCGTGAACTTTGTCACAAACCCTCCTAAGATGTGATCAAGCCAGTGATTGACAGTGTGCGATCTTATCTTTGGAGATTTCCAATCTTCGTACTAACTCTAGGGTCCACACTATTGGACAGTCAAGCCTCCACCATCCTTTTCCATCCACTAATTTAGCAATCCATTCATATAGCTCGATGGGGAAGGAACATTAGAAAATCTTATAGATCTCTGCATATAGGTACCTATCCAACCACTGCTCTTTCATCAATCATGGATTTTTGTTTTCTTGCGCCGCAAATTCGTGGATCTTTCTATCTAAACAATTTTCAATTTCTTTGTTTGTTGGATTCTAGTGATGTGACATCACACATCTCTTTATGCAGATCCTAGTCTTGGCAACGGTACCATTTGTTAGCTTAGTGGGTCTTGACCTAGGTTTACAGTTAAGTTTGCCAAACAAATCCCTACACTACTGGACCTTTTGGTATCAATCCACGGAGCGCGGACTAAAGTCTCACCCGAAGTAGTATGGGGGTATGCTAGAACCAAGTTTCTGTGCCCAGAGATGGCTGTGATGTTTTTTTCTACCCTTAATCTGAATTCGCGTAGATCGATAAGCCCTTAAGGCTTAGTGATATAACTTCCTCTTACCAGCCTCTAGACCTTCAGGAAGGTCGACGACTATCTTTTGCAGACCCTAAACAAGTGAATCAACCACTTAAACACTTCTGTAACTACCCGTAGTTCTGTATTTACCCAGATCATCTTAAGGGTATGATATCTTTAAGATGAATTAAGATATTCTTTGTGTAAACAAATATTATTACTTGCATTCATATACCAATGTAAACCATGTAGAATCTTGCATCACTACAATATTAAATCATAAACCAAATATTCATCATAACATAATCACATTCATTCATAACTAAAGTAAATAGGCAAAACACAGATATTTCTAGAATAATCTCTTTATTGATACCTCAATTATGCTTACAAACTCAAGACTACCCTACACACTCAGATGCAGGGCTCCGTGCACTCTGTTGTGGACTCTACTCTAAGCCTCTGCACACATAGCTCCAGAGCCTCTCTTCTACTCTAATACTCTTCTTAATGACTCATTACATCAATATCATCAACTATTATCTACCTTAGACTCTCTAAGACTCTCCTTTTATACAATCCCATGGTCTGCGGACCATGGGTAGGTCTATACAAGCCGACACAACTTACATAAAAAAAGGGAAAATCCCTTTATGACACTTACTATCTACGTGCTCCGCAACCACAACTTGTAGAGACTTTACATTTTACATAATAGGAACTTGGGTTTTTTTCCCCAAAACTTGGGCTTTTTCCCCAAAATTGACCGCAGGGGACCCTGTCCAAGCACTCCATAAATCAAATTTTCCTAAATCCTAAAATCACTCCATGAATCACCCATAAATCACTCCATAAATCATATTTTTCTAGATTCTAAAATCACTCAATCTATCCTTAGAATCCTTTAGGCTTTTCAAGGTAGATTTTCCTTTTCCTTATGGATAAAATTTCACCTATCCATAGCTTTTCTAAACCTAGGAATCATCTAGGTCTAAAATTCACAAAATATATCAACTTACACAATACAATTTATTTACATAGAAGAACATAATTTATCCTCAAAAGTCAAGACCCCTTTTTGAAGCTTTTTCACATGGAAGATGTTGTAGTGCTTTCTTCTCAAAGATGTACAAAAAGAACCCACTTAAGATTATGGATGATAAAAAATCTCAACAATATAAATGGCTACTAAACATTGTATATCTGCAACAAGTGATAGAAGCAAAACCTGCCAAAATTCTGATCTATGCCACAATCATAGTTAAACAACAACAAGAAATAGTAATAACTCCAATCATCCAATGGAAACCAGATCTACAAAGAATAGTTTTTATTATAACACCTGTGAAGGGACCAAATATATGTTACCAGTCCCCCTCTATGGGATGGGTTCTTGGCTATCCGCAAACATCTTCAGCTTTTGTAGAGTCTCTACCCTCTATAATGTGTAAACCCAGCAAAAAATGGTGTGTGACAATGAAAATAATCAGAGTTACAATAATGAGTGCAACAATGAAAATAATCAAAATTGAATAATGACTGGAAAACCCTTCTATTTATAACAAAATATTGAGTTATCCTCGAATAATGAGCAATAATAAAATATTATTAACACCATTCTTAGAATAACCACTTGAAATATTTTATTATATTTTGTTAGGAGGGAAAAAGTATTTAAACTTTTATTTAGAAATAATAAATGAATAAATGATTTATTTATCATCTCAAGGGATTGGTTAAGGAAACAAATAATGATTTATTTAATTATTCCTAAGGGATTTAGCCAAATTTGATAACGAATAATAATTAATTAATGATTAATTAATTATTCTTAGTGAAAAATAAGACAATTAATGATTTATCTGTTGATTTTTCAAAATTGAGTCAAATATGGCAAGGAATAATAATTGAACAATGGTTTAATTAATTATTCCTAGAATGAAATCAAATAAATAGCGATTTATTCAATTATTCTTCGTGGGTTTAATTATAAATTACTTAACAAAGGTGGTTTATTAAGTAATTTCTCATAGTGAAAGCAATTTTACTATGGTAAAATTGGCTTTACATGGTGTACTTCGATCCATCTAGTAAATTAGGCTAGATGATATTTTTTTTGGTGATAACAAATCGCCGCCCAACGTACGAGTGTTAGGAGAAAAATTTATGATTTAAGTACAAAGTAAAGACACAATCAGTAGACAACACAGTGGATTCAGAGAGAGAGAGAGAGAGAGAGAGAGAGAGAGAGAGAGAGAGAGAGAGAGAGAGAGAGAGCTGAAGCGAAAGAGGATAGGGGAAAAGGGGGAAAGACTAATGGAAGTTTCCTTTTATGTTCTAGTACCAAACCTTAATGAGGTGGGGGAGGCATACCCATACCCACCGAGATAACTTAGTAAAAAAATAATGGTGCACCCAGAAACATAAAATTGAGAAATGAAGTACATGTTGAATGGTACATGACATGCTGGCATAACAGATGCAAAAAATAATACAATGTGTCCCATATATATAATGCACATGGAAAAAACATGAGCTAGGACTGAATACAATATCATCTGAGTACATGAGATATAATGGCCCTTCACTAAAAAATGGGTGGGAGGGAAGGTAAAATAACTGGAGAAGCCCTGTTGAACAAGGAAGGGCTCTGCAAAACTGAATGGATCATCTAAATGAGACGTGTATGCTATGGAAAATTTGATCAGTAGGAACTAAACCCATCAACTCTATGGAACTGCATCTAAGGTTGTAGCATAATAGGAATGCATTCGAGCATGTGGGGGGTTACTTGAAAGGCCACCCCCTCATAAGGTTTGAAACATATAACACACACACGGGAATCACTGGTACAATATGCTGCATCATTGGACCATCAAGTGTATGAATTATGAACATGAAACAACCAAGTAAAAGGGCAATAATGAGACCCTCTACTCGATCCGAGGTGCTAAACAAGAATGGGAGGTGAAACCAAGATACACCGCCCTCTAGGCCACTCTTCTGGAATAAATGAGCTGATATCGATAGAATAGGGCCCACGATAGGTGAGGCAATGAGGATCCTCAACTAAAGCACGAGGGAAAATAATTATGTGATTGATAGAATAACACCAGGGATAATGGGAAAAGTGGTATTGAGGGACAAATAAACGACTTCCCTTGTTAGAGCATAAAGTGCATGGTTGACCTAGAAGCAATTGACTCAACTCCGGAGGGGATGGGGACAGTATGAATAGAGACCAAAATGGGCAACAAAAGATGAATGGTATGAAAATATGGATGGAATACTATGGCATGATATAATGGGACATGAGACAGACCCCATGGATGCAAGGGTGACTCATCACGGATGCTCTGAAAAAGGGTGACTCTATGAGGCTACCACATAGAATAGGCCCAGTGGGGACCATCAAAACATGAGTAAATGATGGTTACTCATGATGAATATCGACACATGGTACGATAAGTATTAAGAGGAGGTGGACCTCAAAGTACAAGTGTCTCTTTATGAAAAAATTCAATTTTGAGAGGTGACGAAGTGACCATTCTTGGAAAAATTTCTTCCTAGTGTAGTATAAAATCATCAAAAAAGGAGGAAGACCCATTATAGAGCTCGATCAGAGCTTTCCAATGGTGTTGAAGGTTTGTCAAACTGATCTACGGTTTGGTCACAATGGGTGACAAAACAATTGTGGATTTTTCTATGAAAGGACATTTTCCATCCAATTTGGATTCATTTTCTAAGTGAGTTGTGGTGAATTTAGAGAGAAGGAAAATGCCATAAATCTTATGGAGATCATAGCAGACAAACCAACCATCAGAATCAAGATTTGCGACTTTCAGGTAGGTGGCCTTACTCATCTCTTCAATTTCAGTGGTTTATTTCCTGATTTTTGGAACCTCGCAGCTCCCAGGGAGACCCTTATACTTCTTCACGGTCGCATTGCACTTTCTGGGCCTAGAAGTGTGATCTGACTCATAGGAAATAGGTGAAAACTTGCGAGATCACACATTTTGGGTAGGAAACTACAATTTCGGGTTGAAAAGGGGGTGATTTGTTGGCCTGGTGGGGGTTGTAGGTCAATTAGTGTAGACCAGTGTTTTCTTCTCTGAGCTAACAAGACGTGGTGTTTTGCAGGCATGGCAGAGCTGAAAATTAGCTGGCATGAATGAGACTTAGATAACATTCGAGCCAAGATTGAGAGGGATCAGGGGGTTTGAAGGGCATTAGCTCATTATGGGGTTCTCAAGTTGGTAGAGAACCCATTGATGAGGGTAGGTGAGCCCTTGCTATCAAGAATTGTGAGCCATTGGGATCCAGACCAAGAGGTCTTTATCGTGTAGGGGCACAAGATTGAGCTCACATTATAGGATATTTATTTCTTGACTAGACTACCTCCCCTTGGAGTGGTGGGGGATATTAATCCGGTGTTACCTCATGGGAGGAACATTAGTCAGTTTGTGGAGCACCATTGTCAACAGGATGTTTGTGTCAAGGGCACGACTATCCCGATTAGTGATCTAGAGCAGCTAGAGACATGAGTTGTCTTGGCTTAGGGGGTCCTGACCGAGGTTCAGAGTAGTTATTCCAACCAACAAAACCCTACACTATTGGCCCCCTCGGTAACAACCCATGTAGCGTAGGCTGTAGTCTCACCTAAAGCAGTATTAGGGAATGCAAGAACCAAGTTTCAGTATCCAGAGACTAGTGTGATGTCTTCCAACACCTAAGATCTGCCTTCATGTAGATTGATAGACTTCTAGGGATTGATACTACAACTAAGTTAAGGCTTCTTCCATACCTTCGTGAAGGTCCACGATAAGCCCTTGCAGACCTTAAATAGTTGATTCACCTACTTCCGCACATCAACAAGCTACCCTAGAATGGAGTTTGTATAGATCTACTTGATTCATTAGAAAACATAATAGGAATAGATTCTAACTTCATGGAAGTAGATAATCATTCAGTTCACATATTATTAAGACAAATTTAGCTACCTCGTGTAGCATTCATTCAATAATTCAGAAAACATATCATTAATCGAAAACATATACATAAACATATTCAATGGAAATACTTAGTAATTCTTCAAAAGGTTGCCAAAAGGTTTCCTTTATTGATATTCAATTCATTGATTATAGACTCTCCTACCCTATGCACACAGCTGTAGGGGTCCGCACTTAGCTATAGACTCTACTCAAGCCTCTTGCGCACTCAGCTGCAGGAGCCTTCCCTCCTCTACCTAAGTGGAAGAAGCAGGGCCTCCCTACCTTAGTCTCTTACCCAAGACAACAAAAACAATTCAATCTACCAAATTCTCTATCGAAGCTTACTTCCAAGACTTGCTATGACTCAACTATTTATAGCTTCCTTAATACAATACCATGGCCCCTAGCTCATGGGTGAGTCTTCAAAACCGACCAAAAAAAAGGGGCTAAAGCCCCTTTGACTCTATCTATCTACGCGCTCTGTATCCACATTTTGTGGAGACTTTACATATTTTACAAAAATTACTAAGTTAATTGAATTCTACCCCTAGGGACCCCATCCCAATAGGCCCCAAACACAAAGATCGTGACTCACCCTCGAGTCACTCAGTTGGTTGTTCCACTTTCTAGTGGATTTCATTGAATGCGTTGGTTAATGCCTGGAGCTCTATGGTACTTTGTTTTGCTACTTACTGTACCTCCTGGACCAGTTTCTCTATGGTTGACCCCTCTACTGTAAGTTGTGTAGTCCTCTGTGTATATTGCTTAGCCTTTTCATGAATGTTCTGTGAAAGTTGGTTGGCTTCCTCAGTTCAAGGCTGAAGTCGGTCTCTTAGCAAAGCCTATTTTTTCTACAATTCCTAGATTTGTATCAACTTGGCCTTGCCTTCCTACAAGTGCATCAAGCACTGGACTGGTGCAAATTTCCACGCCGTCGTACTAATCTCATCATACTACTACTGTGCTTCCCTGATTTCTATGTTCAATAGTTGCAATGTAGGATCCTCCTGCAGTGTATCCCATAGGCCCATTGCTTGAGTGAAGAGTTAGTCGCAACTCTGAACTACAACATCTAATTGAGCCATGGATTCTTTTATAGTCACTCCTATTTGTTCTAGAACCTCCAGCGATGTGGTCAGCTACAACTTCATCTACAGCTCAGTGATTTACATCCAAATATCGAAAGCCACCTTATCAATTTTTTCCTTTGAAGCACGCACTGTTGCAACCAATTTCCCCACTTTAGCTGAGGCCTCTACATCTTCAGGTATATTCAGCTCAGGCACGGACTTGCAGGCCTACTTAACTATTTTTTACCAGGTTCTGGCGTTGTGTCCACAACTCCTCCTATTCCTTCAGTCCTAGAGTTTTTTATGCGAAAAGCTACTCGTTGTTGACTTTAAACTCACTCAAAACAGTGAGTGCATTTTTTCTCTGATATTCAACTCATCAGATACCCCCTAATGTAGCACATGAAGAGTCTAGAGTGGCATCGCGGCAAGGTTCAGTCACATATCTTTCACTGTATTGAGCACCGCGCGATCCTTGTCCGATTCCATACAAGCTGACCCCTCTGGCAAAGGAAAGACTCTGAGATCCAAAGTCCATTCAATCTCTGTGACTACATTAATCCCCTAGGTTAGTCTCTCTTGCACACTGCTTACCTTCCTGAAATCGATTTGAATCTTTTTTGCCTAGATTTGTAGCTTGTGTAGATCCTTTTGGACGCTCCCTAGTGTTTGCATGTATTGCTACTCAAATTGTTGCAACACCTCTATTGTTGTGTCCCATATCTTGTCATTGTTCACATCGAGATACCCTTATATTAGCACCATGGGATCCAAATGTGTCTTCTTGTCAGACTTATGCTTCTTTCATTAGCCACCCATCTGTTCATATTCGCATTTCTTCAAAATGAACAAAGTGCTCTGCTCCTCACCACCCCCTCCTCCCTACTCTGAAATTTCTTGTTTGTTAGTGTGGTGCGAAGAATACTTCTCACCCTCGTGAGCATCCTTTTGTTCTTTCTCTGCTTGCTCTTTAGTAGTGCACTCTTCCTCTAGATGTGCCTTCTCTATAGTAGCCTTAGAAACTTCCTTCTTCTTTTTCTCCGTCAATGTGCACACATCTTTCTAAGCAGCTTCCTTCCACTTTTGCGCAGCAGAGCTCTGTATTCCTTTGTTGGTTCCCACCTCCAGCATTGTAGGTTCACGCCACTCTAGTGGACAATACCTTGCAACTTCCTACACATCTGTTGTCACACGGAATCTGTCAAGGGTGCGGACACGACTGACCTTCCTAGAAGTCTAAGACATTCTAATGACAAACAAGACAAAATGGAGTGATCTTTCTCTAAATACACCTTTTACAACATGAAAACTACAAGTGTTTAGGCTTACCTTATTCCAAAACACTGTTGTTGAAGTCCGTTCTTGACGATCCGGATGAGCTCCTCCTTCAAGTCAATTCCTGCAACCACAAACAATCAAACAATTACCAAGCACTTGTATTTCATATAATAAAACATATATTCAACATACAGACCAAGGAACACATGAAATAACTCATTAACACAAGCTATTGAGAAAAATAAACCAGTTTGTATTGATAACGAAACAAAGAAACTCTTACAACCTGGCCTTGGTGTTGTGCAAGTTCCTCCCAGGGTCCATCAAGGGTTTTCCTCTACTTTGACAAAGCTCACCCTCTCCCAAGTAGAATCAAGTGAAGACAATCTCTCCTCACAAAGGCTCTAATGGAAGACCTAAATCCTGCAGCATTTACCCAAAGAAAATGTATAGCTCCAACCTCTTCTCCTTTTGGCTCAATGCCTTTATTTATAGTGCTGTAAAGAGGTTATTCAGGTCCACTATCAATGGGATCATCCCCCTCTATGGGTGGGATAGCTCCCTTATTGATGGGATAAGTTCCCCCTTAATAGAGATACATGAACCAACTGGAGGCGCATCCATTTCATCAAACCGACCTCTAGAATGTTCTAGAAGTAACCACAAGTAACTTTTTCAAGATAAAACTCGCGCATTTTTCCTTTTACAGAGGGACGCACCTGTCCCTTAACATACAGAGCGTCCATGGACGCAGATTTTGTGAACAAGGTCCGCGTCCCCGCAGGTAAGACTAGAGAGAACCTGCGACCCCAGAGATAAACATGATTTTTACAAGACTTTCTCTCTTCTTTGAGTTTGAGATGGATAACAGAGGCATGAGACTTGCCTAAGAGGGTAGCATGACTGTTGATTTGAGCCATACTAACTGTAAGTAGTCAAGGTGACATTTTTTAGTGTAACAGATTGCCCCCTAAAGTGCGAAGCCTGGAATAGAATAGGGTTTTGTAATTCTAGGAAGGGTGAAGCGCTTTATCATTTCAAGGATTGCCTTGTGGATGGCCTGGTTGGAACCTGCAATTTTCAACACAAAATTCATGGATAAGATTATATCATCACTGAGGTAGGCATTCCCATACTCAGATTCAAAAGTTTAACTAATGGACTAACTATTCTGATACAGGAATGATCTTGTAGTACATTATTTTTATAGACTTTTGTAGATACAGTATGGACGCAGCCATCTGTTTATGATAAGTCTACATAGACAATGAATACAAAACTCCTCGCAGCCTGGATGGTAGAAACTAGATCCAGGGTCTTCACTTCTACTTCCCGAATTGGTACGATTCTAGCCATGTGATTAAATGATTCGATGTCGAACATGGTAGAAACCACTTGATTACCAGTCAATGATGCAAACTGTTAACAAGTGTGAGAGAAACCACCAGTAATGTCAATGGTTCTCAAAGTACCAAGC
This sequence comes from Pinus tabuliformis, assembly GCA_031772625.1. Classification (NCBI taxonomy): domain Eukaryota; kingdom Viridiplantae; phylum Streptophyta; class Pinopsida; order Pinales; family Pinaceae; genus Pinus; species Pinus tabuliformis. The sequence continues at coordinate 1,159,393,584 of CM062819.1, forward strand.
ACAACCCGTGAAATGTGAATAGATGTTTTGATGTCGAACACTTCACGGAATCCTCTGATCGAAAGTCAATGATGTAAACTGACGTCAAAGGCGAGAAACCTGCCATTGATGCATGCAGACTTCAAGGTACTGTCGATTCCTAAGTCATCTTTCTAGATAATGTGTCGATGTCGATAGAAAGCGACCCGTTGCAGGCAAGCCCGCAACACGAAATCATTGTTCAAGTTGAAGAAATGTTGCTGTAAGGACTGACTCAGGGATGGTCAAATGGATGACAAGTATTTTGCAGATGAAAGTTTTGCTTGCAGACCTCTTGAACACATAACGACACAACAGATGGTTTGGTGACGAATAACTCAAAGTTGATCCCTGAACCCGGTTAAAGATTTCAAAGTGATTTGGTCAACTGTGAGGTAAAAGATTTCCCAACCCAGGTGAATGAAAAGTGTCGTGTTCAAGAGCGGTAATAAAGTTTCTTCTGAGACAAAAGGTGACAAATAGGTTCATTCTTCTCTTTTTTCCCCCACCATTTCTGGCAAGTACCTCTTTATTTTTAACAAGCTTGAGGAGGATAACATATGCTTGATTATAAGCTCATCCTTCGGACGAGTCCAACCTAGTTTAAATTCGAACCCTAGGAAGGAGTGGTTCGTTCCTGTTTGTAATTGAACAGGTCCTTTACTGTAAAAGTTTAACGAGCCCAGTATAGGAGAAACTCGGCGTTTTTCATTTTTAGAGAGTCTGAAAAACTTAAGGAAACTCCACGTTGAACTTTTTCGTAAGTTTGTGTCCCTCAAGCCCGAAAAAGTATAAAATAATACCTGGGGGAACCGCTTGATCTTGCGACCAAGGAGTACTTTCATAATAGTGTCGTTGACCTGAAAAGTAAAAAGCGATCAAAGACACGTCGTTTTATTTCCTTATCGAGTTTGAAACGACAAAAACCCGGCAATCTTTTCCTGATTTTGCGGTCAGAAAAGAGCTAAAAGGGGACCGTCTTTTAATTCCGTTTTAACGAGTGAAAAAGAAACACTCGGCGATCTTTTCATGTTTTAGGAGTCAGAAAAGGGCTTAAAAGATGACTCTGAAATTTTGTTTGTGAAAAATTACAATTTCCCTCGAAATCCCTTCGTCCTGCACAAAAGCGACACATTACTCATACCTGTTTAAAATAGGCAAAAATACATTCGAAAACATCTTTTCATGGTAAAAAATGAACTAATTCATCCAAAAAACCTATAAAAAGACCTTTTACCATGTCATTTTTACCGTTTCACTGTTGAGGTTGAAAAAGGAGCTTTTGACAAGAAACTTCCCGTGGTTGCTGCGGAAAATCTGACCGTCGGAATCGAACGCCGCTTCACCGAGGTATTTTACACATCCCACTCTTCATTTTTATCCGTTTAGTTTTTTGTTTTTGGTCTCTGTTTCATTTTTTGGGGGGGTTTTGGGTTCAAAATGCGCCCCTCGGCGGACGCAGGTGCCCTTCGGGTGACCCGTGTCCCCCGACTTTTTCTCACACGGAAAAAGGTCGGGGACGCAGTCCACCTTCAGGCGAGCTGCGTCCGGACGCCCTGTGCTACAAAGCCGGGGTGCGTCTTCCGCAAAGGGCGCATTTCAAAACCCTAACTCTCTCAAAAAACCACCAAATTTACTCAAATTAATTTCTAATTGACTCTTTTGATGTGCAGGACCTAAAACATGTTAGACTGGAGAGAGAGAGAGCACGTAGAGGACGATGAAGCTGCGATTAACCACCAACCCTCTCTGGATGCCTTAAGAACATGTGGATTGTACAAATATTGGACCATACCGGGCATGAGGGGCCAGGTAAGATTTTTGGAATGGCTGGTTGAGCGATGGAACGTTCAAGATCAATGTTTTTACATTGGAGGGTACTAGCTCAAGATAGAGCCCTCGGATGTATACTTTCTCACTGGCTTACCAAACAGAGGTGAGCAACTCAACCTTGCGGGGACCAGGCCGGGTGGCCAATCCCTTGATGATCTCCGCGAGGAGTGGTGCAGACCAGGGACTCGCCATAAAAAAGGCATGGAGATAAAGCACATCGCTCTGGCGGAACTTAGAGTTATTGCATTTACGGTCACTAGGATTTGTGGCGCGGCCGCCTTGCACATTGCCTCCGGATCCCAAATGCGGATGGCAGTTGACTGTTACCAAGGCACCATCTTCAACTGGTGCGAAGCTGTGTTGGCTCATATGAAGAGCCAACTAACCAAGGCAAAGAACGGACGACTAAAAACTTTTGGATATGGGCCTCTAGTCGTGAGCTTTGCCTTGGAGAGAGTTCCTATGCTGATCCCTCAGCAACTCACTGTTGATGACTTGGGTCCTCGGGAGCCAAAGCTTGTTCGATGGGTTGCGGTGATGGCCCGGCATCCTGACGAGGGTGCTGCAGTGGTTCGATTCTCAGACAGTTACTTCGACTGGCTAGAGGGCCAGCTTTTTGTGATACAAGACTTTCCATATGCCGGAATGGATTTCAGAGGTGATCTGGACATGGTTCTTCCACAGGGAGAACAATGGGATGACAGAGGTACTTTCATTTTCACAAGTTTTCTAATTATGTATTTTTTATTTTTCATATATATCGTCTCAAAGTAACAGTAAAATTTTAAAAATGCAGATGTTGGACCACAGCGTCCAGCCAATCTCCGGCCTTACGACAGACGACATCCAGCTGCACCGGCACCAGCCCCACAGGACGCGGCTGCGGAAGTACTAGCTGATTTGGAGCATGATCTAGAGCGTCTCACGGCAGATATACCTGAGACTGCTATGGATGATATTCCTATGAGGCTTCAGCACTTCGTAGTCGCGGTCCCTGGACCGTTTAGGAGATTTTTGCGTAAGGTAGCCCGCGCAGTGGTGTCGTACAGAGAGCACCACCAGTGATTGACTAGTCACTTTTGTAGTCACATGTGACATTTTTGACTTTTTGTACTATCATTTTGCCGATCATAAGGTGTGTTAAACCTATGATCGAAGACGATGTATATATTTTTGGACACACTTCTATCTATATCTATATATCACTATTACCGGCTTATCTTGTTTAACATGTATGATGAAATGTCTTTAAATTTACTTGCATGATTATTATAAATGTCTGTCCAACACTCGAGAAGCAATTGCATCTGCTAATGTATTCAAAGACCTTGGAATATGTTGATATTCAATGTAATCAAATTCACGTTCCAAGAGACGCACTCTCAAAAACAACCTTAATAACACAGGATTTCTAATGGCATAAATTCTATTAAGCTGTAATACAACAAGTTCAGAATCTAACCTCACTATCAAACGTCGAATTCCAAATGAAATAGATTCGGATAATAATTCAACCACTGCACTGTATTCTGCAATGTTATTCGTTGTTTGACCGAGGCTTACCCCATGCATAGAAACTAACTCGTCAGAGGGTGAATAGATAACCCAAGCTGCGGAAGAGATATTCCGTGTACTACGACAAGCACCATCAGCAAATCCAATGTATGTTTGGAGAGGCGTCGACATCTACAATATCAAGAGTAAAACCAAGATGAGCCAAAATAATGACGAAAAACCACACTTGCTAAGCTAAGCACACTGACTAAACTAACACACTTGCTAGCTAGAAAGGAAATCTAACCTATCTAAAAATTTCTCCATCCATCATTTTAAGCATAATACCTCTTTAGGTAAAGTCCATTTCTGGGTTTGCCCAAAGAGTCCCCATCAAAATCAACTAACTCATAAGCCCCTTTTGCTAGCTTTCGCTTTACAATGTAGGGCCCATGCCACATGGGAACGAATTTTCCAGCACCTAGCTTATCGTTCGCTTGATCATATAATAGTACTAGGTCTCCTTCTGAAAAACTTCGAGGAGTTACATTTTTATCGTACTGGGCTTTCATTCGTTTCGCGTGAGTCTCGATGGCTAAAGTAGCGTCACGTCGAGTCTCATCTAATTTAGCCAAGTATAACAACCGTTTCTCCTCTTCGGAAGTAGCTGGAAGTAATTCGACAGCCATTTGAAGTGATGGGATTTCGCACTCAATAGGTAACACAGCTTCTAAGCCATAAACTAGCTGAAAAGGGGTGAAACCTGTTGAATTTTTCACTGAAGTTCGATATGCCCATACCGCCAAAAATAACATGTTATGCCAATTCGTTCGATGGATACCAATGATCCGTCGAATCATGACGACTAGAACTTTGTTGATTGACTCAACCAAACCGTTGGCTTGCGGATAATAAGGTGTAGAGCTATCGTGGCGCAAACCAAGCTGGCTTGTAAGCTCAGTCATCATGACGTTTCGAAAATGGCTTCCATGGTCCGTAATGATTGCTTGTGGGACACCAAACCTAGTTATGATATGATTGAATACGAAAAGTGCAGCTGTCTTGCCGCTTGCGTCGAATGTAGGCATCGCCTCGGCCCACTTAGTAAAATAATCAACCGCAAGGATGATATACGCATGCCCCCCGGCCGAGTGAGGGTTACAAGTAATAAAGTCAATGCCCCATTTGGCGAATGGACCAGCGGCAATTATAGGGTGGAGAGGAGCAGGTGGAGCGCGCATCTTGCGATCAAACACTTGACAGTTGTGGCATTTTCTGACGGCAAGGATACAATCTTTAAACATAGACGGCCAGAAATAGCCAGCGCGCAACACCTTCTGAGCTGTGGCATACCCAGACATATGACCGCCACATGCTCCAGAGTGACAATCATTCAAAACTCTCTCAGCCTCATCGTGAGTTAAACAACGTCGAAAAACTAAGTCTGCCCCCAGGCGATAAAGTGTATCTCCAATAATTCTGTATTGCTGGGATTGAAACCGAATTTTTCGACGGTTTTCCTTGGAAGCTTCAGGCCGAAAGGTTTGGGTTTGGAGATAGATGATTATATCCCCATACCACGGATCTACAGTGCTAATAAGAAACAAAGATTCGTCCGCAATGGTCTCCTCTGCCACAGTCTCTGTGTCAGCACTCGGGAAATCACACATCAATTCCGCGAAGACTAAAGATTTCTTAGACTTGGACTTCTCAAACTCCAAGTCGAACTCTTGCAGGATGACGATCCATTTAGAGTACTTGCCCCCTAGCAGTTGTTTTGTCAAGATATAAATCATAGGGTTGCAATCCGAAATAACAGTAGTTTTGCGGAGAAGAATGTAGTGACGAAAACGCTGGACAGCTTGAACGGCTGCCAGGGCCAATTTCTCCACATGTGAATATTTTAACTCAGTTGGATTTAAGGTTCTGCTAAGGTAATATATCACATGCTCTGCCTTGAATTCATCTTCTTGAACTAACACCATTCCAATGGTGGAATGCGAAGCTGCGAGGTATAAGAAGTAGTCCTGGTTGTAGTTGGGAGGATGCAATAACGGTGCATGGGTCAACGCGTGTTTCAGTGCATCAAAAGATTGTTGAGCAATCTCGTCCCAAAAGAATTGTACGTTCTGTTTCAACAACCGTGTAAAACCTTTAGTGACCTCGGCGTAGTTAGGGATGAATCGGCGTAAAAAGTTTGCTTTCCCTTGCAAACTTTGGAGTTGGCGCAAACTCGAAGGAGGAGGCAATTGGATGATAGCCTCGACTTTCGAGGGATCGACGCGAATGCGGTTTTGGAAACAACAAATCCCAGCAATCGACCTGTTTCTATACAGAAAACACACTTGTGGGGATTCAACCGAATTCGATAATGCCTACACCTCATAAAGATTGCTCGTAAATGGACAAGGTGATCAGCTCGGTGTAAAGAATGAGCAGGCAAATCATCGAGATAGGGTTGCACAATGTGCTTGATGTCATGAAATGCATAAGACATGGCCCGTTGAAAAGTAGCACCGGCATTCTTAAGGCCAAAAGGTAATTTGCAATAAGCAAATGTCCCCCATGGACAAATGAATGCCGTTTTTGGTTGATCGGCAGGTAGAATATTGATTTGATTATAACCTGAGAAACCATCCATGAAGGAAAACATCTCACTTCCGGCACAATCATCAATAATTTGATCGATATAAGGCGTAGGATAGTTGTCTTTTGGACAAGCTCGATTGATATCCCTATAATCGATACAGATTCTTATTGTTCCTTGTTTTTTATTGACGGGAACAATATTCGATACCCAATCCGTTAACGGGATCGGATAAATGAAACCTGCTTTCAACAGCTTTTCGACTTCTGCTTTGATTGCAGCTGCTTTTCGAGGGTGAATCTGACGCAACCGTTGCCGAATGGGTTTAGCATCCGGGTAGGTTTTGATTTCATGAACAACAATGGCAGGATCAATTCCCGGCATTTCCTCGTAAGACCAGGCAAACACGTCGCGGAATTCTTGGAATAGGGCCTTGTAAGTTTGGATTTCTTCTTCAGTACATGCGGCACCTATATGAATGTTCTCTCTCGATTCCGGGCTTCACTGAAATATCAATGGGAATAGTACGAGAAATATTCCCTAAATTCAGCTCTGAATCAGAATGTTTCGTTGGATCCTGAGCGTCTTTGACATATTCAGCGGTAAAGATAGATGAAAAATCATTTTCAAATGCATCATCCTTAGGTAAAAACGAAGATCTGTGATGGAGATCTTCCCATGGTAGATCATCTACACTTAGGATTTCGCGAAGTTGTTCGTCAGATGACACTTCTTCGGGAAACGTTATCCGTTCTAAGGGTGAGGTGAAAAGTGACTCTTCACTGACCACATTCATTTGGTCGGTTGAATGAAAGTCGGTAAAAGACATAAGAGCTTCATAAGCAATCTCATACGGACTCAACGGCATAACATCACCGAGTGAGTCTAGCTCAGAGTCAGAGGGAACATACCAAGGATCATCATAAATAATGTTTTCTGACGTGATCATATGAATTGTTGCAAACGAAGGGTCTGCATTGAGTGGAGGGAGAGGAAAAGTTCCCAGTAAACCGGAATCCTTAACTAAACCTACACCAATGTCCCTATAAGGGATTGTCGTTTTACCAACATGCTGGATAGTTTCTAAAGAGGTTGGGTCGGATGAAAAGTATGTCAGCTGATCAATAGTCACGATCTTACCGTTATGTGGAAACTTAATGACTCTGAAGACCGATGAAACGACCGCTGTCATAGCATATGACCAACTTCGACCCAAAAGAAGGTTGTAGTCTAGAGGGGCATCAACCACTTCCACATCCAGACTAACGGTTTTACCTTCGACCCCTATAGGCAATTCTTGTAGAATACCAAACGGACGGAACCCACGGCCATCAAAGGCCTTAAGGATGGTGGGGGATTGGTTCAACGAAGGAGAACCAAGCGATCTCCAACATTGAATCGACATAATACACGTAGAAGCTCCCTCATCAATCACAGTCCGATGAATAGGCCTGTTTTTGACTATCACTGGAATTTGGAAAGCCATTTGATGGGGGAGACGCGGTGTACTACTTTCTAGATCAAAGATCATTAGGTTCGGGTCCTGAACATCGACAGCTCCAATAGCCGACAAAAGCAATTTTCGTTGCGCTGGACATGATTGCAGCACTTCGAGTGCCGACATTGCTGAAGGTGAAACAGCTAAGTCTTCAACAATGTTGTAATTCTGGGCTGCTCTCGCATGTGGATTGAAAGCAGACCTTCGAAGTACACCCTTGGCGGGCGGCTTAATCACTAAGTCTGGGTTAGGTTTTTCGATCTGTAGTGGATCGGAACCAGGAGCTGAGGTTGATGGGTTAGAGTGAGAAGATTCTGCTTCTTTACCATCAACAGGAGCCTTACTACCATAATCTTGCGATCGAGTCGCAATCCTGACATGAGACATCATCAAAATGGGTTCTTCACTGGCATTCGAAGAAGAACCTATCATCTTATTTTCCTGCTCGGGAAATGGATTCTTTAACACAGCAGGAGTGGAGAACCTTTAACTATTTTCACTACCTCGGCCCGATGAGGGCAGTCTCTCGTAAAATGATCTTCTTCACAAATAAGACAAGGATAACGAGGTTTGCGCTTTTCGTCATTGGTTTCCGACTTTTCCGTTTTCTCCTTTGGAGCCTTGTCTGCTTTAGCCTTCTTCTTTCCTTTCTTCTTTCCACCGTTTTTGGATTTGGCCGTAGATGACTCTACAGCGTGAATGTCGGCGGTAAGTTCAGGAGGAGAAGACTCTCCTGTCGGAGAATCAGGCAAAGTGATAATTGGAGTATTGGAGGTCTTGGAAGACTTCTTCTTACTCTTCGTAGTCACGATACCGATCATACCATCAGCGGCATGAGATCCCGAAGGAGCAGCAGCGATTTGGTTTGACTTTGGAAGATCCGGAATTTTCTCGTGTAACGTACCCGACTGAGTGTAAACTAAGTCAAGGTATTGTGCCTGAGCAATGACTTGCTCCTCAGTAACTACTCCGGCCTTAGCTACATCTTCAGTAATTCTTGGTAATAATGATTTTACAAACCATTCAGCTAAGATTTGGTCCGGGATAAAAACTTTCACTAATCTTCTTCGACGTCTCCACTCATGGATGTGATCAGAAATGTACGTGGATGTCGATTGTTTTAGCGAAGTTAATAATTCTGTACCATTATCGTATCTGACTGGTAACTGAAAATGAGTTAAGAATGAAGTAGCTAACTGGCTAAAGTTGTAAAAAGAAGCCCGTGGCAACTCAATGTACCACTTGGCTGCGAGACCAATGAGTGTACGCTGGAAAAGACGTAAGCGGATAGAATCATCTGAGATGGAATTTGATGCACACCAGAGGTGGTAAGTCATCACGTGATTAGACGGATCCTCTCCAGACTTACCTTCGAACTTGGGTATATCGCTGGGCAACTTATTTGGCATTGGCGGCCAGAACGGAAGATATTGAATTGGATCGTTCGTTAGGCGCGTCAAGTCGGGTAAATCTAAAGTCGCAATAAACGGTAACTGCCGGTTAGGATCTCTAAAACTCTGAGTCACAATACCAGCCCCAGGAGGAGGATATCCAGGATAACTAGGAACAGGAGTCGCATTTGGGATATTATATCCTCCTGGAAAACCAGGATTAACCGGACCGTACTGGGGTTGTTGAGGTGGTTGATAATGTACCCAGGATACGGTTGATACTGGTAAACCGTTTGTTGGGCAGCTTGCCCAGGTTGATACTGTCCCTGGTACGGAGGTTGAACAAATTGAGGTTGAGTAGTAACAACCGTACTTGTACCAGGTTGGCCTGCAGGCATCTGGACTGTGGTTTGAACCGTGGGTCCAGACAACGGTACAGATGTCTGAGGAGCGGTTACAGGGACAGTAGAAACCGGAGCTGCCGATACTCCAGAAGTAAGCATGGTAGATGAAGCGGTAGTTGCTGCAGCCGTGTGAGGTGGAGTACTCGTGCAATTGGCGGCTGAGTAACTACAGAAGTTACAGGGGTCTGAACACTTGACTGGACAGGTTGCGGTTGCTGGGGTGGACCAGGAACTGCAGGTTGTCCTGCTTGAGGTACCGACTGTATACTTGGTTGCGACATCTGTTGACCCTGTGACGGATCCCATGTTAACATTCCAGGGTATTGACTCGTAACAGGTTGAGGATACTGAGATCCATAGCCGTATTGAGGATAGGGTTGATAACTGTAAGGTGTAGTCCCATATGATTGCCCTTGAGGTGGTTGATAACCTTGACCAGGGTATTGACCCGTAGGTTGATAACCTTGAGGTAAATACGAATACTGGGGTTGACCTTGACCTTGAGGTTGGTATCCTTGAGGTTGATACCCTTGGGGTTGATACCCTTGGGGTTGCCATCCTTGAGGTTGCCATCCTTGAGGTTGATACTGATACTGAGGTTGACTTTGGGGTACATATTGAGGCTGGGGTTGATACCCTTGGGGTTGATACCCTTGAGGTTGCCCCCCAGTCACAAATGAAGTACCTTGAGGTTGCCCCCCAGGCATTAACGAAGGTTGCCCCCCAGGCGGTAATTGGCCACCTTGAGGTTGGTTAATGGAGTTGAACCTGACATCATATAAACTTCACCTATACTCAATGGTACATTACCACTGTTTCCAACTAATAACCCATGATCAACAGGTTGAGGAGATGCTCCCGCAAAGGTACCAGAAAGTGATTGATACCCAGTAGGAACAGAAGGACCGCCATGTAAAAATGATTCAGGACTTTGTGAAAACACAGATGACTGACCAGACATATTTACAGGAGAATGAATTCCTCTAGGTGGAACCGGAGTACGAGGTGTAGAAAAACCTACTGAGTTGTCTAAAAAATTGGTTAATGCAAGGTACCAAGATTCACTTCTAGGAGGACTGTAAAAGATGGATTCACGCTCCCTTAGATCAAGGGTAATTAGATCTTCAGAATCAGAAACGCCTATTTCTTCCTCTGGAACAAGTTCTTCTATAGCAATTAATCCAACAGGAAGATTTTCGGTGATAATTCTTTCTATTCTTGGTGAATCAGGAACACTAGGAGTTGGAGTAACAGGTTCTGAAATTTCAGGTTCTTCGCCTGTTTCACTGGCAGATGAAAAACTACCAGCAAGCTCGGAAACTGTAACAGCTTCGGGATTGTAACCTGTTTCTAATCTTTGGTAATCTGGATGGACTACCAAGGAAGATTCTCCTTCTTCAGGTGATCCTACTCTACTGCCACTAGGAGGAGTTACAAGGACCTTTAACCCTTCTAAATGACCCGGAATGTCTTCAGAGATTCACCCCGCGATTTACGGAGTTCTTAACAAATCTATTCCGGTAACAATCTCAGGAGACTTGCCCCGAAGTCTACGGGACTGTCTCGGTAATTCCGCCACAATTAAAGATTTTAACTACAACACACGAAATCAAAGTAAAAAATTTCAAATCAAACCACCTAAAGTCTTCTAAAGAACCAATCAA